>JAUJYZ010000646.1:0-90000 GCA_033675265.1 Actinostola sp. cb2023 | reverse complement strand
GAAATATAATCATAATCATAATAATAATTTAATATTTATATTGTGCGTGTTACATAGGAAGATGCTCACACGCGCATTACAAGATATAAATAATATAAATATACACAATAAACATATCAGGTGCATTGTGGGTAATTGATAATACTTGTTTAGAGTTTTCCTAACAATATACATTTATGAAGCAGAAACAACAAACGTGAGACTAAAATAAATATTGTGCTGAAGATTCCTACCAACTTTGCTAGTGTCAAACCGCAGGGGAATTTTTGATAAAACAATTACCGATAAATTGATATGTTTTTGTAATATACACACTTGTTTCACATGTTTTCTCAGTCTTTCAACTCACCCGCTTTCCAAATAACATTTGAAAAAAAATGACTCCAACAGACCAGACGTCAACCTTGGATGATATCTTCGGAGGTTGTTTACCAATCTCAAAGCACTCAGGGGGGAGGTACCAGTATGTTCCTGCTCCCTGTGATGTTAATTCCATGCTGTCGTCACCATCATTCTCAAATATTTTACTAAGACCAAAATCTGTAACTTTGACCTCACCACTCAGTGCTCCCTTGCCTACTAACAGTATATTACCTGGAGATAGATAAACAGTTGTTCAGAGTCGTAACAAGGTATGGAGAGAGTACTAGGATTGGATGGGATACGGAAGCTATAGGAAGGGATTAATATTTTTGATTGAATGACTAGGTCACTCAATGCTTTATTGTACATGTAACTATGTCATGTGACACTCATTAAATATAGTTTCATTCATTCTTATACATCAGTGGGAGATTCATTTATTCCAACATTGCATAGTATCTGCCAAAAGCAGCAAAAACAAATAAAATTGGAATCATAATTATTACAGAATACAATTTATTATAGTAATAGATATGTCATCACCTAGCTGATAATACAGTAGCTCTGAAACTGCCATAACTGGCTCTCCCTGGAGAAGCATCCTACAATAATTATTACTGCTACTGCAGCAGTAGCTTGAAGAACAACTTCAAAGAATGAACATCTTTACCTGGTTTAAGGTCATAATGAATAACAGGAGGCTTGATTTCATTGAGATACTTTAGTGCACTGACCATCTACAAAGAAATCACCAACATTAACAACAAGACGGCACAAACTCTACACAAACTCCAACTAACCTGCATGATGATGGACTTGGCCTGCGTGTAAAGTAAAACATTTGCAGTGAGAATTGGTTTTATCTAAATTCATTCATTAGATTACTGAAGCTCAGGATTGTGTGTTTACATCTAGACACTTACTTCTCGTTCAGGAACTATTTTATGTTGCTTCAGTAAGAAATCCAAGTCCTGGCCATCACAATATTCCATTACCGTACAAAACCTAGACAACAACATGCAAAATGAACATCTGTAAATGTAATTTGTATATTGAAAGGAATAACAAACTTATTGCTGTAAAATCAATTCAAGAAGGCGGACCATACTAACGTGTCATTATCAATCTCAAACACATCAAAAAGCCGCACTATCCTCTAGAATAAAGAAAAAGAAAAAGCTGTTTTACTTTTGTAGGTTAGCATCATGTGAACATCTACAGTAAACAACAACATGATTAGCACTCAATTACAGTGTGGACACTTGAACCGTGAACACTTTGAGTTTTTTTCGAACTTTTTTTTTCGAACTTTCTATTGCCTCACAGCCTCTCAAATGGAGCATTGAGTTTAAATACACTTAGTAATCAAAATAAATCATTTTTCTGATCAATTTGCTCAATCAATAATTTATATATTTGTGTTAGAAAAAACCTAAGTGTTCACGGTTCGAGTGTCCATACTGTAAGATTCTTAGCTTGTTGTCTCACTTACTGGATGGTTTAGTGTCTTGTGTATATTGTATTCTCGTACAGAATGTCTGAAATAGAAGTCAATAAAAAGCTTGAAAAGCCAAATAAGGATATCAGAAAATATGCAACTCAATTGCAAGCCTTGGAGCTAGTTACGAGGCTACTACATGTAGCTGACTGTTATCGATTGGTTACCAAGGACTAACATGTTCAATATTTGTGTGTGTTTTGTTTTGGTTTTTGCACACTGGCAAATATGATAAAAAACGTTCTTCCTGATTTTGGTTGTTGTCTTTCAATTTCTTCCAAAAACGTTTTCCCAAAACAATTTCAGTTACCAAACACAGGGCACAGATTATCTGCGAGTTCAGCTTATCAGCCTGTGCTTACAGTGTTTACAGTAACTGCATTTAAGCATCATGCAATGATAGTCTGTCCTTTCTGTACGTTTTCAGTAGGATCAATCAGTCAGACATGTCAATTAACAGTGGCAAGTTGTTGGTTACTTTGACAGTGAGAAATACATTATGTCACCTAAAATGTAGTTACATGTACTTACTACATGTAATGCTATCCTTTACTATTATCAAATACTGTCATATCTCAATGAGCAAGTTCTTCTTACTTTATATAATTTTTCTTTTTTTCTTCCTTCCATTCTTTCACTAGTTGGTGTATCTTACAGGCCACGTACTGGTGTTCAAACAAGTCATATCCCTGCACAACAAATACTATTTATTAGATTAATATTACATTGAAGGAAAGACATGATATTTGTCACATGAATTACCTTGTACACTTCACTAAATCCTCCTTTACCAAGTAAATTTAAAAGTAAATATCGACCATTGAGTTGAGGGTGATTGTTGAACCTAGATGATAAAATGATGTCAAATCAATCAACATGATGAGACTAGATGAGTGTTGGGTGTACAGAATATCGAATGTAGTAAGAAGTGAGTATGAGAGTCGTGTCCCCAATTAGCAGTAATGCTACATTCTAGATTGATTGACATGGTGAAAAAGTAAAAAAAAAATCAATCAAAAATTGCCGGTCATGATTTGTCATTGTCACAACCACTAGGTGTTAGTCGTTCATTGTGAATTTCATCAATTATTTTATTATCATTTGTACATTTCAAAATCATTCTAAAGATCCTGTATCTTATCCCATGATGCCTTGCGCCAATGTTTAGATGTTGTGTTTACATGCACCTGCTAAAACTATATAATATAGACCTTAACCCATTCGCTCCTGAGCTATTTTGAGTTTTTTAGCGATTTTCTGGACCTAATCACGTCGTAGGAAATTTCGATTCCATATAAGGGGTTTCCATGGAAATCTTGACAGTTCTGAATGCCTGTGGGCTCGCGTCTTCACGTGTGCTGCCTTTCTTCTTGGGAGTTCGTAGGGGCTAGTAGTAATCACTACTCGAAAAGGCCAATTTTGCATTTTTAGAGTGTTTATAGCCATTATTCACCACAGAAGCCCCCAGGACAGCATCATTAAGCTTGACTGGTGTGGTAGAGACCGTTCTCCTGGAAGAACTCAGGAGGAAGATACGAATTCACGAACACATTTCGGCAGCTCGTTGAGATTTTCCAAAATGGCGGACTCAAAGTGAAATCGTCTCTCTGGTCTTTCTGTGGTGGATTCCAGGGCCTACAAAGGCATGTTTGGCGACTTTGAACTTGAAAAGAATGCAACTGGTGCAATATTTTGCCTGTAGGACCGAGTGGCTCGACACTCTATATATTCTTAAAAAAAGGATATGGCGGGAGGATTTCTGTTGAAATATCCCGGATGTTCCCGGCATCCTTTTCGGGCGTGCAGAATGAAAACACGTGTTAGCGAAAGTGGTCCTAAGGAAATGGCTATTGTTCGGCGAGTTAAGGAAGAGAGAGGGAAAAATTCACGAATATATCAAGAAGAGAGATGGAAGTTTGCTGAGAAAGTGGCGTTTTGTTTCGCAAGGATGTATAATGGAAGAAAATCCAAGTCAAATGTCGTTCATTTTCAAGGTGTAAAATTGCGTCAAAAACACGCATTTTTGATTTTTATGGCAAACAAATTGAACTAATGCCCAAAAATCGGACCTGTAAGTCAGTTTACTTGAGGTTAAAATATGAAGAGTTATCTAGTTGTCACTAATAACTGGCCATGAGATCGATGTTACGAAAATTCAGAAAGTTAGAATTTTTCAAAGCAGTATCGATGTTTACGGCCGGTTTCGGCCGGTGTAGGAGTCAATGGGTTAAACACAGTATTAAAATAATATAGATTAATGATGGTTTATTAAAACTGATGTCAAATATTAGTGTTCTGATTTCAAATCTCTTTCAAATTTCTATTTTTGATCCTTTCTTTTCTTTGTTTTGAGTTGTCTGTACTCTTATTGGGAGGTTTCTTGGTGTTGCAGAACACCAGATGACGTTAGACAATGAAAACAAAGAACGAGAAGAATGAACTTGAACCAAAACAATACCCTGCATACAAAGAAACCTAACCAAGAATACAATGCAGACTGTAGCACCAAGAACACCCTCTTATTGACCCACACTTGACGTCATAAAATGTTCAAAACTCAAGTGGAATCACGAGCGTAGCGAGTGATTTCACTGCCAAGTTTTGGACATTTTATGACGTCAAGTGTGTGTCAATGAGTACAGACAATGAAAAAAACCATCTTCAATTTGTTTTTTACAATAATAAAGTCAAAAAACATCCAAAAACAAGGAAAAAGTTTGAAAGAAAAACTGTTTCAAGCGCGAGCTGGATCCGTGCGCGAACGATTCGTCATACAGTGTGTCTGTACTCTTATTGACAATGGCTGAGAACCAATCAGATTGCGAGATTTCGCTCTGTTATTGTAAAAAATAAAGTTGTTGTTGTATTCGCACATAAAATCTTTCGCACATCTTTAATGAAACCATAATGCATTAGTACTAACAGTAGATCATAAGGACACAATATGCAAGTACTAATTAATATTTATTTTGCTTAAAATCTATTGTAGCTTATCAGTTTCATTACATTTTCTTTCCAAGATTTGAGTAAAGAATGATAGCACAATGGATCTAGATATTAATAGAGATTATACCCCTATGATTTCTGCTTAACTGGATAACACGCATGAAGTAATCCAGCACAGTTAAGGAACAAACAGGGATGTTTAATATAGCATGGTGTCTGGGCTTGTAAGCACACCTAAACGGCAAATCTTAGAAACAATTCAAGCCATGCAACATAGGGTCTTATAATGTCTATGTACATTTGTACAGTGTACATGTATGTATTCAGTATGATAAAGATTGGTTTTATAGTTGAACCCCAGTATCTCGAAATCGGTTATCTCAGACTCCCCGTTCTATCAGTTATCTCGAACCCCTCACTATCTCGAACAATTTATCGATTCCCATGGGAGTTCGAGATAATGGGGTTCTACTGTAGTAAGATTACCTTGACTCATCCTCATTATGTATTCAGTATGATAAAGATCGGTTTTAGTAAGATTACCTGGACTCATCATCATTATATATTCAGTATGATAAAGATTGGTTTTAGTAAGATTACCTTGACTCATCCTCATTATGTATTCAGTATGATAAAGATTGGTTTTAGTAAGATTACCTTGACTCATCATCATTATATATTCAGTATGATAAAGATTGGTTTTAGTAAGATTACCTTGACTCATCATCATTATATATTCAGTATGATAAAGATTGGTTTTAGTAAGATTACCTTGACTCATCCTCATTATATATTCAGTATGATAAAGATTGGTTTTAGTAAGATTACCTTGACTCATCATCATTATATATTCAGTATGATAAAGATTGGTTTTAGTAAGATTACCTTGACTCATCCTCATTATGTATTCAGTATGATAAAGATTGGTTTTAGTAAGATTACCTTGACTCATCCTCATTATGTATTCAGTATGATAAAGATTGGTTTTAGTAAGATTACCTTGACTCATCATCATTATATATTCAGTATGATAAAGATCGGTTTTAGTAAGATTACCTTGACTCATCCTCATTATGTATTCAGTATGATAAAGATTGGTTTTAGTAAGATTACCTTGACTCATCCATCATTATATATTCAGTATGATAAAGATCGGTTTTAGTAAGATTACCTTGACTCATCCTCATTATGTATTCAGTATGATAAAGATTGGTTTTAGTAAGATTACCTTGACTCATCCTCATTATGTATTCAGTATGATAAAGATTGGTTTTAGTAAGATTACCTTGACTCATCCTCATTATGTATTCAGTATGATAAAGATTGGTTTTAGTAAGATTACCTTGACTCATCCTCATTATGTATTCTCTTAGTTTCTCTCACGTGCAGGTTGCGTTGTTTGTCAAGTTTTTCAAACTCAAGTTGTAAATCTGATTCTTCCTTTAAAATTAAAACAAAGACATCACGTTTACAGGGGTTTCAATAGAAGCCAGTTACTGCCGGAGCTCTGGCGGTTATTTACCATTCCTCCGGCGGCCACTTTTGTCAGTGTATGATCATACAAATCTAAAAAAATCATTGAGTATACGGCTACTTTGAGCATCTCATACAGCTACTTTAACAATTAATGAAACCCCTGCATTTAATAGATAAATGGAAACTAGCGACTACACTAGTATGGGCTGCGTCGGTGTATAATGATAAATTCAAGGTTAAAGGAAATCTATAACACTGTGAAAAGTACTTAACTTTACTCGGGTTTCGAGCCTTAGCTGTTTGTCAGAGGGCTTACTAACATGCTGAAGTCTAAAAGGAACAACTTAAAAACTCTGGTGATGATGATTTACCTTTTTCAAAGCTAATGCTCTTAGTTTCATGATCTCCTCTCTTTCGTAATATTCACTTGATGACAAGCTGTAGCAAAAACAAATACATTCTTATAGGGTTATTATAATTATTGTAGCCATGGGTTATTACAGCTACAGGGTTATTGTAGCTACAGGGTTTATTGAACCACTGTCTGGTTGGCTCTCATGGTTCGAGTCCCGGCCAGACCATTACTCAGGGTCTTAAAATACCGTATTCACCGGCGTATAAGCCACACTTTTTTCTGAAAATCGTGATCCAAAGTTGGCAGTGTGGCTTATCTGTGAGAACATTGGGAATTGGTTCCAGAAATAAAAAATATATGGTCATTAATTAGCCGTTAAACAGGCATGAACCTTAGATTTTAGAACTGATAATGCCGAAAAGTTGGTGGGAAAGACATTTTGAATCAGTCATAGGATTGTATTGGATCATGATTTGTCGTAAAGAGTTCCATTGAAAAAGTATCTTGATGATTAGTCTATTACAAAACTAAATATTGGTAAGCCTTTGAAGTATTCTCTGTGAGTTTACATGTACATCCCATAATGCAAAGCATGTAATATACATGTATCTTTCTCAAGATTCCACTTAATGTGTAATTTCTATTAATTTTATTCAAAATTTCCAAAATTTGCGTTGCCAAACTCGGGATGCGGCTTTTCTGCGAGTGCGGCTTATACGCCGGTGAATATGGTAATTGAGGAGAAGGTGCTGTTTTTGTAATTACATGTACAAATGGTCAGACCTTCGCGTGGCTCGGATGACAGCCTAAAATGGTGGTCCTGTCTCTCCACACTCCATTACATTGTACCGGAGGGAAGTAAAAGAACCCACACCACTGTTCGACTGAGAATAAAGAGCTGTAGGGCACAAAGTTCCCCTCGTGTGTGGCCTGCCCTACTGGTGAAAACAGCTACAGTACTGTAGTTTTCATTATCTGAGGCAATTGGTGATTGAATTTGTTGACTCTAGATATATTTGTTGACTCTAGATTTATTAGCGCTTGATCACTTACATGGGAGAGAGTGGTCTTGGGAACGAATCACTGTCAGTAGTATTTTTTGATCCTTTTCTTTCTTTGTTTGCTAATGAAAAGAAAAATACTAAAAATTTAGCTACCATAATATTGTACTACAAGTACAAGCCTGTATCTGAGCCAATGACACTATACAGATCAGAGAGATGTCAGATCAGTAGAAAATCTGAATGATTTGGCATCAGTTTGAACTGTATTTGACCAAAAAACAATACTGTGACAAACTATTAAACATCTTTGATAGAGTGATTGCAATAAACCATTGAAATAAAAATTAGATGCTAGTGTGTAATAGTTTAATAAACACAAAAGAAAAACAATGGAAATACGGTCTACTAGTGTCTATTAATTAGTCTACTACTACTATTAATTAGTCTACTACCTATTTCACAGGTTTATTGCAATCACTCTATAGTTTTAGCAGGTGCATGTAAACATAAAATCACACAGGGTGACAGGATCTTTAATGAAACTATAATGCATTAGTACAGTAGATCATAAGGACACAATATGCAAGTACTAATTAATATTTATTTTGCTTAAAATCTATTGTAGCTTATCAGTTTCATTACATTTTCTTCCCAAGATTTGAGTAAAGAATGATAGCACAATGAAATACATAGAGATTATACCCTGTGATTTCTGCTTAACTGGATAACACGCATGAAGTAATCCAGCACAGTTAAGGAACAGACAGGGGATGTTTAATATAGCATGGTGTCTGGGCTTGTAAGCACACCTAAACGGCAAATCTTACAAACAATTCAAGCCATGCAACATTACCTCCATTTATTTTATTTTTCTAGACAAATTTCTAGCATGGTTGTTGATAGTGAAGACAATGTGTGTAGGATGGTCATCAGGGAGTATATGTTACCTGAGTTGCCAGGCTTTTTCTTCAATAAAAGTTTTTTCTGTTTTTCAAGTTCTTCTTTTTGCTGATTAAGTTTTTCTTGTTGCCTGCAAAATGTTTATCAAAACTTGATATTAGTTCAATAGATGCATGTATGCACATCAACTACCTCAATATATAAAGACAATATATAGAATAATTTATTACAAAATGAAAAGTAAAGGAGAAAATAAAAGAAAGCAAGAATAATAAAATCAATAACAATAAAATAACAAATAAATATTGTCATTACTCATTTAGTTCTCTGAAGGCATGTCCATCTCTCCACGATTCGCTATAGTGCGCTCCTTGCCTGTATATAGTGTGAGTTTCACATAAATTAGCATTTCAATTTGAATGATACAGCTAGTACACTGTACTTGTACATGAAAACATGCTCACAGTACAGTCACCCATGGACTTGTTCATAGTGTGAAAACATCACGGTCATAAATAATAGGAAATCTGCTTTAAACACCACGTAGATTTCCTATGACTGTGATAAAGTTATCAGTTGCCGCATATGACATGGTCATCCTTACCAGTACATGTACATGTATGCCTATTCTGCGTGTGCAACCAAATTTCGAAATATTATTTCCTTTGCCAAATAAATTAAAATGCTTATGAGCTTGTAGAGCTGTCAAAATAACAACTCTGGGCCAAATTGTGCAGCACTAGAGCATTTCGTTACCGAGCTATGGGCAACGAAGGTTAAAAATATTCTGGTGTGTTTGTATGGCGGCGCCATGTTGGATGATAAGCTGATGTCCTCCAACATGGCGGCCAAGATTTCAAAAATTAAATTCAAGCTTAGAGTTGATAAACATCACTTAATTACACTATAAATAGAACTTATAAACATGTAGAAAACTAAAAACATGTAATTTGGTACAAATTTGTTGTTTTCCACGACTTTTCAGTGACGTGGCTAGCAGCTGACTAGCGTTTGGTAAGAGTTGCGTGACACAATTCAAACTTCGAAAACTCAGACACAAAACATTGAGCCCATCTGAAAATCTCTACAATAATTCATATCACAATTCTCTAAAACACTGCAAAGAATCAAGTTGATAGGATTCATAACTAAATTTTAGTATTAATTTTTGTGGTATGTGACGTGACTTGCACATGAAGAATGGTGTGATTATTATTAATGATATGGTATTTAACAGCCTGCACTGTGCAGGTGATATTCATAATGTGACATTTAAAGTACATACCGAATAGGTATAAATTGACCCAATCGAAACTTGTTTTTTCTGCATCTATCTCTTACTTCTTTTTTGTCTTTGGTTGACTATGAGATAAAATCAAAGACAAGGATTGATTACAACTGATTTAGTAACATGTACAGGTAAAACTAGTGACAAGGAATACTCACAGTAGTGATTAAAAGCTCCTTGTTCACATTCATACACTTCTTGAGACTATTTTCCATCTTCGTGTTTAAAAGCTGTAGATTTGTTTACAACACATAATGAATCCAAATAGTTGTTATTCTTAAAACTTTAACAGATCATAGATACACATAGAAGACATTCTGAGTTGTACTCACAAGTAAAGCAAACACAATTAATATTAGTAAAGCTCATAGAATTGCGCTATATACCGTAAATGCTCGATTTAGCGCCCCGGGTGCTTATAATTTTTTTTAGACCTCTAGGGGGGGGTGCTTATTCGAGGGGGGGGGCGCTTATTCGAGGGGGGCACTTATTGGAAGCAGGGTGCTTATTTCTTTTCTCAGATGTTGAACTCAATGTTTTCTTTATTATCGGTGTACGGTACTGTAACATACATACACAGTGAATAAAAATAGTAAACATGTACCGTGCGGTACTTGGTAAACGCAACACTTTTTTCGGTTCTTATGGTTCTACATTTGTATAGTGTTCTAGTCAATGTCGACGCATTTCTTTTAGGGGGAGGGGGGCACTTATTGGAAGGCGGGGCGCTTATTGGAAGGGGACGCTTATAATATTTTTGGACCTCTAGGGGGGGGGGGTGCTTATTCGAGGGGGGTGCTTATTGGAAGCAGGGCGCTTAATTGAGCATTTACAGTAAATGACTTTATTTAGATTTTACAATTCACAAATATTTTGATAATCAATACTTTTAAGTAAACAACAACAATTCAAATGTTTTGTTTGTTACCTTCTGCTTTTCAAATTGTTGTTTATAGTCTTCAATAACCTAAGAGTGACATGACGTTGCTAATTAACAACCTGTAATTCTACATTTCTTACTGACATGATTAGTGTACACAATATTTACCACTCTAAGTTCGTCAATGGTGCTGTCCTTTATCTGAGATGACTGTGCTCCTGATGACACTTTCTCTTCCATTTCCTACAGAAAATATGGTACAATACATACATGGTGCAGTGTAAACTTATTGGAACCAAAAGTTATATACCCACACTGTTGTAATGATCAAAAGTACTAGCATGATACACATACAAAGTGGCTTTAGTTTAATTATGTACATTGTGCTGTGCTTATCTAACAGTGTAAATTTCTTTACAGATTTGACTCATAAATGCACATGTATATATGTACTAAATAAAGTCTATGTCTATTGCTTGTTAGACTTACCTTTATAGATACTAAAGTCAAAGATGTCTGAAAAAAACCCATATGATTACAGTCAGTACAGATTGTACATGTGTAGAGAGATATGGGGAGAATTGTACCTGGCATGCTTCGTGAACACTGATACACTCTAGATCATCTTCTCTAGGTACATCAATTAAACTGTTTTGGTTGTTATGGACAACTGATATTTGACTGCCAACCATATTCATGCTAGAACTTTCAATTTTACACTGAAAATAAAAGATACAGTACTAGTTAATTAAATACACACCTACACAGATATTTAAAAAAGAATTCAAAACTATTGATTACCAGAGAATTAAAAGATGGAAGAAGGTTCTGAGGACTTCTGGTTCTTGACTGGCTGAGATCATTTTGCTGCACACAAAAAACAGTCATACATGTATATGTTATAAACTTCAGCATATATACAAAATTCTGTGGCAAGACTGGTACCTCTCACCAAACGACATTCATACATTACACCTGTACTAGTAAAGCTACACTGGCTTACAGTAAGGAAGAGAATAATCTTCAATATTTTACTTCTAATAAAGTCGACACAAACTCTGCGCTGAACTATTTATGTAAACTTATGAATCGGTACAATCAATCACACTATTTGCGTTCTTCTAACTTGAAGATACAGTATACAATCCATCCTTGAAAGACCGCCACCTTTTGGTGACCACCGTGGTTGGACCAAAGTTATGGAACAAATAAATACTAATTGACATTAACTGCTGCTTCGACTTCTGGACATTTTAAAATCAAAACTGAAGATTTATCTTTGTAATTAATATTTTATTAGTTTTATTATTAGATTAGAATCGTTATCATTTTTATATATATATTTTTGATTGAAATAAATTATTATTATTATTATTATTATTATCAGAGAGTAAACTGACCTTGAAATACTCTGTTATCTTCACATTTTGTGAGTCAGGACGACCAGTCTTAGACATATCTACAGAAAATAACAGCTTTGAGTGACAATAATTATTGAATCTAGAAAATAAATGTACTGTAAGACAAAAGTACGTTATTATCATTAATGTGGCTAAATAAATATTTAGGTTAAGTTAAATTCGAGGCACATGGGCTAGTGCTCAGTTGTGCCAGGGTCATGGTGCACCCATATTGCTGAACATGCGGGTATACATCGTACTCAAGTGTGAAAGCCGCGTGTGCTGGCCAGCAGTCATGCGCCATACTGCGGTGTGCCCCAGGCTGGGTCACGTGGCACCATACTTGCGGATCTAAGCAAGTGTGTCGCCTGTTTTGGTTGTTGGCCTTTTTGCTCCCAACCCACCCTCCCTATTGGTAAGTACTTCCCACTGACAGCTGTCAGTGTGACGGGTGCCAGGTGGTACACCATGGCTGGGGTACCATGGTTACCTCGGCCTGCGCGACAACCGGCATAATAATAGCCTTCCCTAGGCAGCTTCTCCCAAGCTCATCTGGGCTGATGAGTTTAACATTTAATAAAAGAGATAACCAGAAAAGTTGATTCTGGTATGTGATATGTGGCTAAATGAATATTTAGGCTAAGTTAAATTCGAGGCACACAGGCTCCTCTAGCTGTCGTGCTGTCAGTCATGCTGTCTCAGGGTCACCTTCTCCCAAGCTCATCTGTGCTGATGACTTTAACATTATTTAACATATTTGTATATCATTTTCTTATTTCAGTAACCTTTGGGCTACATGTGTCATTCAGGCCCCGGCCACACTACTCCATTTTCGCAGCGTTTTCCATTGTTTTTTATTCCCTTGAGGATGGAGAACAATACAAAAATGATACGAATACGCATTAGTGTCAACGGGGCCTCAGTACTTGACTGGCTTTAATGACAGCCCAATTAATTATTTAAAAATATTTCATCAATCATTTTACAATAATTATTACTAGGAGAGTCTGCTTCAGTTTGGGCCTTTCTTTTCCTTCCCACACATTTGTCAGATCTACTCCCAGGTGTAACCTGCACAGAAAGAATACACATTTAGTACTCTTGCAGATTTACTGTTTAACACAATGAGAGAAATATTCTAGCAATGAGACTAGCACTGAGACTAGCAATGAGACTAGCAATGAGACTAGCAATGAGACTAGCAATGAGACTAGCAATGAGACTAGCAATGAGACTAGCAATGAGACTAGCGATGAGACTAGCGATGAGACTAGCGACGAGACTAGCGACGAGACTAGCGATGAGACTAGCGACGAGACTAGCGACGAGACTAGCAATGAGACTAGCAATGAGACTAGCAATGAGACTAGCAATGAGACTAGCAATGAGACTAGCAATGAGACTAGCAATGAGACTAGCAATGAGACTAGCAATGAGACTAGCAATGAGACTAGCAATGAGACTACAATCCTGGACAAAATTAATTGGGACACTAGTGATTGCGCAATATGTTTTAATATAAGCACCTTATCCCCCTCCCCACCCCCCTCCCCCTGCTCCAATGTTGTTTCGAACTTTCATTAACGATGGGGGTCGACGTAGGCAATCATCAACATTGTTATGGGGGAGGGGGGGGGGGGTCAAGTTATATGGATATTTTCATGTTGAGATCGATATTAGCCAGGTGTCCCAATCATTTTGGCCAGGATTGTAGCAATGAGACTAGCAATGAGACTAGCAATGAGACTAGCAATGAGACTAGCAATGAGACTAGCAATGAGACTAGCGACGAGACTAGCAACGAGACTAGCAACGAGACTAGTGACGAGACTAGCAATGAGACTAGCAATGAGACTAGCAATGAGACTAGCAATGAGACTAGCAATGAGACTAGCAATGAGACTAGCAATGAGACTAGCAATGAGACTAGCAATGAGACTAGCAATGAGACTAGCAATGAGACTAGCAATGAGACTAGCAATGAGACTAGCAATGAGACTAGCAATGAGACTAGCAATGAGACTGACCTGATCCACATCCTTTTCACTCCCTGCAGATGATGCATTACTGAGTTGAGAATCTTGGTTTAAAGGCTAGATAAAGCAAATGTACAGTAAACTTATCATTTACAATGTTGCGCACTCGGTTAGACTACAGAATTGTATTATACACTAATGCCTGATCCAGAGGGAAACAGTTAGTTTTGTTTTCCCAAGAGTTTCAATGTTATACTCGAGGGAAAACAAAACTAACTGCTTCCCAAGGGATCAGGCATTAAGTGTTTTGTTACATAGCTAGAGTGTCTTTGTTGTCTCTGTTCATTCACCACAAAATGCTGTGAGCGTTGCAACAGCAGTCTTCGTCGCTTTTTGTGTATTTCCTGAGTCTTTATTAGCTACTATTTGGCTTATTTCCTCTGTCGAGAGGTTAGAAATACGATTTTTATCGGAGGCTCCAATTTATTAGGTGAAACTCCACAATACAAACAACAACGCACAGAAAACAAACCATATGTTTTCCACCTCTCAGCTATGCTGACGCGCATCAAATACTGCCATTCTCAGTGGGCAACAATTGACAAAATGTTGCCCGCTCAGGAAACATTTGAATTTAGTCCCTGCCTAGGCTGCGTAGCCAGGCTCTAGGGGAAAGGAGGGGGAGGGGTGGGGAAAGGGGAAGGGGAAAACGGGAGTGGGACTGGAGAAGAGGGGGGGAGAGAGAGCCTGCAGTCACCTATTGTTATTTTTCGTGTGTAGCGTTCACTGGCGAACGCTGATTACCCATTGGCTAAAACCCTGTCAATCAAAGAGTTCAGATATTTTAGTTTTGAACACTGTTTACGATAGTGAATCCCGAGCAGAAGAATGCTATAAAGCAGCTGTACGAGGGAAAATATTTACTGGCTGTCTTGCCGACAGGGTAAAATATTTCAACTCGGAATATTTCGACTTGGAAGTTCTTCTGTTCTCAGTGTGTTCTCGATGATCAAATTGAAGAGCGAGAGTCGATGGAAGTCTCTGCCTGTAATCTAACAGAAAAGCTGGAGAACCTTCAAGGTCGAAGCGGAAAGCCCCGGCTCGGATACCAAATTGTATACGTGTTGGCCGAAAGCGCAACTGATATGCACTTAGAGAGACTTGTGCTTCACACGGAGTCTTACTATCGAGGTCAATAATATTCAGGCTAGATATATAACACATTATCTTGAAGTTTGCTATTCACATGTATTCAGTTGATCGCTCTTTTAACGGAGAACGAACTCGCTGTGATTTGCAATTAGCAGGACTGCTTCTTTCTGGTGACAACAGACGTTACCGGACGTTTGACCTTTCTTCCACCACAAAGTTTCCAATGTTACGTAGATAAAAAGCTCACACAAGTTCTTGATTTTTCGGCCACAAACGTTTATTGACGTTTATATATTCCAATAATTTGTTAAGACTAGAATTGTACAAACGGAACACTTCATTTTGCAAGTTTTCGTTAGGTTTTTGAGCGTATTTACTTGCCAGGCTAACAGCAGGAGATGTGCGAGTTCTGACACTTCAACGGAAGTCAACAAATTCAGCTAGGTTCTGATTGGATAATTTTGACAGTTGACGTTTTCCAGACACATCAGCATGTGAATGTTAATTAGGGGGCGGCATGAAAAATAACAATAGGTGACTGCAGGCTCTCCCTCCCCCTCTCTCCGCCCCCTCTTCTCCAGTCCCCCTCCTCTTTTCCCCTTCCCCCACCCCTCCTTTCCCCTAGAGCCTGGCTATGCAGGCTAGTCCCTGCCACATGACCTCGAACCAGCCAATTGGAATGTGCAGTAGACCCAAAGACACACTAGCTAAATAACAAATGATTCATACATGATTGTACAAATGTTGGTAGTCATGAATAGCCCCTTTTCGTATTCACATATCCCGTTGTAAAACCGCTGTACTTATTGACATCAGACGCATTTGTACAGGGTTAGCCTCAAGTCAGTGTTAATTATTCAGAAATATCAACAAGAACATGAAAAAATGTTGATATGAAACAATAGAAACATTTTTGAATTGCACGGACTGTTTTCTGAATCGAGGCTAACCCTGTACAAATGCGCCTTTTGTCAAGGACAGCGGTCATCTCTAAACAATGCGAAACTGGAGTATTGCATCATTATCAACTTTATTTCAGTGTCTAAATTCTTCTAGCATACCACAAGTGGTGCACTAATCGGGGACACTTAAATAAATACAAACAGATCTGAATCTATCTACATGTACATGTGTATATATCTTTGACTTCTTTATCTACATTATGGCTAAGAAATCGGTCAAAAATACATAACTGAAAATCCCCCTTCTCCCCATAAAGTGGGAATAAGTTACATGCAACTATAAAGCAGCCATTCCAAGGAATGACATGTGCAGTTTCCTTGCTTGCTTTAGAGTAACTATACTGAGTAAAAGGTTTGTCTGGTATTAGTATAGCTAATAGTTATGATATTTTAGATATCAAAGTGTCCTAATGTATTATTCATGACTAAATGATTTCCTTGAAAAATACGATCAAGATCAATCAACTCATGAAGCATACACTTACCCTTGGCGCAGAAAATCTTGCCTCTAGTAATTCTCGCTTCTGTGGATTTAACGCCTCTAGACCAGAAAAATGAGAGAAAGACGTCTCTGGTTCTTTTGCTTCCACTAATAATAAAGAAATGTGAGTACAAATTAGAATGGTTTTGTCAGAGCATTGGTGATGGACGAAACATGCATGGCGACGAACTATAGACAATCTATTGCTTTACACGATGAGTTTGAACGATCCATGTCGCGTGATTTACTGTTACTTCTATCAAGTTGCAACTGGAAGCCAACACAGCTTTGCTCTGTCGAGCAGACCGCCTCGGCCATTCCCTACTTCGCTAAACAATGAAATTTTCAGCCATTTTTTCGTCTTGTTCGATCAACCGCGCGGTCCGACTACTAGAACCCAGGCCACTCAGCAAAACCACAGGGAACCCAAACTTCCCTTGCAAACGAGGAAACTTTTACAGTTTATTTCGGAAACAAAATTTGCTTTCAAGGAAACGAAACAATGAAGGAGACTAGTGTTAATAATGTACGAATCAAAATAAACCCCTATACGTGAGATTCTCCCAAACCGCCATCTTGGTTTTCGTCACGTGGATCCCTGGGGACGCTAAGAAGTACTAAGTACTAACAGGAGTAATCTGGTACTAAAGTATCGGGGAAGAGAGAGAGAGGGGGGGGGGGGGGGGGGGTATACCAGAGGGGAGGTTCAAATTTTCATTTCATACCCTAAAAGATACCTAATCACTTATTTTAACCCCTAAAAGATACGACAAGCATCCCCGATACTCAGTATGACGGGTCACCCCGGGGAGTCTGATTGTATTTTGACTGATGCAAAAATTGTTCCCGCTCGTTTGCTCACCCAAGGTTACAAGAAATTGTTTTCTTCTCATGTTCTTTTAAAAAATTCGTCAAAGTCTTAGCGCGTTCTGTCTCCGTCACACATCTCTACCAGAATATTTCTAGAGTACGTCCCCTTCTCCTCCGGCCCCCTACCGATCAGGAAGCATGCACGTCCCAAGTATTGTTCCCAAGATTGCTTTTACACTTTGCAGTACGTCGCGAGGTAGATTGCAGTGGAGTTTGTCTGTCACAGAAGTTCGGTCAGTTTCCAGCCCGCTAGGGAGCAATCAAGACCACTGAAATGTCTAATCAACACCAATGTTTTATACCTTATTAATTTGATGTCGCGAAAAAATTAAGTGTCACGAAATTTTGCATGCGCGAAAATTAAGTGACGATACATAAAAGCTTTAAGTGAAATATTAGTCCTTTAATTAATCGTTCTGGGAAGTTGTTCACCTTCACTTTGCCCAAGTTATCGTTTTGTTGCAGACATTCATTTTAAATGTGACAACCGTTATTGCAAGTAGGTGTACATTGTATGTGCATATAATTATTATTAGCTGTTTTTAACACTAGACATTGTAGCTTGCAGGTTTATTTTCGTTTTTAAGTGAAATAGCGAAGGTATTTAATTATTGATTTATCGGCGAAATCGCGAAAATAAAGTGACTCAGTTTCTACAAATTTAACAAAATCGCGAAAATAAAGTGTCGCGAAAATAAAGTGTAATAAGGTACGTCTTTTTTGAAACATGCTTTACACAATGTTTTATTGATGTTCTATTCTTATGGATATTTTACTGATAAATAATAACATAGATTTGCTGTTGTATTTTCTTTCTAACTAGTTTGTTTTACATACGGTAGCAGTTTGTAAGTTGTCTACAGTCTTAAACAAGCCTATTTAACCTGAGGGTACCAATCCAGTCATACCCAAACATGTCCTTAAGAAGGTTGTCGCATAGTTGTAGTGTAGACTGACAATAGTAAAAGGGAAAAGTTGCAGAATCATGTCCTTGACTTGGAATCCAGTATCTACACATGGCGGATTCCACAGCTTGATTTGGCGGGAAATTTCCAATTGCCGGGTAGTGTGTCGTCATGGTAACAGTTGAAGGATCCATGCCGGTGCTATGATGACTTTCTTTACTTTGGTTTTTGCGTAAAGTTCTTCGGACACTTGCTCGGCGATTCGTGAACCATCTCTAAAAGAAAACCAGGGACAAATAATTTAGTTATATAAACTGAGTTAATTGTCAGTAATGGATTGTGTTTTACGCTTGCAAATGCGCAAGTATAGCGTACCGACGTAAGCACATAATTGTTACGCTGTTTTATGCTTGCATCGCTAGTGCGGCATGTTTATTGACCATTGGTCTTTTTACTGTATACTGTACGGTCTTGTGGAGAAATAACGTAAGATGTAGCGATGAAACTTAACAAGATGAAAGTAAACTAACCTTTATTTGTGATTTTCGTAGTCCTGTCTTCTTGACGAGCTCATCAGAGGGGTCATTAGAGGGGTGGTGACGGGGATGAATGTTCTCATCGAAGTACCTTTGAAGAATCTGTTTTTGCATGCCAGTAAAGTGTCTTCTTGGATGCTCTTTGTTGTAGTTCTGACACAGATGGCCGTCGAGGTGCTTTACTGACTCTTTGACATCAAGATCTGGAATTCAACAAGTAACAATCACCTTCAGAAACTCCCTAAAGTGCTGGCTTACTTGTTGGATAATAACTGGACTGGTCAACGCTGGTTCAGGAAAACAGAACCTACCTTGTCTATTTACCAAGCCTTGCCGTGGCCGGGTCTTTCTGGGTTTACATTGTTTTCGTTTGCTTAGTCTCATCATGATCAACTCTCCATGCACTGAATGAAATGATGCCCCTATCATAGCCTTATATACTAAGCTTATGATATTACTATGCAGCTATCAAACAATAGGCGTTTACACAATAGGTGAGAAGATGTATGAAGTAATTACACTTATTATATAGCACAGATACTACGCGCGCTCTTATTGGTCAATTAGCGGGCCGTAACTTCCCGTACGGATTTCGCGTTCGGTTAATAAGAGGTACATAATCAATACTCACTCTATATAAACAATAGGTGAGAGTATGAAGTAATTACACTTATTATATATAAACAATAGGTGAGAAGATGTATGAAGTAATTACACTTATTATATATAAACAATAGGTGAGAAGATGTATGAAGTAATTACATAGGTGCGACATGTCTGATAAACAATAGGCGAGAAGATGTATGAAGTAGTTTGTTGTTGTTGTTATTGTTTACGGCAACTCGCAATGACTTGCAATGGTCTTCAATAGTACCGGTAGTACCGATGAAATGCATTCTTTTATAGTGAATTTCAAATTGTATCAGTGCGCTTTACAGTTTTTGCAGCCGCGCGGCTTCCAGTCATGCGATAAATTCATAGTAAGTTGTGTTATTGTTATGGTGTGTGTCATTGAGTAGTTCATCCAGGTTTTAATAAGCGTAGTGTGGCGGAGAGACGCCGGACCACTCTCACAGTGAAATAGTATCCCCGTGATATGTGTATCCCCGGAAAGATATTGGCACTAGTGATATGCGTATCCCTTTGAGACATCTTACAACGATAAACTTGAAATTTACCGGCAAAACATGGACACTCGCCGTTCTATAAAACAAAAATATGTTGAAATATTGGGGGATATATATATCACTGTAACACCACGTCAAGGTCTACCATATTCACTGATGGAAACAAAGGTAGCACCCTTGAGGTGTTGGTCTGGCCAGCGGACTAAACTCAAGACCTGGTCCCGAAAAACATGTGATGATGAGCGCAAGAATCTAAATATGAATTGTTTCCATCACACCTCCTTTTGTGTCATATTAACTGATCGACGTTTAATGACTAATGAATTGAAAACACAATGCTACTTTATTAGCTACACAGTTTTATTATTGGTTTTGGTATGTTACATCATGGTTACATCGATAGTCCACCTAAAAAACAACCAAATAGGAAAATGAATATTACTGCGATTCTCAGTATTATGCGAACTCAGACATTTTTAAAAGCAGTTGGATTGCAATTTGTTTTTTCGCTTCTGTCAAACAACATAAAAAATCAGTAAACTTACCGGTAAAAATAAAATTCAGAAGACCCACCAAATGGTAGCCTCCTAAAGCAGACCCGTGTCCAGGCTTCAGTTTTACTTCGCTGACCACTTTAGGAGGCTACCAAATGGTAACAAATTTATGATTTTGAGCTAAATTATGGATCATTTGGTCGAAGAATGTATTTAGTTTTGAATTTGTATGAGTTTTGAATTTGTTTGACAGAAGCGAAAAACCAAGTTCCGGCAGCCGACTGCTTGACTGTCTGAGTTCGCATAATACTGAGAACCGCAGTAAGACTGTTAGCTTGGTGCTCTACTTAACAATTATTCCACGAAATCGAGTCGTACGGTACATGAGCTGATAGTCAACGAGGCGCTATCAGCCACGTACAGCGAGATTGAGCACAGGTAGCCCAAGCACAGGTAGCCCAAGCTATTAATGAGAGGCTTGTATCGAGCTATATATAAGAGTTTGTATGGGACCTTAGGCTCTGGTCGATAATTCCGTAAATAATAGGGCAAATAAACTCTAACCTTCCAGTAGTGTTGTTTGTGTCCTTATTGATCTCTGGTAGCGATTTCAGGGAAATCCCGCGATTTTTAGCAACACTACTGGAAGGTTAGAGTTTATTTGCCCTATTATTTACGGAATTATCGACCAGAGCCTAAGGTCCCATACAAACTCTTATATATAGCTCGATACAAGCCTCTCATTAATAGCTTGGGCTACCTGTGGCCCAAGCTCACCATTTGAAGCTTTATATAGAGATTATGCAGTGTAAATTTATTAAAAATCGAAAATACGATCAATCGTTTTTAAAATGATGTGAGGTTATTTAACTTTGGGGAAAATTTGGTGTCGCTACAATTAAAAATAAGCAAGTTATAGCCATTTTAATTTTACCCTATGGTGTATTCCCTTCTTCTTAGGGTATACACCATAGGGTAAAATTCATATAGTATAATCTCTATATAAACCTTCAAATGGTGAGCTTGGGCTACCTGTGGATTGAGTGGAATAATTGTTTTATTATATAGACAACCACTAGACTGAGAAATATAACATTTGTTTATATTTTTAGTTCGGCAAAACAGGTTTGCCATTGTTGAAAATCTTCAACTTTCTCTATTCGTGGTATAAGAGCTGATAGCCTACAGTAGTAGAGTAGCCAATCAGAGCACGCGCTTGCTCATATCCAGTGGTCGTCTTTTTAGTCAACAGAGGAAGACCGGAGAAAACAGAACAGAGAAGTGTATACACTAACGCGTCTTGTGATTATGTTTGTGACATAATAAAAACGTGCGCAAGAACTGGAAATGTACAGGTATAAATCTTATTTAAATTTTAAAAACATCTATGGACTTTTCGTTTTCACAAATGCAAAATGGCAAAAAAAGGTCAAAACTTACCAGTCACACCAATAGAGATACCAGTTATATAGCTGCTTAGATCCGATGCCAGAAAACTGATAACATTCGCAATTTCTACAAAATGAATGAATACAGCTAAAGGCCCCATACACATGTATCAGAACGAAAAGGTTTTTTTTTTGGAAAAGAAAGGTTAAAAACAACAACACTACCACCACAACGAATAATCATTTCTGTTCACACGAGTGTTTTCAAATTGATTTCAACCATCCACATCTCAAGCATCATTGTTAACACATGTGTGCACATGGCCTTAGCAAAAGTTACACTTAATATTTACAATATTTACAACAATAGCAATATAGGATCCATCATTTTCCAGCACATTACCAGAATCTACTGTCACTGCTACCAAAGTGTACCTATAACCTACCTGATGGTTGTCCCATTCTGTTTAAAGGAATCATTCCAACAACCTGAGTAGAAGATAAAAGAGGAAAAATGAAAAGAAGAAGTTACAGACGTTTCACCCAACTAATGAGAGTTGTACAGACATAAAGAGTACCGGGAATAATAGCAACTGAAATATTGATAGAGAATGTGAGATGTGTGATAATAGAATATGGATGGGATCTCTACATATAATGGTAAGTAAAGTTAGCAGCGACATAGTATTATTTACTGGTTCTGCAAGGGACAGCTTATGTATGAAGAGAGAAACGCCTACGAGAGCCTACAGGTCTTCCAGAGCAGTTGCTAGGAATAACCATTATTGGTATGATCTGTGTCAGGGCCCTAGCTGCCTCAACATACTAGCAACAGTGCTCAGCACGAGTTCCCCAGGGGGACTCCCATATATAAAATGGTTGGGATGCTCGTCAAAAATTTTGAAAATGCCCCCTAAAAGGTACCTGAGTCCTTGCCCAGGTGGGCATGGCAACAAATAATTTTTACCCCTAAAAGGTACCAACTCTAAAGTGACAAAAGCTACAACTGTCATTCCGGCTGTCATTATCTTATCTTGGGTATCTTATTTACTGATAAACACCCTAAAAGGTACCGGCTTAGTCTCTTGTGGTCCTTTTAGATTTGTGACACCCTAACAGGTACCAGCTTAGTCTCTTGTGGTTCTTTTAGATTTGTGACACCCTAACAGGTACCAAATTGCGGATCTGGACCCCTAAAAGGTACGACGAGCATCCCAACCACTTTATATATGGGAGTCCCCCCCGGGATGAGATCATACTGTATCATTGACACATACATGGCTTTTGATTTCCTCTGGGATTTTTTTTGTCATAGGTGTGTCTATAAATCCAGGAAGAACAGCATTACATCTAATGCCAAACCTACAAAGGATTTCATTAATCAAAATAAACATATGAGTAGCTGTGAATGGGATGATGCTTAAGGTGCGGTAATACGGGCAACAAAATCGTGCAACTTGTCGCGCAACATTGTTGCATTGCAAGTTGCAGAGCAATATTTCTCATATTACCACCGTTCGCGCAACACATTTTCGCTGTTCAGCTTTCCGCAACAAAGTTTTGCAACCTGCAACACCGAAAATTTAATTTGTTGCGTGACAAGTTGCTTGAATGATGGTAACATGAGAAACATTGCTCTGCAACTTACAATGCAACAATCTGAACAGTGTTGCGCGACAAGTTGCACGATTTTGTTGCTCATATATTACCGCACCTTTAAGTAAGGATGATAACTAATTATAATTTAATTATCTTCCAAAAATGAAACATTTGTACATTGCCTAAATCTTGACTCACATTATATGCAAACATTCAGAAGTTGAAAATCCTAAGTAACCATCAACAAGACATACTTACGACTACTAAATAGATGTCATTTTATGCACAAAGACATTAATTAAACAACCTTGCAAGTTCAAGAGCACAGGTCTTTGTTAATCCTTCTACTCCTGCTTTTGATGCGGTATAGTTTGCTTGACCAATATTTCCCATCTTAAGTAAAACAATGAAAACATTAGGTGCTTGTGTCATGCAGCCATGTTTCCACAATGAAGTAACGTTTTTTCTTCTTGCGTTATACAGTCATTCTGAAAAAGGTTGTCCAGATGAAAAGACTACAATACTACAATAAAATCACGTGATTCATTATGTTTTTAATTTCTGCATGAGGAACTGCGAGTTGATACCAGTGGCATTTCATCCATTTCTCACAATGTCGTGTACTTTTGCATCTCAAATTGAAATTATACGTGAGGAAATTGAATACATAATGAATCACGTTTTTAGAATTTAGAAGCATTTAGAATTTTATATACATAGTTTTTATTTTTATTTCCATTGTTTTACACACGACCCCACAAGCTTTTCAGCTTTAATCCTAATCGTGTATAAATAAAGTTATTGTATTGTATTGTTTGTAATCACGTGACTTTTAATTTATTGTAGTATTGTAGTCTTTTCATCTGGACAACCTTTTTGAGAATGACTGTATGTTATATCAACATGCAAATAAAACAAGTGCATTTACCACTGACCTTCCCAACAATACTGGCTATGTTGATGATGGAGCCATTGTTTACGTCATTTTCCACCATGGCTTTTGACGTGTATTGTGACATTAAGAAGGTTCCCTAAGGCAAATAATGTTCATTCATAAAGTTATCTATACTTCTTAATCAACCAATTGTTCTTTATCTTTTATTTTATATCCGTAGTTTTGTGCTTTAAATTTAGGCTGCTTGCACAATCGATCATTACTGGAAATTTGAGGATAAATAAAGATTATGTATGTATGTATGTATGTATGTACTTCTTGGAGAATATGTCACATCCAAGCAACAATTGAAGGGCTTCACCCTGCAAGACCAGCGTAAGTGACTTGTGATCAAAACCCAAATTATCCTTTGAAATCCAATGAATCTCAAGGAGAATTCAGATTTTGATCAGAAATCACTTACATAGTTCTTGCAGCGAGCCCTTCAATTTCAGATACAAGTACGGATAAGGAACTTAGGATATAGAATCATTATATTTACATGCACCCACCTTGAGATTTACATTAATAACTTGATCAAAATCATCCTCCCTCATTTTTAGAAAGAGTGAATCTTTTATAATACCAGCAGAATTGACAAGAATACAAGGAGCTCTATCATACTCTCTGATCATTTGTTTTATTAGACTTTCAACTTGATCAGAAGAAGAGACATCAACAGAGTAAAATGAATGCTTCACATTGTTATTATCTTGGAGACTTGCTGCAGTCTCTTGTGCACCACTGATGTCTCTATCCACAACTGCTACAACTGCTCCCTCTTTAGCCAGAGTTTCACATGCAGCTCTTCCAATTCCACTGGCTCCTCCTGGTAAATACATAACCTTATTATAACGTCACTAGAGAATAGAATGGTAACAGAATTAGGGAGAAGAAGGGGGTCAAGTAACCATTCACAGGCAACCCAAGCTTTTTTATAGAAAATATGTCAATTTTAATCAAGTACTCAGAGTAAAGACCACTATATAAGAGCTAAATAAAGCACTCTTACCGTTACTAAAGCAAACCGACCCTGTAACAGAAGACGTCCCTTACTATATGCCGCCATTTTGAGACTAATTTTCAGACGGCGGTTGGTACTTTATGTATCATAAATATATTGTATTTAACATATGTCTTTATGGTATCTATATATTCTTATTGTTTACCCTGTATTCCCCAGTATTCCTATGTATTCCCCTGTATTCCCCTGTATTCCCCTGTATTCCCCTGTATTCCTATGTATTCCCCTGTATTCCCCTGTATTCCCCTGTATTCCTATGTATTCCCCTGTATTCCCCTGTATTCCCCTGTATTCCCCTGTATTCCCCTGTATTCCCCTGTATTCCCCTGTATTCCCCTGTATTCCCCTGTATTCCCCTGTATTCCCCTGTATTCCCTATGTATTCCCATGTATTCCCCTGTATTCCCCTGTATTCTTCTGTATTCCCCTGTATTCCCCTGTATTCCCCTGTATTCCTATGTATTCCCATGTCTTCCCCTGTATTCCTATGTATTCCTATGTATACCCTGTATTCCCCTGTATTCCCCTGTATTCCCATGTATTCCCCTGTATTCCCCTGTATTCCCCTGTATTCCCCTGTATTCCCCTGTATTCCCCTGTATTCCCCGTATTCCCCTGTATTCCCCTGTATTCCCATGGGTATTCCCCTGTATTCCCCTGTATTCCAGGAGAATTCAGGAGCATACATGGGGAATACAGGGGAATACAGGAGAATACAGGAGAATACAGGGGAATACAGGGGAATACAGGGGAATACTGGGGAATACTGGGGAATACAGGGGAATACATAGGAATACAAGGGAATACATAGGAATACATGGGAATACAGGGGAATACAGGGGAATACTGGGGAATACATGGGAATACATAGGAATACAAGGGAATACTAGGGAATACTGGGGAATACAGGGGAATACAGGGGAATACAGGGGAATACAGGGGAATACAGGGGAATACATGGGAATACAGGGGAATACTGGGGAATACTGGGGAATACAGGGGAATACATAGGAATACAAGGGAATACATAGGAATACAGGGGAATACATAGCCTGCGTAGCGGCGTACGGGAAAAGGGGAAAACAGGGAGGGGAACAGGGGAAGGGGAGGAGGAGGAATAGGAGGGGGAGGACAGGGGGGGATTGGGTGCTCTCTTCCCAATCCCCTCTCCCCAATCCCCTCTCCTCTCCTTCCCTTCCCCCCTTCCCCTCCCTCCTTCCCTTTTCCCGTACGCCGCTACGCAGGCTAGGGAATACAGGGGAATACAGGGGAATACAGGGGAATACAGGGGAATACAGGGAAATACAGGGGAATACAGGGGAATACATGGGAATACATAGGAATACTGGGGAATACATAGGAATACTGGGGAATACATAGGAATACTGGGGAATACATAGGAATACAGGGGAAACAATTAGAATATATCGGATACCATAAAGACATATGTTAAATACAATATATTTATGATACATAAAGTACCAACCCAGACGGCACGGGTCAACCGCTGACCACTCATCTCGTAAGGGGAGATGGGAAAACACTAGATCCCAATGACCAAAACCAGGTCAAGATTTGAATAACAATAGATGCCTCGTTCTACAAAGAAATGTCCTTTGTAGAACGAGGCATATCTAACAATAGTTCCTATTGTTATTCAAATCTTGACCTGGTTTTGGTCATTGGGATCTAGTGTTTTCCGGGGAGATGAGTGCTCAGCGGTTCACCCGTGCCGTCTGAAAATCACATTTATATACAGAGTTGAACCCCAGTATCTCGAACTCGGTTATCTCTCGAACCCCCCGTTATCTTGAACACAACCCATTTCCCTTGGGTCGTTTTTTCAGTCAATTCACTCTTCTCACGGTACTGATTTTTAAGATCAGCAAACAGTGGTTTCTTTCTGGTGCAAACGTGCGTTACAAGCCTCGTTTTGATGTTTTTTCAGAATTTAAATCGTTCATAACTTTGCAGAGAGATATAATTTCGTCATGAAACTTCTACATTATACTTATATAACTAATTTCATGACGAAATTATATATCTCTGCGAAGTTATGAACGATTTAAATTCTGAAAAAACATCAAAACGAGGCTTGCAACGCAAGACGGCAAAATCCCATACTAAAGTCTATAAATGTCATCCCCGATAACTTTTTGAGATTTTATCCTATACCTGCATCGAAACTTTCCAGAAATGTTCTTTCAGACAAACTCTTTCAGATTATGTAGGCTGTTTGCACCAGAAAGAAACCAGTTTGCTGATCTTAAAAATCAGTACGCGTGAGAAGAGTGAATTGCGTCGAGTGTTAACCCGTGGGGGGGGGGGGGGGGGGGGGGGGGGGTGGTACTCCCATGTGAAATGGGCGGGACTCCCATGTGAAATGGGCGGGAATGATCGTCGTCTCTTTTCAGGCCGGCGCGCCGGGGGAACAACCTGACGAGCGACTAAGTCGAGGAATAGCCGAGTGACTGAAATAGCATTTCCTAGCTGTCTTTCCAGGAAGTTTAAGATTATTGTATTGTGTGACTAGCAGAAAATGGCTGTGAAGAAGCCGTGACATTTTTTCAAATGAAGAAAAACTTCATCAACTATCATCGACTATCATGAACATTTTGAACATGATAGTTGATGATAGTCGATGATAGTCGATGATAGTCGATGATAGTCGATGATAGTCGATGATAGTCGATGATAGTCGATGATAGTCGATGATAGTCGATGATAGTCGATGATAGTTTGCGATCAAACGAGATCGCGCGTTCCAACTATTATCGACTATCATATGAATAAAATAATACTATTTATGGCCCAATTGACGAGGAAGTTGTTTTGAACTGTTAAACAAGCTATTTGCATCTTTGATTTCTTGTATTCATTTAATCTTTCGTTCTTTCTTCCTATTGCCCTTCCTCTCTCATTTCCTTTTACCCTTTATTTATATTTATTTTCTTTTTCTCTGTTTTTCTTTTATATCTTACTTTTGTTTCTTACTTTCTTTTTATTATTTTATTCTCTTTTATATTCATATATTTATTCAGTCTTTATTTCACTGGCGGGCTCAATTCTTTCTCTAGTGTCAGTAATGATCGACGTACACTACATATCATTTAGGGTGCGTTCGATTACCCTATTCCAGAATAGGAATACACGGAATAAACACTTGGATGCTTTTATTTCAAAAACTGTTCCTTGTAACTTTATTATACTGAATACAACAAGGAATCGTTTTATTTTACAGTGGACAGTAGCTGCGTGATAGCGATTTAGGGGTGTTATTTTGTGTATTCCTATTCTGGAATAAGGTCAATTTCCCGTCTTTCGAAGGTTTCCCCGCTCTATTTTATCTTGACCAATCAGATAATGCCATTAAAATGCCCCGAAATTTCTATCAATGTCATTGGTCGAATAACGGTTGATTGACATCTGAGTAGCACGTGACAACAAGTAGATATGCCATTGCCGCGCATTGTTGCCTTCAGTAGAAGATAAGGAACCTCGATGCGGCAGTAGAATTGCTATCTTTCTACTACTTTATGTTTTGAAAAAATGTTATTTTATTAATTCAATACAAGTATGCTTCTCAAATACAAGAAAAGCTCGTCGACATCTGTTTTTAAATTTCTACGCGTTTCATAGCTAATATTTCACTCAGAAAAACCATTCAAAGCGCCTCGAGTTCTTCCATGTGCTTCATATGTGTACTTCATCTTGCTCCAAGAATGTCTTATTTAGACGAACATTTCGATACACAAATTTTGAGTTTTAGGTGAAACCTCGCTGAATTCATTCAGCAGCTAAACACAGTTGCAGCGATAAATGTTGTGGAAATAAAAACTTTTAGAGTGAGATAAAACCAAGTAAGGTTCAAATAAGCACAATGCATCTTTTAAGTAGAATTGTTTTGTAATTTTTGTGGACGTTCAAGTTTCGGCTGATTTGCGAAGTTGCAATGCTAAACCCGTGCGCGCCATTTATGCAAATGTATCATTTGTTTTCGCGCGCTTTGTTCGAAGATTACAAAACTGTATTTACTAACTTTGATGTTTCTATATTTATTATTGGCAGATATCAGTAACAGATGAAGACATCTTTAGCAAGTTAGTATCACACAGCATACCTCGAGAAAACCAAATTGTTCGTATTTTCTGCTCTCCTGTCGTAATTTGGCTGTGTTTGTTGACTTCCTCGAGGTTTAGTTGTGTTTTTAACCTGGGCGGAAACTTTAGAGTAGTACAAATGAATGATTTTTACTTGTGGTGAACCAAATTGTCTTTGTCGCTTTAGTGTTCTCGTGTTGTCATGTTTGTTGTCGTTAGATGTCGTTTGTGCCTGTGAACTCAGACCTTCCATGCCACACGGCGTGTTCGGCGTTTGGCTTGCTTTTCTCCACAGGGAGGGGGGAAAGGGAAATGCACCCGCCATGTGGGGTGTCTGTTGGCTGCAGTGTGTAGGAGGTGTTTTGTACCATGTTTGTGACTGTTGCTGCTGATCAGCAAAATGCTTTGTTTTGCATCTGTATTTCCGATTCTCTCTTTTTCGGAGTATATCCACAAGTAAAAAATATTCATTTTACCTCCAAAAGTAGAACAAATTATTAGCACTAGCAAGGATTAGAAGGGTATCCATGCATCAAGTACGGACCCTGGGATGTTTATTAGAAAAGCTACCACTTTAAATAGACCTTTTTACCGATACGGCGGCCATCTTGAATTATGGAGAAATTATGGAATGCCCAGGGCGCAAGCTAGTAACCATTTGGCCATGAAAAACTACGCAAAACCTAATTTAAAGCAATGAATTTGTACAAAATTATACAACAATACACTATGGCTAGAGTGACATAGAAAAATAATATATTGACGCGACTCCACCCTCTACAGTTTTTGGGTCATTTGCACCCTGAGCATCCCATAATGTTTTAGCCAAAACAATAGAATCCAAAATGGCCGCCGTATCGGTAAAAAGGTCTATTAGATGGGTTTATTTATTAGCTTTTTACTGGCCAATGTTAGTTTAGCTTTCCAATATCTTAGCCTACGAGATAACAACGCTGGACCAACTCTGGAGACAACGGACCTGGATTCAATATAAATCACACTGTCCGGCTGAGAGTCCGCTGAGTCGTTACTTAGTCAGTCTAGAGTTTGACCGATTATATATGTTCCGTGGTTCTGGTCAGTGTACACACAAAATTAGATGTTTTGATGTATAGCCGTTTCCATTCTTGGACAATATGAGTGGCAGGAACTGTTTAAGTTGACCAGATTCTTATTTACAATCTCGAGCCGAAGGCGAGAGATTGTAAATAAGATACAACATTGTCACGAATATTGTAAATTACTTATGATATTGTTTAATCATTGTTTGAACCAGGTAGGCGTTTCAACAATAAATGTAGTCAATATCTGATTGAGATGAAAAGAATATAATAACTGTTCTTTTAGCATTCAAAATGTCATTCCGATTGCTTGACCGCACTATAATACGAAACTGCTTTCATTGTTGAACAATGAAAGCAGTTTGGTATTATAGCTTAAAGTGCATATCAGGGTTTTGGGTTTCTTTTGAAAATTGATTACATATAACGTGAATAGTGGGATGGTTCAGTATTTTGTGATTTGAGCTTCCCATTTGCGAGTTATGAAGGTTTGAAATCATGATATACTAATTAGGTGACGTCAATGCAGGCATTTGCCGTAACTTATTTTAACTTTTTCAAGTAGCACTCTTTTCTAAAATAGAAATAAAAGTTTAACATCATTTATATAAGTTGTAGAATAACTTTTTGCCAGTTTAAAAATGTCAGTAATTTGCAAAGGGGCGCTTTTGTATAATAAATGATGCCGGCGTTGACGTCACCTAATTAACATATCACGATTTCAAACCATCATAACTCGCAAATGCGAAGCTCAAATCACAAAATACTGAACCATCCCACTATTCACTTCATATGTAATCGATTTTCAAAAGAAACCCAAAACCCTGATATGCACTTTAATTAAGATATCGATTGTTTAATAAATGTTGTAGAGTGCAAACCATATGTCCGTGAAATAGTACTATTACTAAATAGAACTAAATAGTGTTATTTCTATTGTTTTCTATTGTTTCATCAGTTCTATTTAGTACTAATTAGTTAGTACTGTTTCACGGACATATGGTTTGCACTCTATTCCTTTTCATACTTGGTAGTTTTTGAATAGAGTTGATTGCTCATTGAGACATATACAAAGAACAAACACGACATGTGTAGTAATATGAATGCTTTTTCATTTAGAATACATTTACACTTTTGTTTGGTTTTCGAAGGAGGGCTTTAATTGTGAATGAAATGCGAACGGAGTTTTGATTCTTTTCAATCAAATCAAGAACAGTTCTCACAGGAAGGTCATAGAGCTAAGACGGGCATTTGAGACCGCGATGTCTGGCTGAATTTTCGTAAACTGCCATGCAAGTGCATCACAAGAGTTAGTTATTGAGGGAATGTGCCCAAACTAGCACAAAGTGGAATGTAAAGATTTTTGAAGACTGGCAAATGTCTCGTAAAACAAGGTAGCAAGGAAAGACTTCTCTTTTGACACATAAATTCCGTATGAAGTTCTAGTTTGACAAACATTAATTTACCATCTTCTAATTCGAGGTTCTTGAAAAGAATAATGCAGCAAGTAACGCAATATTTAGCGATAACTGTGCTAAGTCCTTAATTTGAAGTAATCTCGTGTCTTTCAAAGTTTGTTATAATTTATTTGAGATTGTGCAAGTATTGCCGCACAAAGCTAGAAATCCAATGATTGTATCATTAGTAAGTAAGTTAAAACTGTGAAGGTGCTAAGCTCCAATAGAGGAATGGAGTTACATTAAAGAAACTGCGGAACAAAATCTAACGAGTATTTTTCTTAATTAGCTTTTAGGATGTAATGTATTGTTCCTCTCATATAATGCATTGATCGATACAGAATACTTATAGAGCTTATTATTCTGTATCTGATACAGAATACTAATAAGGTCCGATTAGTATTCTGTATCAGATACAGAATACTAATAAGCTTTATTACTATTCTGTATCAGGCTTATGAACAATTGCAGTAATTAATCAACCCCACCTATTCCTTGCCAACTGTTCAAACCCTCCCCGTGCTTTTAGTTTCTTGGAAATTGTATGGGACTTACAAGGTAGCCACGTGACCAGAATGCTGAGCACAGATTGGACAGCTGCCTAATGAATTATTAATGATATTATAAGTCCTTAATAACTTAGTATGCATAATTACACGATCACGTGATTAATGACGTCACAATAAAGGAAAATATGACCAAAAAAACGCGCTGCTCATAGTTAGCTAGAAGCTGAAACTAGATATATGGGAAATTACTTGCCATCGGATGCGAATAAAGCCCACGTTTCAATTGGATGGTTTCAATGAGTGGTTAAGGCTATATTATGATGGGTTTCTAGTCACGTGACCTGTTTTAGGCAATATCGCCTTACCAATGAAAATATGTCAACCAAATGAGACGGATTATTGTTAGGGACAATGATACAAATACATTAAATCTGATAAACATTATACGCCATTGAAACTCGTCAGCGCATTTCCAGAATACCATTTTTTCCCATAATCTACAAAATCTGATCACGTGACATGACAATCCCAAAATACACAGTTGAATATTCTTCCTTTTACTGAACTCTACTGATGGAGCGAATTTTAAGAAATTCTACCAAGGTTTCAGTGAGAAAAGCTAAAAAATAAATTTGACTAATATTTGGCCAAATGCCAAGCCTTAACATGCTTGAGAAGATTTCTTCGTTCTTAGGTCTTAGGTTAGTGCTGGCCAGGCACCACGATGTTCACGGCGTTGTTACGCACAATCGGGATTTAAAAATCGTAGATCGGCTATTATATAACTGCCGTCCACACCCAATGTCAAAGTACGAGTACGAGCGGTGAAGGGTGGAGGATGTTTTTGTCGGTAGAATTTGTAATCTGATTTATACTTGGTTTACCACTAATTCCCCTCTCCTCCCCTCCCATGTTTGGTAGAATCCTGATTGTGCGTACCGACGGTAATGGTCTTACTCTAGAGTAGCTTGATCCAAATTTAGTGTACATTCCGATATATTTTGGCCCGGCTTACTAACACAACTTTGTTAATGCCATGGTGACCCTGGATGTCCAATCCCATGGCATTTAAACTCTCTTGCAACCAAGTCTACCATTAAGAACAACCATACTCGGTTGCGACGACGAGTCTTCATTCAAGTAGCTTATTCAGTGGTAGCTTTAGTTGAACGATTTCTCTGGTTTGTGGCAAATGTTGGAAGACTGGGTTCGAGTATTTTGATTGGCTGAATTAGTTGCAAGGTTTTCGAGGTGTTTGTCGTCTATGAAAGTCTAGTGTAAATATCAACGTTCTTTCTCGAGCACATTGGACAGGCTATACAGTTTGGAGATAATAATAATAATAATTGGCAATTATTATATGACTTATTATTTATACATGTGCTTAACTTTTGTTAACTCTTACTTTTGATTGGAAGATCACGCTGTGATCCTTCCTCTCCATTCTCCCAGTGACTGTCTCTAACTTTCTCAGTTTTATAATATGTGTAGATGTATGTATACATGAATGATTACTTGAATTTTTTTCCTCATTTTTTTTAGTACAAACTAGGCATGTATTTCCGGCAACTGATCCCGAGACCATTGGGGTCGTTATTAGTCTTTATTTAACCGTCATATAGTTGCTGTGTTTTGGGCAATGTTTTAGTACAAACTAGCTATGTTTCCGGCAACCGGTCCCGAGAACATTGGGGTCGTTAATAGTCTTTATCTATAACTATAATAAAGTTGCTGTGTTTTCGGCAATGTGTGTGAATGTGTGTGCACCATAGTTCTGACGTAGATTATGATTTCTTACTGCTCCGAGTTTTATTGAGGATTTTTTATTCCATTCGTCAACGTGGTCACGAGGCTCATTTGATACGCGCTCAGCTTTTGCACATTTGATGTACTTTGTTTTTTTTTACTAACTTCGTAGAGTCCAAATATTAAACTCGTGAATCAACTGTGCCATAACGATTTCTTTCTGATTTGCACAGGTAATCATATGATTTCGAGTGCAATTTGGGATTTTAAATTTGAACGAGAGTTTTTTTCAAAAATATCCGACATTTTGGGCTTTTTGAAAACACACTCCCTCAAATTAATCTCAAATTACTCTCGAAACCATATGATTACCCATTAGTTATATTCGTGAAAAAATTGTGGTTTCACCGCAGTGCAAAAAATTATTACCTAGTAATATGCACTGCTCTTAGCCAATCAGAATCTAGGATTTTTTCACGAATAATAATAATTAATTAATGTTTCATGGGTTTAGTATTTGCACTCTACATTTGTTTTCAACACTAACGTGTTTTCCTTTTCAGTTTCTACTAATTACGAAGTCTTGTTTCTCATTTCAGTAGTTTTCAACATTGATTTCTTTCTTTCTTAGTAATCTAAAGCACCCGGTTTACACTGGCGAAATAAGCATGCTCAAGCATTGAGCATGCGATACACCACAGGCAACCCAAGCTCTTTTTAGTGGTTTTTGGTAATTTTTTTAAATTGCTTAAAAGAGTGAGAATTTGATTGAAATAAACATACCATTTCTTCAGAAGTCGTATTTAGTCGTTTATTTGGTGATTTGAGCGTTTTTTCCTATCCTGGGCTCGAAAAAACGTTCAAATCACCAAATAAACGACTAAATACGACTTCTGAAGAAATGGTATGTTTATTTCAATCAAATTCTCACTAGCTCTTTTAAGCAATTTAAAAAAATTACCAAAAACCACTAAATAAGAGCTTGGGTTGCCTGTGGATACACGAGCACAGTGGTTGGTTTTATCGCGCCTTTGCGCTCGCGAATCGCAACGATGGTTGTGCAGTTTTCACCAGTGTAAACCGGGCCTTATTTTCAGGTTTTACTAACTACAGTCTTGTTTCTCATTTCAGTAGTTTTCAACGTTGATTTCTTTCTTTCAAATGAGCAGTTTACACAGGCGATTTTATCGGCGATTTTGTCAGCGATTTTATCGCCACGAAGTTGCACAAAATTTCGAGCATGTTCGAAATTGCAGCGATTTGGCTGCAATTCTTTATCGCCGCTAAATCGCCGGTAGTTTACAAACACGGGCGATTTGTGGTTGCAGTAAAATCGCCGATACTGAATCGCCGATAAAATCGCCCGTGTAAACGGCCCTTTAGTAATCCAACGCTTTAGACACGGTTTACACTGAAGAAATAGCCCTGTATACCCTACACACTCGTGTATGCATTGCCACCCTTGTATAGCCCTGTATACCCTGCACATTCATGTACGCGCTGCACACCCTTCTATAGCGCACCATTATATACCCTGCACATCCTTGCATATCCTGTATATTTACGCGCACACTGCACACACCTTACTTAACCCTGCACTTGCGCTGCACACCCTTGTATAGCCCTGTATACCCTGCACATTCATGTACGCGCTGCACACCCTTCTTAACTTGCGCACCATTATAAACACTGCACATCCTTGCATATCCTGGTATACTTACACACCATTATACACACTGCGCACACCTGTACATCTTTGTATACCCTGCACACTTATGTACGCTGCACACCCTTGTATAGCCCTGTATACCCTGCACATTCATGTACGCGCTGCACACCCTTCTTAACTTGCGCACCATTATAAACACTGCACACCTGCGCACCCTTGCATATCCTGGTATACTTACACACCATTATACACACTGCGCACACCTGTACATCTTTGTATACCCTGCACACTTATGTACGCTGCACACCCTTGTATAGCCCTGTATACCCTGCACAGCCATGTACGCATTGCACACCCTTGTATAGCCCTGTATACTCTGCACACCCATGTACGCTGCACACCCTTGTATAACCCTATATACCCTGCACACCCATGTACGCATTGCATACCCTTGTATAGCCCTGTATACCTGGCACACTCATATATGCATTTCACACCCTTGTATAGACCTGTATACCCTGCACACCCGTGCACGCATTGCACACCCTTGTATAGCCCTGTATACCTGGCACACTCATATATGCATTGCACAAGCACCCTTGTATAGCTCTGTATACCCTGCACACCCATGTACTCTGCACACCATTGAATAGCCCTGTATACCCTGCACACCCATGTACTCTGCACACCCTTGTATTGCCCTATATACCCTGCACACCCATGCACGCATTGCACACCCTTGTATACCCTGCACACTCATAGTAGTAGTAGTAGTGTATGTATGTATGCATTGCACACCCATTTTGACTTAATGCACCATTATACACACTGCAAAACCCTTGTACATCCTTGCATTCCCTGCACTCATGTACGTTGCACACCCTTTTTAACTTGCGCACCATTATAAGCACATGCAAGGACATCAAGAACATGCCACAAATGTTAAGTAGTAATTCAAAGATCGCAACAAACACCATAATTAGTAATGTACCGTAAACCTGACTGCAACCTCAAGATTTATTCCAAGGTAACTTTATCACCATGTAACGTTTGATGAGCTAAGTAACTATGGTAGCTCTTTATGGAAATGTATAGAATATATCTAATGTAATGACATTATTGAACAGAAACTACATTGTATACAATGTAACTATAATATTAAGTAATAAAGTTTGTTGTCGCTGACCTAGAAATCTTGAAAAGACATTTTGGAACGGATACTGTGAACTTCCTCAGTAGTCTTGGGACCGAAACGTCTTTTCAAGATTTCTAAGTCAGTGACAACAAATTTTATTACTTCTAATATGCCAGACTATGATTACAGCTTCTTTAAACATAACTATATGAGTATATACATGCATTTAGATTGATTCACTATGGCAATACAGATTTATAAACTATCTTTTGTGCATTGAATTGTCATACAACAGCACATAAATACACTCAGCAGAGCTGATGGTTGATTTCTAGTGTTAATGGGATTAGATCCTTGCAGCAACAAGACCATACCTATGTGAAATAAAGAATACTCCTAGTCACTTCATACATAGATAGCAGAGTTAAGCACCAGGCACATGGGCTTGTCTGCATGGCATGGAACCTGCTAGTTTACTGTCCCTCATATCATTTGAGGTATAATATTATATGTTATCAATTTTGGTTCGATTCGGCAAAATATCAGGTCAAGTTTGGTCGAGCTATGGTTCATATTTTGGCGACAGACGTAGTTGGGCCAAAATACCCATAGCAAGACCAAACGAGCCCTGATAACATTGCCCGATAACATATTTATCATCCCAAATTCTGTCAAAAATTAAGCTTTGAAACACCATCTGTCCTAGTCTCCCTCGCAGCCGTTCTTAGTTTCGGTCCCATTCTCTTAGTTTCTCAAGAACGGCTGCGAGGGAGACTACATCTGTCCATGATGTCGTAGGATATCAAGTCACTGACCTGATATTGTTGAATATGAGACAGTAGATCTCGCTTCTGATTGGCTAATAACATAATTTGAGATGATAATATACTATATATGCATGGCCCTGCAACATGGTGCATGTATATAACAATAATGTAATTCTTTATTTTTGAAACAGATGGAAACAGTATTTGTAAAAGTTGATTATGTAACACTTAATACCAGGTATTCCATCATGTTCCTTGGTATGGGCAAATCTTTGGCATTTCCTTTTGTCAGCCTCAAGATATCATTGATTAGCTGACGACATAATCCTTGTAAACAGTTTGGTCTTTTATACTCGAAAACTTTGATGCTATGACTGCCATCACACACAATCAACTGTCCCTTCTCTTTAATTATTATGCTGCCGTTTTCTGGAATTCCTTTGGAAACAATAACTTTTGCAGGGCTCCCTTCAGTAGCTGACTCCAGTATGATGATATCTCTCTTAGTTGCAACGATAATATTTTCACCATCATGTGCAAGACCATGCACACCTTCAAATGTCCTTTTCTTCCCATCAACAAAGCAATGTGTTATATCTTCTTTATTTGTGGTTTTTGCTTTTCCACTTGATGAAAATTCCACAGTTATACATGTGAAGTAACACTCATCAAATTCACTGAAGCAGATAGTATAGTTGTGCTTTGAGCAACACAAACTCTGAATCCCAATATTCTCCTCATTATAAGCTTCAAATATATCTTTCCTTCCCAAACATTTCATATCTTTTAAATTGAAACTTACTTGGGAAATGTATGTGCTCATTATTCCACCAACAAGTAGACAATTATTTTCTGGTGCCAGAGCTAGCATTCCAGGGTAAATTGGACACAAACCATCTTCATCATCGTCATCATCATCTCCAATCTCCTCCTCTTTCACCTCCCCATCATCTCCTTCGTCTTCACCATCATCTTCGTCAGGTTCATCTGCACCCTCTCCTGCACCTATACGTTCCTCATCTTCTTCATCTCCATCTTTACCTTCATTATCCACATTGACTTGATCAGCCTCTACCTGGCTCTCACCTTCATCGTCTATTTGTAAAACAAACGACTTGGAAGGTAATGGTATAGGGTAGATTCTGATCCGATATCCATGGTTACTCTCTGACACCGTTTCAGCTAAATAACCACCAGGTAGAAATAGCAGATCAGCCAGAAATTCAGCATTTGAATTAAACTTTGCAACGATTTTGTTGGTATTTGGATTCCATACGTAGATGGCTTCTTCACAATCATCATCGCAACCAATCGTAGCGTACAGGTCAAGTTCGCTGCTGTAGGCTACACAGTCAGCACAACCAGCGTTTTTAGGGATTTTTTGGTCAAGTATACAGTTATCAGAAAGAAAATCCATTGCGGGACAAAAGACGAGCCAAAATGGCCGCAAAACTGTTCCTCGTGGCCGATTTCCTTTGCTCTGTAAATGTTGGAAGACTGGGTTCGAATGTTGTGATTAGCTGAATGGGATCGAGTTTGCAGGTCTTGCGTGACATTTTAAATTTTTGAAAAGAGCACACCAAAGATAATAAGGCCTTGGATAGTTGGACTACTATCAGCACACAAGATGCTCAAATAGAGCAAGAGATAACAGAATTTGCAAACTTTAATTGTAATAATCAAGACATAGGTGATGAATTTCATTACTATTCTCTCATTATTATTATTATTATTATTGTAAATAAATAAAAAATTGAATCACTTACTGGAATATTTATAAATTGCAACACAAGCTACCGACTGGATGACTAATAATATTCACTCTCATTATTACTCGGGCCCTTCCGAAGGAAGCCCGAGTTAGAAAATGCGTTTTTCGGTAGTAGTAGTAGTCGTAGTTTTTTTATTCGGCTAAAGAATGACGAAAGTATGCGACGTATTTAATCGTATCCGGAGTTTCAAGTTTAACAAAAACAAACGTGAGGGCGTTATCAGAACCATCTGACCTATGCAACCTCAAGACGTATCATTTTCAATAACTCACGATGAATGTTTATTTTATTCCACGTTTGAAAAATTCACAAGGAAAAGGAATCGTAAAAATCGTACTTCAAAACTACATCAAAGCAAAGGCGAGAAAGGTCAATGTTCGAAAATCCGTGTTCTTTTCAGTACGATGACAGTTGTATGATCCTTGTCTGAGTCATACATTTATTACGCGATCTAATTTTAGAACCGCCACGTTAAGCGCTATTTAAAACAGAATTTCCACGCTCAAAACAGGTCAGTGAACGGCAAAAATACAATCGAAATCAAAACGTCCTTAGATTTTAGGGATCTATTACAGAAGAAGACGCTCAGTGACAAGGGAGAATATTTGTGTCGGTGACTCATTGAGGTCACTTGAGGTCACATCTTAAATCTAACAGAAGCAGCTTTTGATTTTTAGTCCTTGTTTTATTCGACGTTCGAACCGTAACTCGAACCCGAACTCGAACTCGATTCCAAACTCGACCGGCGTTTCGGGATCTGAAGCTAGAGAGGGGGCCTTTACACGAACTCATCAAAATCAAATCAATTGAACTCAAAGTCAAAAGGTAATCAAATGAACTCAAAGTCAAAGGCAAATCAAATGAACTCGACACATACATGTATATACAGTCTCCCTCGTCACGCAACTGTCAGTCATTGTCAGGTCTCTCCTCACGCAACTGACATTGTCCTTGTCATAAGCCCGAGTGTACGCTCATTGAGCGTCTTGTTGTAAATAATTCATGAAGTTATTTAACAATTATTCCCCGACTAGTGGAGGTGAGTAGTGGTGGATATTTACCGAGCCGCAAGTCCTCGAGTATTCACCACTACTCACCGACACTGAGGGGGATAATTGTTTTAGTATTTACCAAATCAGTTGGATAAAAAATGGCACTTTATGAAACAAATAAATTCGGAGACTGTAGCGAAACGAGGCGCCATTTTGAATCTCGTCCCAAAACAGTGAATAGCCAAGGATATTCCGAGTTACGGAAAACGCGCAAAAATTTCTATCCACTGATTTGGTAAATACTAAATTATATTATTCATGATTTTTCATTGTAACTTATGCTGCGTTTTAATCCAGTAAAGCTTTCTCTCAGTATACACGTTTTTCGAGGTAGTGGAAATACCACTTGCAAACCCACGTGCATGGATTCAACGTTCCGTTTCTTCAGCACATTGGATAGGCTATACAGATATCCCAAGCTGTACGTGGGACGGGGTGGGGGGAGCATATGCAGATGCACTACGCAGGCTACATTTTCACCAAATCCATCAAAATTTGCAAACTGATTAGTAAAATTATTGGTGCTAATTATCTAACAAAAGAAAATGGGCAAAGCATTCTGGTACTTGTAGTCACCTGACGCCATCGTGAAAATCGCCTATTTAAAAAAAAATTACGACGTTTTCAGCATGAATGATATTTGTATATAGTTTTCGGGATTTCATGTAAACTCACCAAAGTATTATTTTGTATAAAAGTAATTGACAAATCTCGATTACTATTACAGTAACCGGAAAACAATGCTTGTTTTGAAAAATGAAGATTCTCACAGAATGCACTTTCTAAATATGTATTATCTAAATGTTATCTATTGGATACCTGATTAAAGCCATGAATTTTAATTTTTTGGTCAAGGTTTTTATGTACTTTCTGGCCGGCTGGCATCTCTAACCTAACCATTTTTTCGGCTGTTACATCGCCTGCACATCGGCTTGAGGATGCAAACGCCCTTGAAGCCACGGCTCCTTTTATCAAAAAGCATGCAGATGGAACTCATCCAATCGGCAAACTCTTTCATGATCAATACGACACAGCAACGGTAACTTTCCCACTGGCATACGAAAATGACTCGGAGAAAATTTTGATATCCACCATTCCAATCATTTTTTTTTAATGATCGCCGCGCCTTTTCGAGAGATCACGGAAAAGGGATTTTCACTGATTATACACCTATTTCAAAAAACGTTGGCATCTGAAATCTGAAATCTGAATCTGAAATCTGAATCTGAATCTGAAATCTTATTATTATTGTGGGTATGAGTTGTGATCTATCTTGTAATTACTGGAATATATGCCTACACGACCTTTAGGCGAAGATCTGCGTTGGTGAATAGTGTGGCTACGAGTCAGTGTTTTTAGGTCACAGATTTTGATTTCAGATTCAGATTTCAGATGCCAACGTTTTTGAAATAGGTGTATAATAGAGTACCGAAGTGTGATTTACCGAAATTACAGTGATTTGTACATGTGTGGGGAAATTATATATTCAACTGGCCATATCTCAGCCGCTATTTAAGCGATTGCTCTCAAATTTGACATGTAAGCTTCTTTATTGATGTTCTTTCGAAATCGGGGTATATAATGATAAATTCATTGGTTAAAGCATACACCGTAAAATATAGCCTGCGTTACATCCGAACTAACCCTCGTTTAGACTAAACTAGGGTTCGAGTCAGTCCGATGTAACGCAGACTACGCAAGAAAGAGTACTCACTTTATTATTAATATTTATCTTAGATTAGTACTAAATAGTGCTATTTCTATTGTTTTCTATTGTTTCATTAGTGCTATTTAGTTTTCAAACTTTTCTAAATTGCACTCTATTAGCATGTATTTGCTACTTTAAATTCGAGTTAAAATAAAGTTTACTGTATGTATATTGTATATTGTATTGTTATACTATAGCCCATTGAGCTTTACAATAGGTGTGATTGCCGGTGTCGAAATCTTTTCAGCTCTAGTGAACGTGACAAAAATACTTCATAGTCAGGATGCCTTGTTTTCCAAGACTCCAAAGCATTTCTTGTCGTATGACTGAGAAAAACTTAGCACACGGGAAGGAATTCGAAGGAATTCGTGGTTGCAATGGTTTTTCACAGTCATACGAGTTAAAAAACGCTCTAATGGTGCTGAAACGCTGTCACAACATCGAAAGTAGTAAGAACAACACATTAGTGAAAACAAGTTTTATTATTTACGAAAAATCTTGAAATACGGAGGGATGATTTAAAGCCACATACATTTACTGTAACTAGACGCTCATTGAGCGTTTACTCGGCGTGTAGGATGATCAGCTGGAACTTCGGGCAATCTCTAGTCCACCATCCTCGGAAACCCAGGGGCTGTAGGGGGAGGGGGAGGGGAAAAGGAAAGGGGTCGGAAAACAGTCCCTGGGGACAAACTCTTACAGAACGAGTTCCAGAGAAGTTAATGAGATGTGCTCTGATTGGCCACAAAAATATTTTGTGGCCAATCAGCAAAGAGCGGTACGTTGCACGATGACAGATAGTGTGAAGACATCCGGTAGCCCAGTTTACTTCAAAGTACACGATTCCCATGTGGCAATATGATATGTAGTCTAAATGCAGTCGTTTCCCTTCTTTCTGCATGTGATCCATAGTTTTCCCTGGCGCCGTTTTTGGGGAGTTTCTCTCTCGTTTCAAAACGAAGAGCACAAAAGGTTTCCATACAGGAACATTGGGGTCAACTTTCTCGTTAATGATCACGAAATCTTCAACATTTCTTTTTCTTCTTTTATCGAGAGATTCTTTGCCACAAACATGGAAGCAGTCATTAACAGCCTTTTTAGAGGTTTTCTGAACTTCTTCCATACAATACATACAAAGAAGCATGATTGACTGAAAATAGTGCTATTGAAGCCTTTGTAAGTTTAAATATATTTAACAAAAACAAATAAAAAGTACTGATGAAATTCTAAATGCTATATAAATAATTGTTGTGAACACTACTTCCAAACGGCCCGAGTTTGTTGATTCGGCAACCAAAATTATTGTAGAACATGATTTTATTCATCTGTGCATATGATAAGTCCGATACAATCGCCCGCGGCTCGACATTGTAATATTTTGTTCTGGTCGTTCTTAGCCTGCGTAGCTGGCCCTTTCATTGGAAAGGGAAAAAGGGAGGGGGGCTGGGAAGGAGAGGGAATAAAAAGGAGGGGCCTGGGGAGGAGAAAGGAGAAAGGGCCTGCCATCAACTGCCATCGACCCCCTCTGTCTTGCCTATTCTCCGGTCAATTTTTGTACGGAGAATTTGATTGGTCGAAACGCTCAAGTTGTCACGCAGGGTTGTCACGCATTACTTCCATCAACCGTCTTCAAAAGAAAAATGGAGTCGTTCAACGGATTGCTTATCTTTTGTCCTCGAAGAGCTCGAGATTCGTGGATTTTCTTTTATCCTTTACTGAGGTACAACAGAAAGAAGCCTTCAAGAGTCTTTTCCTTGGCAGGGATTCTTCCGACAGGATTCGGAAAGAGACTATTTTTCAGTTGCTAGTGTTATTAAATCGCAAGCGAAAAGCTTCGAAGACTCGGCAAAGGAGGTAAAGCCACAATGTTAGTAATATGCCTGCTTCGAAGTATTATCGAAGATCAACTCCTTGAGGTGCAAGATTTGGGAATTGTGGCATCGTCTTTGCCTGAAGCTAGCATTGAAGACATAAATAATGTGCTGTTTAACTGTTTTTAAAACACTTGAATTACCCGACTATTTCACTGTACTTTTAAAATCAGCTGATTATAAACTTACCTAGATTAACCCTGTGGTTATTGTAATTAGCCGGCTACCTTTTACTATGTTATACACGTTAGTCTTTTCTAAATTCTGTAATTCAAATTCGGGTGCTCCGAATAAAAAAATTGTTGTTGTTGTCAGTCTTTGAAAATAATTTCCTGATAATATGGTGCAGTTGTGATAGATGAATCACTCACAATCGAAACATGGACAGGGGAAAGGTAAAATTTCATTTATTAAAACTACCAAATGCATTTGCAAACTCTACAATAATCATCTGGGGCTTTCATTTGGCTCCCCACTTCGCACGCATTTTGAATTTGATTTTGACGAGGTTAACGGTTTCCCTGTATATTTCTCGCCTATTCTGATTGGTCGACTTTGACCGTGATCATGCATATTAATTAGGGGGCGTATAGGCAAGACAGAGGGGGTCGATGGCAGGCCCTTTCTCCTTTCTCCTCCCCAGGCCCCTCCTTTTTTTTCCCTCTCCTTCCCAGCCCCCTCCCTTTTTCCCTTTCCAATGAAAGGGCCAGCTACGCAGGCTAGGTCGTTCTGGTTTCGGTGAGTTTTTAATTACTCGGGCCCAGGCCGCAGGCCGCCCGAGTTAGAAAATGCGGATTTCGGTTGTAGTAGTAGTAGTAGTAGTTTTGTTCGGCTCCAAAATGACGAGTATGCGACGTATTTAATCGTATCCGGAGTTTCAAGATTACTCAGCAGATTTGAAAAGATAAACGAGAAACAGGACTCAAGTAGATTTTGAATCTTAGTTTTGAAAGCAGCTGTAGATCTTCAAGCTATTAAAAGGTCAGGATTCTAGTTCATCGTTCAATGACTAGAAGTGGTAAAAGGACTAGAAGCTCGCTTAAAATATATATATTTTAAAACAAACGCGAGGCCGTTATCGGAACCATCTGACCTATGCAACCTCAAGACGTATCATGTTCGTACTCACCGGACTAATAGTCTCCCTCGTCACTCAACTGTCACTGATTGTCATGACGTCAGAGAAATTATATTGTATTGAAGAAGATGTCCTTGTTTTATTCGACGTTCGAACCGTAACTCGAACCCGAACTCGATTCCAAACTCGACGTTTCGGGATCTGAAGCTAGAGAGGGGGCCTTTACACAAACTCATCAAAATCAAATCAATTGAACTCAAAGTCAAAAGGTATAATCAAATGAACTCAAAGGCAAATCAAATGAACTCGACACATACATGTATATACATAGTCTCCCTCGTCACGCAACTGTCAGTCATTGTCAGGTCTCTCCTCGCGCAGCTGACATTGTCCTTGTTCTTCAACCAACTGGCATTCATTTTCAAGTACTTCCTCGAACAACTGACATTTTCCTTTTCACAATGCCCGAGTGAACGCTCATTGAGCGTCTTGTTTATGCAAATAATGCGATTACCAGCAAGCTGACCAATCAGCTTCTTTGACCAGAATCGGGTCAAAAATGAAGTCACAGTACAGGATTTCTGCACTCACAACGCAGACGCTTCTTTGCGGGAGACCCTGTGGCGCGACCATACCGATGTTTTGAGCTTCCTGTGGTCATGGTAAGCGTTGGGCTTCCTGTGGTACGCTCATACACCTGTTTTCAAAAACGTTGCCATTTGCATTTCTTTTGTCTCTAATTAATTCCTTTCTACTATTTACTATTTTGTATTTTGTAAATGGACAACGTTTTTGAAAACAGGTGTATATTCAAGAAATAAAGATTAGTAGTTTTTTTGAGTGCTGTGAGTATTACCAATTAGGATGAGGTCTATTTAGTGTGTTTTGGGATCGATATATTTTGAGTGCTCACTCCTAGCCCCGTATTAAATCGATCACCAAGACTTGGTTTCAGCCGAAAATAAAATACTTTCTCGATTCGATAAATCAAGAGCTTTTGATATGTAATAGAATGGCAATCTATCAGTGTCCTGACCTGCTTTCAGGTCGTTTACTCCATTATAAACGGACCAGAAAATTGAATGACATGCGTTCTCTCGCTCTTCCTGGGCTTCCTGTGGCCAGGATGGACTGGACACTAGCTTCTAACACTAAAAATCAGCGGCTGCCACGCCGAGTAAATATGCAAATTAAACGGTCTTCACAGATAATGAGCTTGGGCTCCCTGTGGTCGTATTAGACTTAAAACTTGTTATTTATTAGTTGTTTAATCACAGAGTTTAACAGAATCTTATGATCTAGAAAAACTGAAGGTTGTTATTATAAAAAATGCTATAATGTATAAAGACTATGTCTGTATTAGAGTGGTTTTCATAAACCCGTGAAATACACTTTAGCGTATTTAGCACTACTTCACTCTAATTCTTTTGTTTTGTATTGTGTTTATCTGACTATTACACCTCTAATTAGTACACTTTGTTTCACAGGGTTAATGAAAATCACTCTACCTGTGGCACATCTATAAAGGTACTGTTGCATAATAAAACATTTATGAGAAACTGTGCTTGTAGTGATGTTGTTGCCAGTCAGGTTTCAACAAGAATTGCACTGTATAGCATGGTCAGCTACACAAAATGTTTGGCATTAATATCTTGTAGGACAGTGTATAAATAGTAGACTTATCCAGTACATACACACATTTACATGTAAATAGAACTATCCTGGCACTCCTCAACAACCAGGTCAGGGTGTAACATTCTTGCAATGCTATTCCAACAAGTTCTAAGTTTTATCATGCAACAGGGCCTTAGACAGCAAACATGCATCCTCGTGAACTCAGGGGTATATTCTGTCGCTCGTTACTCACTCCCAGAGAAATACCCCTGGGAACGAAGTCTGTTGGAACTTGTTCCGGAAGTCAAAATTCAAAATGGCGGCTGTCCTATTCAAACCAAAATATACTTGATACTGCAAGGTCGACCAATCAGAAACGAGAGGAATTTTGACTTCCGGAACAAGTTCCAACAGACTTCGTTCCCAGGGGTATTTCTCTGGGAGCGAGTAACGAGTGACAGAATATACCCCTGGGTTCCCGAGGATGGCAAACATGGTGTATTGTTAATAATAATATTGTACAATATTCACATACAGTCAATCTTGAAAAAGTTGCATATGATATCATTAAAAAATTCAATGGAATTACAATAATTAAAATTTACTTTATTTGATGTGGCTGCTGAGAAATCACATCTATCATTTATTTATTTATTATGGCCCCAGTATAAGGCTAACAGAAATATATATTTTTAGGAACATCAAATAAAATTATGCCCTAATTGTGTATTTTTTTACTTTTTGAAACCTTTTTTGAAATTGACTGTATGTATATTTTTGGTGAAAGACAATTAATTAACTAACTAAAGTATTCAAGGGTTGATTTGGCTCTCTCCATTTCATGCAAAAATGAATAAAACTGAGGTAAAGTCATTTCCATGAACACGTCCTCATGATGGCTTCCGCGGTCAATGATAAGTTTCAGCTGCAGAAATGTCTGCCCTACGACCTTTAAGTCGCTACTGCTTGATGTAACACCAAACTTCCACTCCATGTCTACAAGCTGGTTTACCATGAATGTCTGACCCACCACTGATCTTGAGAGAGCTATGAGGTTACCTTTCCACTTCTCTTCAACCAAGGGACTTTTATCTGAAGATATACCTGAAATATGACAGGCCATAATAACATCAGTCTCTATACTTTATAAACCTGTGTAATACAGCTTACTTGGGGAAATGGGGTTGAAGAGGAGGAACAATGCAGAGGACTGGGGTTGGAAGGAGGCCGGGTTTGGAGGAAGAGCTGGGGAGGAGCTGGGGAGGGGGGGGGGGGGGGGGGGGATGGTTGCGATGGGGGTGCCCCAGGCCCATGTCCCCAACTTCTTTTTATTAATGATTTCGATGCATTGCGAATACATTTAGAAAGTTTAATCTTGTACGTTATGAACTAATGTTGTTTAATATTACTACAACTGCACTAGAACTAAACAACAACACATCTCTTTCACTATGACTGACTACTATAACTACCCTGTGAGCTACTGTCTTACCTATGTGCTCAAAGTCTTCCTTTATTTGCAAAGGAGTTAGATTTCGCTTTAAAGCGCTCTTGAAGAAGCTCAGCAAACTTTTCATGACATTTTTCAATGCACCCCCGCTCACTCCATGTCCTGCAGCAAACTCGGCCACTTGATTCATAAACCGATCCCCGTCTTTTGGAGAAGTAAGAAACCCAAATACTATATCAAGTAGCTCGATGAAGGCTGATTCCTCAAATCTGTCCAGTGATTTTAAATCATTGATGATTTGATCGTCCGCAGTTCCTTTGGAGAAGTGAAACGAAGACATTCTGAATGGTCGACTTGTATTACTTCCTTTCACGAGTGGAACCTGGGAACAAGTTATGAGCCTGCGCTCTTTTGTGTCAGCTGAGGCTGAGTAACCAGGCCAGACTCGAGAAGCAAAATTACAAAGAAAAGATTCTCAGAAAGTGTATTTATTTTCACTGAAACAATGGTTCTTTTAGATAACGACGGAGTAAGTATTGAACTGTTTGATAAATAGACACCTTTCAAACACAAAGAAGGAAATTGTTGGTAGTTTTGTTGAGTGTGTATATTTTTCGTTCGTAGTTCTTGACCCAGCTGACGTATCTGCTTCAAAAATCAAGAAATTCAGGATCGGTGAACATCACGTTGAAGAAATGTAAGTCAATAAAGTGTCACTAAATACCTATACAATATGGCACTACAAAATACTTTATGACTAGTCTACATGCAATATATAAAATTACATGTACAGCAATTACCCTTTTAATTTATATTTCAATCAATCGATTTATTCCTGGTTTTTCTTAGTAAAAACATTTAGGTGCTGATCTTAGTTAACATTCAACTAGTTAGAGTTTGCAATTCCAAAGCAATTCAGTTTAGTCAGCAATTTTGGAAATAAAGACATTATCATTTTATTATTATTATTATAAAAATCTACAAGCATTGTGAATATGGCTCAACTTTTCTAGATAATGGACAAACAAAGCCAAAGCCGAGAGGATCAAAGAAAACCAGTAAATTAACAGCAGTAGAACAGGAAGGAGAGAGTAGATGTCTTTTTAGAGCAACAAAAGGAAACAAGAAGATCAGTACAGTGGTAAGTACATGAACTACATGTATGTAGTGACTAGTAGTACTAGTAGTAGGTGGGGGCACCCCTCCCTTTATGCCTACTGTGATCAGTACAGTGGTAAGTACATGAACTACATGTATGTAGTGACTAGTAGTACTAGTAGTAGGTGGGGGCACCCCTCCCTTTATGCCTACTGTGATCAGTACAGTGGTAAGTACATGAACTACATGTATGTAGTGACTAGTAGTACTAGTAGTACTAGTAGTAGGTGGGGGCACCCCTCCCTTTATGCCTACTGTGATCAGTACAGTGGTAAGTACATGAACTACATGTATGTAGTGACTAGTAGTACTAGTAGTAGGTGGGGGCACCCCTCCCTTTATACCTACTGTGATCAGTACAGTGGTAAGTACATTAACTACATGTATGTAGTGACTGGTGGTACTAGTAGTAGGTGGGGGCACCCCTCCCTTTATGCCTACTGTGATCAGTACAGTGGTAAGTACATGAACTACATGTATGTAGTGACTGGTGGTACTAGTAGTAGGTGGGGGCACCCCTCCCTTTATGCCTACTGTGATCAGTACAGTGGTAAGTACATGAACTACATGTATGTAGTGACTGGTGGTACTCGTAGTAGGTGGGGGCACCCCTCCCTTTATGCCTACTGTGATCAGTACAGTGGTAAGTACATTAACTACATGTATGTAGTGACTGGTGGTACTCGTAGTAGGTGGGGGCACCCCTCCCTTTATGCCTACTGTGATCAGTACAGTGGTAAGTACATGAACTACATGTATGTAGTGACTAGTAGTACTAGTAGTAGGTGGGGGCACCCCTCCCTTTATGCCTACTGTGATCAGTACAGTGGTAAGTACATGAACTACATGTATGTAGTGACTGGTGGTACTCGTAGTAGGTGGGGGCACCCCTCCCTTTATGCCTACTGTGATCAGTACAGTGGTAAGTACATCAACTACATGTATGTAGTGACTAGTAGTACTAGTAGTAGGTGGGGGCACCCCTCCCTTTATGCCTACTGTGATCAGTACAGTGGTAAGTACATGAACTACATGTATGTAGTGACTGGTGGTACTCGTAGTAGGTGGGGGCACCCCTCCCTTTATGCCTACTGTGATCAGTACAGTGGTAAGTACATGAACTACATGTATGTAGTGACTAGTAGTACTAGTAGTAGGTGGGGGCACCCCTCCCTTTATGCCTACTGTGATCAGTACAGTGGTAAGTACATGAACTACATGTATGTAGTGACTAGTAGTACTAGTAGTACTAGTAGTAGGTGGGGGCACCCCTCCCTTTATGCCTACTGTGATCAGTACAGTGGTAAGTACATCAACTACATGTATGTAGTGACTAGTAGTACTAGTAGTAGGTGGGGGCACCCCTCCCTTTATGCCTACTGTGATCAGTACAGTGGTAAGTACATGAACTACATGTATGTAGTGACTGGTGGTACTCGTAGTAGGTGGGGGCACCCCTCCCTTTATGCCCACTGCGATCAGTACAGTGGTAAGTACATGAACTACATGTATGTAGTGACTAGTAGTACTAGTAGTAGGTGGGGACACCCCTCCCTTTATGCCTACTGTGATCAGTACAGTGGTAAGTACATTAACTACATGTATGTAGTGACTAGTAGTACTAGTAGTAGGTGGGGGCACCCCTCCCTTTATGCCTACTGTGATCAGTACAGTGGTAAGTACATCAACTACATGTATGTAGTGACTAGTAGTACTAGTAGTAGGTGGGGGCACCCCTCCCTTTATGCCCACTGTGATCAGTACAGTGGTAAGTACATGAACTACATGTATGTAGTGACTAGTAGTACTAGTAGTAGGTGGGGGCACCCCTCCCTTTATGCCCACTGCGATCAGTACAGTGGTAAGTACATGAACTACATGTATGTAGTGACTAGTAGTACTAGTAGTAGGTGGGGACACCCCTCCCTTTATGCCTACTGTGATCAGTACAGTGGTAAGTACATTAACTACATGTAGGGGGTTTATTGTAGTGTTATATAGAGTCACACATATCTCACTCTTCTTGAGTACGCAAAACTCTCTCATAAATGTCAAACTACTTTTTGCATTTCAGGTTTTCTCTAAAGATGTAAACAGATTTCATTTAGTAAGTAAATAAGAATATGGAGGAAAACAAAGTGCATATTCCTGGTTTTCTAATAAGAATAATTTGCGGATGCAAATGTATAATCAGGGAGGTGTGATAAAAAGAAAAAATATATAATAATAATAATTTAATGATTTATTAAACAGATCCATGTTGAAAAATGGCTCTTCCCTTCATGTAGTTTATTTGATGTTTCAATGCATCCAAATAAATCTAATAATAATAATACACCATTTATATAGCACACACATCCACTAGTTGCCCTCGACACAACAAACAATACAATATAACAAAAAAAGATTGATTATTAGCCTTTCATCAAACCATGCCTCCCATGAAATGTGAATGAACCTGTTATTGAATGATATACTTGTTGCACATTACTTAGGCATATGCCAATGTACTTAAAGCTAACATGGATAATTTGAAGAAACGAGATAAGAAAGCAGAGAAGAGCAAAGCTAAGTCAAAGAAATCAAAGGCAACCCAGTAGTAATAATTACTAGATCTAATTACTAGATCTAATTACTAGATCTAATTATTAGATCTTAATCAAATGATTTCTCTATGGAATTGCTGTCCAAGGCAGATTGGGCATTGATGATTTGATCTGAAGATGGCAATGTTGTGAAGAAGCCTCTGTGATGACACAGTAGACACTCCCTTTCATGGGGATTGGGAAGAGATTCTTTCTCCTCCTTTTTGAAGGATGAGAGGGAAGAGACAACCCTGCTATCTCAGGCTGAAGGGACAAAAATAGTTCAAGAGAGCAAGAGTTTAAACAAGCAATACTAGCTGTCCATATCAAGGGAGATAATTTTCTGTTCAATATACTGTAGCACGGTTCTGTTGCATACATTGAATGTAAATGTAAGGTAGACTGTCATCTTCATTTCATGTCATCACTGCTAAATCTGCCAAGATATCATATTCTAAGCGACAAAGACAAGATTCAATTCAAGAATGAAAGCAAATTGTTGATGGTTTGCTCATACTGAAGCAATATTACGTTGGGGCATCACAGTGGTGATGTACGGTAGTCAAATAATATATGTACAGATGAATCAGATTATATGTTGAGATACTAATCATGTCTAGGACCACACACTTATATACACAAATTGAATACAATCTCTGATAAATATTAAATAAACTCTTCAGCATTGGAAACAGTCCATTCCCTCAACAATAAATTATTGTGTGTTTTAATAAAAGTCATGGCATAGGAGTGCCGAATGGTCAAGGCGAGACTTTGCAAGACTCCGAGACAAGGCATATTTTTGCGAGCCCGAGACGCTTTTTCACGGATTTCCTTTGTTTTCAAAATTCGAGACCCCGAGACAGCTTTTTGCGAAAAACGAGACTTCGAGACCCACAAAATTTGACCTAAATTTTGCGAGACTCTGGCTTATTGCGGGGACCATTCGGCACCCCTATGGCATGTATGAAACCATAAAACTGTTATAAAAAGGTCTGTCTGTACAAACAAAATAAAAATCAACAACCAGAGAGGTAGTGTTTTTATTGAGCATAAAACTCATAAAAGCTACAAATAACAATCCATAGCTAAAACTATTTACAACAAAAGTCCAACTGTGGATAACTATGTCTATCCAACAGTTGTAGTAATACAAGTGAAACCTTGTACAATTATTGCTCAGCCATACATTTGAAATACAGTTCATTTTGATTGCAAATATTAGAGAGCTTCAGATTCGACTACAAGTATGAATACGACTACGAGTTTTGAGCATGCGCACTAACTTGTTGTCTTAATCATGCTCGCGCAAATTCAAAATTGAGATTCAAAAACAAACAAACGAAATTGTATCGCTTCCTCTTTTTCTTCAAATGTTAGCAAAAATAACACTGATCTTCAATTCTTTCTTATCACAAGAAGAAGAACAAACATTAAAGAAGATGTTATTGAGTGTTCTAGATTTAAAAGACCGAAATATTTAGTCAAAATGTCTCACTCAAAACTCGTACTCTAGACAACGAGTTTTGCAAGAAATGTCGTCGTAGACGACAACGAGATTTTCAAGCTGGCGTGTCAATGTCACGGTTTTACGCATGCGCACTAATCGTAACTGCGAAAACTCGTAGTCGTACTCGTAGTCAAATCTGAAGCTCTCTATTAAATCCATGATGCACATACATGTAACTAGAAATATTGACACTGTAGTACTAAATAGTACTTGCCATTGTGCACAGATTTAGTATTATTTAACACTCTTGCAGTTAAAACTTCTATATCTATTGTTGTAAGCATCGTTGTAAGTATATACATGCATGAAATGTTGCTGTGTATTGATCCTGTCTTGACGAAGCTACATTACATCATCTAGGCAGCGAAATTGTCAGTCTATTTACTGGTAACAAGGAAAGCTAACTAATGTATGCATAATCTGGCACTGTATACTAAAATATAAATATCTGTATTATCTAAAACTTTTTAAAATTTACTTCTCTCTTATAGTTTGACAGTGTTTAAATATTGAAACATAGTATTACTCAAGCAACGTTATCCATTATGATATATGAGTCGTCCTGATCTGGACTCATTGCTTGCTGGTCTTTCTCTTCCCTGACTGCCAGTTACTGGTAGACACTTCCTTCCATGCTTTCCATCAACAAATGTTATGTGGTTGACATATCTTTTAAAAGAAAAGAATCCAATTAACTGGTTGTAAGTTACAATAGAGCAGATTTAGTTGACTGTCTTTCATACTATGATGGTGATATGACAGTGCAACATGCTCTATTGCATACTGGTGTTATATATTAACCAGTTGTAAGTTACAATAGAGCAGATTTAGTTGACTGTCTTTCATACTATGATGGTGATATGACAGTGCAACATGCTCTATTGCATACTGGTGTTATATATTAACCAGTTGTAAGTTACAATAGAGCAGATTTAGTTGACTGTCTTTCATACTATGATGGTGATATGACAGTGCAACATGCTCTATTGCATACTGGTGTTATATATTAACTGGTTGTAAGTTACAATAGAGCAGATTTAGTTGACTGTCTTTCATACTATGATGGTGCTATGACAGTGCAACATGCTCTATTGCATACTGGTGTTATATATATTAACCAGTTGTAAGTTACAATAGAGCAGATTTAGTTGACTGTCTTTCATACTATGATGGTGCTATGACAGTACAACATGCTCTATTGCATACTGGTGTTATATATTAACCAGTTGTAAGTTACAATAGAGCAGATTTAGTTGACTGTCTTTCATACTATGATGGTGATATGACAGTGCAACATGCTCTATTGCATACTGGTGTTATATATTAACCAGTTGTAAGTTACAATAGAGCAGATTTAGTTGACTGTCTTTCATACTATGATGGTGATATGACAGTGCAACATGCTCTATTGCATACTGGTGTTATATATTAACCAGTTGTAAGTTACAATAGAGCAGATTTAGTTGACTGTCTTTCATACTATGATGGTGATATGACAGTGCAACATGCTCTATTGCATACTGGTGTTATATATTAACTGGTTGTAAGTTACAATAGAGCAGATTTAGTTGACTGTCTTTCATACTATGATGGTGCTATGACAGTGCAACATGCTCTATTGCATACTGGTGTTATATATTAATTAACCAGTTGTAAGTTACAATAGAGCAGATTTAGTTGACTGTCTTTCATACTATGATGGTGATATGACAGTGCAACATGCTCTATTGCATACTGGTGTTATATATTAACCAGTTGTAAGTTACAATAGAGCAGATTTAGTTGACTGTCTTTCATACTATGATGGTGATATGACAGTGCAACATGCTCTATTGCATACTGGTGTTATATATTAACTGGTTGTAAGTTACAATAGAGCAGATTTAGTTGACTGTCTTTCATACTATGATGGTGCTATGACAGTGCAACATGCTCTATTGCATACTGGTGTTATATATTAACCAGTTGTAAGTTACAATAGAGCAGATTTAGTTGACTGTCTTTCATACTATGATGGTGATATGACAGTGCAACATGCTCTATTGCATACTGGTGTTATATATTAACCAGTTGTAAGTTACAATAGAGCAGATTTAGTTGACTGTCTTTCATACTATGATGGTGAAATGACAGTGCAACATGCTCTATTGCATACTGGTGTTATATATTAACCAGTTGTAAGTTACAATAGAGCAGATTTAGTTGACTGTCTTTCATACTATGATGGTGATATGACAGTGCAACATGCTCTATTGCATACTGGTGTTATATATTAACCAGTTGTAAGTTACAATAGAGCAGATTTAGTTGACTGTCTTTCATACTATGATGGTGAAATGACAGTGCAACATGCTCTATTGCATACTGGTGTTATATATTAACCAGTTGTAAGTTACAATAGAGCAGATTTAGTTGACTGTCTTTCATACTATGATGGTGATATGACAGTGCAACATGCTCTATTGCATACTGGTGTTATATATTAACCAGTTGTAAGTTACAATAGAGCAGATTTAGTTGACTGTCTTTCATACTATGATGGTGAAATGACAGTGCAACATGCTCTATTGCATACTGGTGTTATATATTAACCAGTTGTAAGTTACAATAGAGCAGATTTAGTTGACTGTCTTTCATACTATGATGGTGATATGACAGTGCAACATGCTCTATTGCATACTGGTGTTATCACCCTTTGACATTGTCTGATTGCCATGTAGATTGAGACACAAGTATACAAGATGGTCAAATGTGTGCATGCAACTGAAAGTTTGGAAGAACATGTATTGATGCCACTCAAAGCAGTAATTGCATTGACATAATTGATAGTTATTTGACATTGCATTACTTACAAATATTAACTGACAGTCACTCAGATACAAGAGCGTTTATTCAATGCTCAAACAGACATCAATAGACTGAATGCAATAATGGCCGAGTAATTTGCATAAACTGACAAAAAATTACGAATTTAGGAAATGTAATATCATTTTTTGCAAGACCATACATAGTCTAGTAATACACCAAAAGCCCATCAATTTAAATGAAACCCTCGTAAAGTTATAATCATTTGAATTCTAGCAATTGCATGGAAACGAGGTTAGTCAGTCCAAAACTCAATTTCCCATACAAATCTTTGTGATTTCAATTCGCTATAACTTTTTTTACGTTTTTGTAAAAAATCGCTCTAAAATTTAGTAGGTTTGTTTTTGTTATTATACTCTTTGAAACGATCGATGTACTATGTTACTAACTACACAATAAATGATATTTACTGATTCCGTCATTATTGCATTCGGTCTATAACAACATGTTATAATGAGAGACTTTCATCAACATGAACACAACTTACTTATCCAAGTAGTTGATAGTGAGATGGTCAGGATACTTCTTTGCTAGTTTAAGCCACTCGGCACTCAGTGAATGCTTCCATGAGTACACCTCAACACTCCATCCTTTATCTAAAGCCATTGTTGCACAACCAGGAAAGCTTGTAGAGTTTTCTGACTTGCCTTTCATGCCGTCGCCACTGGCTAGCACTAGCACTCTTGGAGACAGTTCACATATGGCCTGTTTGAAAAGATAACAAGCTTAGGTAGATAGATGTACATGGAAACTAAGTTTTCTTTATGCTTCTCATGGTGGAGGTTTTCATTTAAATAGTGTGCATTGAATCCAAACAAAACTCTTGTTCAGTCCTTCAAACATTATTGAGATGTGAATTACCTTGTAGATAAAGAGATGTAGTCCTTCGTCAACCCTCTGTTCATCTTTTCCTCGCCTTTCTTCCAGATCAACCACATAACCAAGATGCCTTTAAACAATGCAGATTAATTGTAATGTTATTAAAGCCATTTCTATTTATATTTCAAACAAGGATTCCTCACCTATAAACATCCCAGACATGTTCTGTCGCAGGAGGACTTGAACCACAAACAAACGTTCTTTCCTTAAGTCTGTTGTTCTCTAAGATTTTAACTAAGTTCTGGAGCTTCACACGGACATGACGTTTTCTGTCACTTGCATTATTTGCACTGGCACATTCTTGAGCACCTATGTAGATGTTACTGTTGTCTACAACAATGACCACACCCTTGGATGGATCATGTGACTCATGCAATGACACATTTATTTCATGCGATATCTCATCATGTTCTGGTAACTGTGCAATATTGTTGTCAAGATCCTTTTCTTTAGACGCGTTGTCAATAGAAATGTAGCTGAAAGTTTTGTGGGCTGCTTCCTCTTGAAGGATGTATTCCATCAAAGCTATTCTGTATTTCTTGAACATTATCACACATCACTTCTTCAGTATGCCAGTTAACGAGGTACTTCACGGCCAGGTTTGAGTAAACATTGCTGGATTGTTGTTCCTCAGTATCGCCATGGAGTGGACACCAAGACAATGGCTGCATGTCCTGGCCTGTGCTGACATTTTCTTGTACTTCTATAAAGTTCTCCACTAGTAGACAGGAATCAACAGTTTGAACAGAGATTTCTTGTTTGCCACTGATGCTTTGACTGGAAGAATTATTGCAAACACAAACTCCCTCCTCCGTATCAACAATATGATGATATGTGCTTTCGTCTTTCAGTTCTGCCTTTTCCTTTGTAGTTTTGTGACCTTTGTTGGTATTTCCAGCCATATTGCTCAAGAGAAAAGAGTTCAGTTTGGCTATTTTTCCTTTGAGGCACAGTTTGTTTTGTGATTGTACATGAGTGGGTAGTTCAAATGCAGGCTCATTCATCCAGGAGTCATTTGACTGCAAATACCTATCAGTGAAAGGTAAACACTATTACTATCCTTGTGATGTGGTTCGCAACAATAATAATGCTATTTTGCGGCCTATTTATTCAGCTGAGTAATAATAATCATCATCATCATCATTAATAGTATAATAATTACACAGTCAGGTGAATATAAAGAGATAGATCATCATCATCATCATTAATAGTATAATAATTACACAGTCAGGTGAATATAAAGAGATAAAAAACATATCCTATGTTTCATATCTATCCATCTTTTGTTATTTATTTTTTTAGGTTGCAAGAGCCTTGTTTAACCACTAGGGGGTTTCTCTCTTGCATCCTCCATCTTATCATTATTACAATTATTATTTGCAATTCATATTATATCATGGAAAACAATGAACCTTTGAACCTCAAGACATACACTATCCTGGGATGTATAATTCTATTAATACACTTGGCATCAAGAGTGGATTCCATCAGATTCATTGTTAGTAATTTGATTGTTTGGCACGTCATTGTTTTTATTGTTGCTATAAATAATACCTTTAATTCTTTCACTAACATGCCAAACAATACATATTTGATCAAGCCTTTCAAACACAAACAACCTAGACATTCGACTGTCATTCAACCCTTTGATTTGATGAGCTTTTTGTCCAAAGTAATAACATTATTATTACTTCATCCTAAAAACTTGCTGTTTAAATGCTGGCACAGAATTTTCAAGTATTGTGTAGCAGCTCAATATATATATATATTTTTAATTATCCAACTAAATTTAAAAGGTTTTTCTCATAAGCATTGTTTAATACACATTCTTATTCCACAAATACTGCCCAAAACGTATCAGTATTCAGTTTGCATTAAAGATTTTACCTCCATATCAAAGCCATGGCCAAGATGACAACTCCCACCAGCACCCCAGCAATAAACATGTACGTAGGTAACACAACTACTTTGAAAACTGAAGCTGTGGAGTGAATGGCTGTATTGTTCTCATCTGAAAAGAGTAAAACTAAACCACATCACAAACTACATGTAACGTTAACGTAGCTAACATGTTTAGTGGAGCACAAACATGTTACATTTTCCTGATATGTAGAATGAAACTTAGTGCTTATATCTACACAGTGTTAAAGTTTCATTCTTGTTTGATTGCTATATATGCACCAATATAAAATCTCTACTAGTTTAACCACTAGTCCCTATCATCTTCCTGATTTGACTGTTAATTGTACATTTGTGTTAGTGGAAAGTCAATGCATTCTTCAATATTTCCTTTGGATGAACTGAAAGACTTTCTGTTCGCTAACAAATGACTACCTAGACAGAATTTGATTGATGGATGTCCACTGCACCATTCATAAAAGATTGTAAACTAGGACACAGTAAAATAGTCAAGTGGTGAACAAGTATGAACAGTTTACTCCAATGGTGAACCTTTCTTGGCTCTTCAAATAGGAGATACTGTTTTTACTCATTAACAGTTGACACTCTTGGTTACATGACCTGAGAAAGATTTACAAATATGCTTCATTGAGATTTAAAGGTTTTCTAATATACTTACTATTGGATAGGGTCTTGACCAGTATGGGTCTAGAAAATGGGGAACACGAGAAACCTGGCTGGAAGCCACAAGCTCTTAGTTTCACTTCGTACCATGTCCAAGGTTTAAGTCTTTTTGCCACATACATCACGTCAATACCAGAATACTCCAGTTCATTGTCGATGAATAACTCATAGTGGTCAATCTCAATCTTATTGGGCTTGACACGACACCAACTCATCTTGATTTCTGTTGGGCTTGTTGCTGTGACATTAGGGACAACAGGTCTCTCGGGTGCTCGAACTCCTTGAGGAACAACAAACCATACAAATTAGAATAATAAGTCCAATGGTGTAAAGAGTTTGACTCTCTTTAGTAATGTCTTCCATTATTACAATAGTACATCGACAATCTTTACACCACTAACGACTGATGCCTCAATAGTTGAAGGAGATTGTTTTGAGACCAGAGAGCTATATATTTACACTGGGCTAATCAGAGATGACAACAAGTCAAATGACACTGGTAATGTCTACACCTTGAACTTAGTACAGTTCTGGTAGCTATGACCTATGAACAATGTGCAATGTCATAACAAGCCTCTTGAAAGGTACTTAAATCAGTGTAATACAAGTACCACAAAATAATAGAAAACAATAGTTCACATAACAATAGTAACAATACATGTGAATGATGCGATACTGATAGATTTTGAAAAAAAATATTTGAAAAAGACTGGAAAACAGAAAGCCTGATCATTTTTGCTCCCCTCCCCCCCCCCCCCCCCCCCCCCCTCCAAAAAAAAGACACCACCTCCCGCCCCCACTAAAGAAAGAAAGAAAATACCAATTAATTATGTAAGAGGAAAGGAAAAGAAAAGCTTCTTTGAGAGACCGACAGTCAGTCTTGGCTGACTACAAACCATTCATGCCCATGAATCTGGCATTATCCCAAAAGACCATACAGTAGTTAATGTACAGACCCAGCATCTTTAGCTTGTAATATACGGCCCGGTAATATACAAGGGATACAAAAAAAAACTTATTAAAACAATCTACATTTAAAAATTGATTTCATTTAAAAATAGGAATTATTATTCAGTACACTTTCGTGTGGTTATGATTTGTTTTGGCTAAAGTTCAGCACAAAGTCAAACAATAGTCCCATAATCACGTCGAGGTCACAAGGTTTCCTTGTCTGGTTCCAAGAACAATCAGACGTACCCTGTACCGATCTGTATGCGCATTGATCGAATTCGTGTTGCGTCATTTCTTTGCGAGTAAATAAAAATAAAATATATATATATTTCAATGCATGTATTTAAGTTGTTATACTAGTTAGGGTACATGCAATTAACTCCATATGAAATTGATGGCTGATTTAGCTACGTTCATGAATAAAGCCACTACAGTGTAGTTCTAACCAATTATATTACCTAACAGTGCATTTATTCTCTAAATTATACGTACTTGCATCAGTAAATGGCGCATAAGTTGAAAGTACCGTCAAAATCCCAACAACAATCAACGCCATGTTGGGTCTCATCTCGTCCTGTCGACCAACTTGAATTAAGGAAGTCAAAAGCACATTCCACACAGTTTCCTCACTGTAACACGCGCCAAGCACTTGGCTTTCGGTGTATTGTGGGGAATTTACAAGTTCATTGATGTAAATAACGGAATGTCCGTATGAATGAATGTTTGCCCGACGAGCTGGCACATTTCACATTTTCTATCTTTTGGAATTTCAGTTGCTCATCATGCTTTGTACATTAGTGACATTTGATACATCGCATCTCCTGATGGCTCTAGACCAATCACTGTGAAGGAACGTGAAGACCGTCGAGTGGTAGTACGGTTTGTTCCGTGCGATCATACTAACTTCTAACAGTTATCAGGGCCCGCGGAGGGGGAAGAACCCACCACTTTTTTGTCCACAGGTAGTAAAAAAATTTAAGGAAATTTTAAAAATGTTATCGTCATTGCGACCCTTGTACGGAAGAACATTTTTTAGCCCCACCACTTTTAAGCTGCTATAAACTACTATACGTGCTTGTTCTGTCCAAGTCAGCTCATATGCTGATTCTTTTATATGCCATTGTTTGTTATGATTGCAGTACACAATAGACACACCCCCTTGATGCGCCCATTTTCACGCCCTCCCACACCCGAGACCCAAAGCCCGATTCACGTCAAATAAGATTGGATAGTCGACCCCTCGAGAAAGCACGATTACTACCCCTTATATTACGACGTTGAAGTAAGTTTTCTGGATAGAAAGCAGTATTCAATGATACTGAATATATAGTCCGTAAAAAATCGAATAGCTTATGTTTGATGCCATACTGCGAAGGGCGGTGACAGAATGCCGAAATAGTCTCACGTACTGTCTAGGTGATGTTTACTTTTCCTATGCGAATGAAAGATTTCTAACACGCGCCTACCACGTCCTATCGTCATTGTGACCCTTGTACTAGACTTTCGAAAAGTCCTTCCTCTTTCTGTGGCTCGCTTCGCTCGCTCATCTGGGATCTACAATCTTGAGAGGTCGACTTGTGGCAAGTCTACCCTTGTACGGAAAAAATTTTTTTTAGCTTCACCACCTTTTTACCCTGGCGGGTCTCACGGATATTAAAAACACAGAGAAAGTGTGTGTAGTTCAGAGTTTTCTGATTTGTACCTTAGTAAAAACATTTCCCCAGTAGGAATGGAAATTCCCCAAATAGTGTTCATTGGTGATGCAGAACTAAACCAGCAGTCAAGTTCTGCCCGGCGTGGGCAATCGATAAAATCGATAAAAATTAGCTTAAAATGATCGGTAATCGATAAAAATCGATAAAAGGATTTTATCAGTAACTAACATTTACTAGGAAAACAAACGCTACAAAGTAGCTGGACGTTTCGTTGACATCCTGTCATCATGAAACGTCTAGCTACTTGTTAGCGTTTTGTTTTCCTAGATTTTGTTAAAAACTGCGTCTGCTGGCGTCTGCCACAGTGAGTCCACGCCGAGTAATTATCGATAACTGTGCAACTTGTGTAACGGAAATGGAATTTGATTAGAAAGTTTTGCGGAACAAAACCGGTCACGTGACGCGTCGCGGAAACTAGATGTGCTTAAAATTAGTTTGATTAGTGAAAGTCGCATCTTTCCGGTTAGTCAAAAAATCATTTACCCATCGATTTATCGAACCAAAATTTGTGAAGAAATCGGGAATTCAAATCTACTTGAAAGCATTGTGAGAGAGTGTGCCTGGCTTCATGTGGCTTACGTATCTCCTTGTACCTTGGTCTTAGCGTGCGGTACATGGCTTACGTATCTCCTTGTACCTTGATCTTAGCGTGCGGTACATGGCTTACGTATCTCCTTGTACCTTGGTCTTAGCGTGCGGTACATGGCTTACGTATCTCCTTAATGTACCTTGGTCTTAGCGTGCGGTACATGGCTTACGTATCTCCTTGCACTGCTTGGTCTTAGCGTGCGGCACATGGCTTACGTATCTCCTTATACTGCTTGGTCTTAGCGTGCGGCACATGGCTTACGTATCTCCTTAATGTACCTTGGTCTTAGCGTGCGGCACATGGCTTACGTATCTCCTTGTACCTTGGTCTTAGCGTGCGGTACATGGCTTACGTATCTCCTTAATGTACCTTGGTCTTAGCGTGCGGTACATGGCTTACGTATCTCCTTGTACTGCTTGGTCTTAGCGTGCGGTACATGGCTTACGTATCTCCTTGTACTGCTTGGTCTTAGCGTGCGGTACATGGCTTACGTATCTCCTTGTACTGATTGGTCTTAGCGTGCGGCACATGGCTTTACGTATCTCCTTATACTGCTTGGTCTTAGCGTGCGGCACATGGCTTACGTATCTCCTTAATGTACCTTGGTCTTAGCGTGCGGCACATGGCTTACGTATCTCCTTGTACCTTGGTCTTAGCGTGCGGTACATGGCTTACGTATCTCCTTGTACCTTGATCTTAGCGTGCGGTACATGGCTTACGTATCTCCTTGTGCTGCTTGGTCTTAGCGTGCGGCACATGGCTTACGTATCTCCTTGTACCTTGGTCTTAGCGTGCGGCACATGCATGATCAATGAAAACTGTCAATGCTAAAAAGCAGTACATCACAGTGTGATTTTTCCAAGAATATGAGCACTTTAGCCTCCTCTGTTCACACCTCCTTGTGGGATCCCTTTACTTTACTGGGTCCAATGGTCAGGGAACCCCCAGACTGAGAAGCGACTGGGAACGAGTCTGGGGAACCCCAGAGAGAAGAAAAGAAGCCGAGATGCATGCAGAGGGGAACCCAGGATATCTGTAGGGTAGGAACATTTAATTGCTCTTTTCAACAAAACTGGTACACGAAGGGCGTGAAAACGGCCACGTCAGCCGGTATAACTTTGCTTCTTCAGTTTTAATCCAATCACAATGAAACTTAGCAACGTGACGGTATTTGTCAAGACAAGAAATCTGGCCGTTTTTAGTTCCGTCACGCAACGCTCCCGGCCTGGCCGTTTTGAGATTTTTTATTATTTTGGCGGGAAAAATGACGTTATGAACATGCCAACAAATTTTGAAATTCACAAATACACAAATTTGATGGTTGCATCCGATTAAACATTTAAAAATAAAGTTATAACAGTAAATATATCTGAGATATCGTTATTCAATCCGAAGATATGAATTTTCGCCATTTAATGACATCATTTTCCCGCCAAAATGATAAAAATTGAAAAACTCAAACAGCCAGATTTCATGTCTTGACAAATACCGTCACGTTGCTAAGTTTCATTGTGATTGGATTAAAAACTGAAGAAGTTATACCAACGTGGCTATTTTCAGGCCCTTGGTAATAACTGCATCTTTAGTCTCATTCAATTGGATAATTTTTAATAATTTGCAATAATTGGTGTAAGTTTGATCAACTGTTCTCTTTGACAATTGAGACTTTGTGTATCACAGTAAGGGGGAAATTGTATTGGTGAAAAAAAGACAAATAGCCTAAAATAACCATCACCACTGAGCCTTCTGAAACACCAGCAATAAGTCCTTTCTCCGCAAAGTATCTAAACATCATTCTTGACACTCTAAATCTACCAACAACACCCCGCCCTCTATCTGTCAGCACACATCTATTACGAACACGAGTGAGGCTACTATTGAGTGGAAGTTTACGGAGATCTTCTGCAGCTTTTTGCCTTACGCCTGAAGGAAGAATGTCACTCTTTCTTATCATTCTAAGACCAGATCTTTCAACTTCATATTCTTTGAACATTTCTCTCCTTTTTCTGTCCCTTCTACCACACTTTTTGAGATAGTTAGGCTTGACGTAGTACTTGTTTAACTGAGACGATGTTGATAATGACCTGGATAGTATTGGACCTGAAAAATCAAGAACATTTTGATATTTACAGAGTGTGAATATTCTTTCCACTCCTACCCAGCCCTTTAGCCTCTTCCTTTTACCCTCACCCTCACCCACAGAAACTGGTTCTGTTTACAGCACTATTCTTGGAGTGCCTATGGGAGGTTTTATGGAATCTTTTTCTGACGTCAAAATCTGTCGCGAGTGGCCGTCAAACCGTCATTTTACTTGCTCAAAACTTCAATTTTAGATCGGTGAAGTCTAAATATCTGTCAAATATACCAAATATAATTTACTTATATAAACAAACAAACAAATGTCAGCTAGTTGCTTGAAGAAAAACTAACAGACTTTGAAAGTTAAGTTCGAACATTTTGTAGATCTTGACGGCCACTACGTCACACGTAAAACCTCCCATTGGTTCCCTAATCCAACATGGTGGCTACATGAGTAAGTTTGTTTACCCTCGACCCTCAATATTTCCCTCAACTACGCCTCGGGAATTATTGAGAGTCTTGGGTAAACAAATGTCACTGTTTCCCTCTTAACCAGTCATAAGTGTTTATTACATTACTACTATAAGCTTACTAGTAAGTATGTAGTAAACTTACTACGATCACTTGATGTTGAACAACTTTGGGGCTCTCGGCTTTGCTTATTCAGAAAACAACTTGAACACACAGTAGTAATGGTCCTTGTTCTTCTAGTAGCTGGACAGAGTATATTAAAGTTGCTATATCTTGAAAATATAGAGGAAAACAGATTGATCTTTGAAGCACTTATGAAAACTCCTCCACACGGCCGCCATGTTGGAAGTCATGCACCAGAACGAGGCTAATCGTGGGCTCACAAACACAGCGGTTTCTTGATACAAGGCTCCAAATGGAGACGACCTTGTATCAAGAAAACCGCTGTGTTGTGAGCCCACGATTAGCCTCGTTCTGGTGCATGACTTTCCAACATGGCGGCCGTGTGGAGGAGTTTCATAAGTGCTTCAAAGATCAATCTGTTTTCCTCTATATTTTCAAGATATAGCAACTTTAATATACTCTGTCCAGCTACTAGAAGAACAAGGACCATTACTACTGTGTGTTCAAGTTGTTTTCTGAATAAGCAAAGCCGAGAGCCCCAAAGTTGTTCAACATCAAGTGATCGTAGTAAGTAGTTTAGTTTTTACTACATACTTACTAGTAAGCTTATAGTAGTAATGTAATAAACACTTATGACTGGTTAAGAGGGAAACAGTGACATTTTTTACCCAAGACTCTCAATAATTCCCGAGGCGTAGTTGAGGGAAATATTGAGGGTCGAGGGTAAACAAACTTACTCATGTAGCCACCATGTTGGATTAGGGAACCAATGGGAGGTTTTACGTGTGACGTAGTGGCCGTCAAGATCTACAAAATGTTCGAACTTAACTTTCAAAGTCTGTTAGTTTTTCTTCAAGCAACTAGCTGACATTTGTTTTGTTTGTTTATATAAGTAAATTATATTGGTATATTTGACAGATATTTAGACTTCACCGATCTAAAATTGAAGTTTTGAGCAAGTAAAATGACGGTTTGACGGCCACTCGCGACAGATTTTGACGTCAGAAAAAAGATTCCATAAAACCTCCCATAGGCACTCCAAGAATAGTGCTGTAAACAGAACCAGTTTCTGTGGGTGAGGGTGAGGGTGAGGGTAAAAGGAAGAGGCTAAAGGGCTGGGTAGGAGTGGAAAGAATATTCACACTCTGTAAATATCAAAATGTTCTTGATTTTTCAGGTCCAATACTATCCAGGTCATTATCAACATCGTCTCAGTTAAACAAGTACTACGTCAAGCCTAACTATCTCAAAAAGTGTGGTAGAAGGGACAGAAAAAGGAGAGAAATGTTCAAAGAATATGAAGTTGAAAGATCTGGTCTTAGAATGATAAGAAAGAGTGACATTCTTCCTTCAGGCGTAAGGCAAAAAGCTGCAGAAGATCTCCGTAAACTTCCACTCAATAGTAGCCTCACTCGTGTTCGTAATAGATGTGTGCTGACAGATAGAGGGCGGGGTGTTGTTGGTAGATTTAGAGTGTCAAGAATGATGTTTAGATACTTTGCGGAGAAAGGACTTATTGCTGGTGTTCAGAAGGCTCAGTGGTGATGGTTATTTTAGGCTATTTGTCTTTTTCACCAATACAATTTCCCCCTTACTGTGATACACAAAGTCTCAATTGTCAAAGAGAACAGTTGATCAAACTTACACCAATTATTGCAAATTATTAAAAATTATCCAATTGAATGAGACTAAAGATGCAGTTATTACCAAGGGCCTGAAAATAGCCACGTTGGTATAACTTCTTCAGTTTTAATCCAATCACAATGAAACTTAGCAACGTGACGGTATTTGTCAAGACATGAAATCTGGCTGTTTGAGTTTTTTCAATTTTTATCATTTTGGCGGGAAAATGATGTCATTAAATGGCGAAATGGCGAAAATTCATATCTTCGGATTGAATAACGATATCTCAGATATATTTACTGTTATAACTTTATTTTTAAATGTTTAATCGGATGCAACCATCAAATTTGTGTATTTGTGAATTTCAAAATTTGTTGGCATGTTCATAACGTCATTTTCCCGCCAAAATAATAAAAATCGAAAAAACTCAAAACGGCCAGGCCGGGAGCGTTGCGTGACGGAACTAAAAAACGGCCAGATTTCTTGTCTTGACAAATACCGTCACGTTGCTAAGTTTCATTGTGATTGGATTAAAACTGAAGAAGCAAAGTTATACCGGCTGACGTGGCCGTTTTCACGCCCTTCGTGTACCAGTTTTGTTGAAAAGAGCAATTAAATGTTCCTACCCTACAGATATCCTGGGTTCCCCTCTGCATGCATCTCGGCTTCTTTTCTTCTCTCTGGGGTTCCCCAGACTCGTTCCCAGTCGCTTCTCAGTCTGGGGGTTCCCTTGACCATTGGATCCAGTAAAGTAAAGGGATCCCACAAGGAGGTGTGAACAGAGGAGGCTAAAGTGCTCATATTCTTGGAAAAATCACACTGTGATGTATTGCTTTTTAGCATTGACAGTTTTTCACTGATCATGCATGTGCCGCACGCTAAGACCAAGGTACAAGGAGATACGTAAGCCATGTGCCGCACGCTAAGACCAAGCAGTATAAGGAGATACGTAAGCCATGTACCGCACGCTAAGACCAAGGTACATTAGGAGATACGTAAGCCATGTGCCGCACGCTAAGACCAAGCAATACAAGGAGATACGTAAGCCATGTGCCCGCACGCTAAGACCAAGGTACAAGGAGATACGTAAGCCATGTACCGCACGCTAAGACCAAGGTACAAGGAGATACGTAAGCCATGTACCGCACGCTAAGACCAAGGTACAAGGAGATACGTAAGCCATGTACCGCACGCTAAGACCAAGGTACATTAAGGAGATACGTAAGCCATGTACCGCACGCTAAGACCAAGCAGTACAAGGAGATACATAAGCCATGTGCCGCACGCTAAGACCAAGGTACATTAAGGAGATACGTAAGCCATGTGCCGCACGCTAAGACCAAGCAGTATAAGGAGATACGTAAGCCATGTGCCGCACGCTAAGACCAAGCAGTATAAGGAGATACGTAAGCCATGTACCGCACGCTAAGACCAAGGTACAAGGCAGATACGTAAGCCATGTACCGCACGCTAAGACCAAGGTACAAGGAGATACGTAAGCCATGTACCGCCGCTAAGATCAAGGTACAAGGAGATACGTAAGCCATGTACCGCACGCTAAGATCAAGTACAAGGAGATACGTAAGCCATGTGCCGCACGCTAAGACCAAGCAGTACAAGGAGATACGTAAGCCATGTACCGCACGCTAAGACCAAGGTACAAGGAGATACGTAAGCCATGTACCGCACGCTAAGACCAAGGTACAAGGAGATACGTAAGCCATGTACCGCACGCTAAGATCAAGGTACAAGGAGATACGTAAGCCACATGAAGCCAGGCACACTCTCTCACAATGCTTTCAAGTAGATTTGAATTCCCGATTTCTTCACAAATTTTGGTTCGATAAATCGATGGGTAAATGATTTTTTGACTAACCGGAAAGATGCGACTTTCACTAATCAAACTAATTTTAAGCACATCTAGTTTCCGCGACGCGTCACGTGACCGGTTTTGTTCCGCAAAAATTTCTAATCAAATTCCATTTCCGTTACACAAGTTGCACAGTTATCGATAATTACTCGGCGTGGACTAACTGTGGCAGACGCCAGCAGACGCAGTTTTTAACAAATCTAGGAAAACAAACGCTAACAAGTAGCTGGACGTTTCATGATGACAGGATGTCAACGAAACGTCCAGCTACTTTGTAGCGTTTGTTTTTCCTAGTAAATGTTAGTTACTGATAAAATCCTTTTATCGATTTTTATCGATTACCGATCATTTTAAGCTAATTTTTATCGATTTTATCGATTGCCCACGCCGGGCAGAACTTGACTGCTGGTTTAGTTCTGCATCACCAATGAACACTATTTGGGGAATTTCCATTCCTACTGGGGAAATGTTTTTACTAAGGTACAAATCAGAAAACTCTGAACTACACACACTTTCTCTGTGTTTTTTAATATCCGTGAGACCCGCCAGGGTAAAAAGGTGGTGAAGCTAAAAAAAATTTTTCCGTACAAGGGTAGACTTGCCACAAGTCGACCTCTCAAGATTGTAGATCCCAGATGAGCGAGCGAAGCGAGCCACAGAAATAGGAAGGACTTTTCGAAAGTCTAGTACAAGGGTCACAATGACGATAGGACGTGGTAGGCGCGTGTTAGAAATCTTTCATTCGCATAGGAAAAGTAAACATCACCTAGACAGTACGTGAGACTATTTCGGCATTCTGTCACCGCCCTTCGCAGTATGGCATCAAACATAAGCTATTCGATTTTTTACGGACTATATATTCAGTATCATTGAATACTGCTTTCTATCCAGAAACTTACTTCAACGTCGTAATATAAGGGGTAGTAATCGTGCTTTCTCGAGGGGTCGACTATCCAATCTTATTTGACGTGAATCGGGCTTTGGGTCTCGGGTGTGGGAGGGCGTGAAAATGGGCGCATCAAGGGGTGTGTCTATTGTGTACTGCAATCATAACAACAATGGCATAAAAGAATCAGCATATGAGCTGACTTGGACAGAACAAGCACGTATAGTAGTTTATAGCAGCTTAAAAGTGGTGGGGCTAAAAATGTTCTTCCGTACAAGGGTCGCAATGACGATAACATTTTTAAAATTTCCTTAAATTTTTTTACTACCTGTGGACAAAAAAGTGGTGGGTTCTTCCCCCTCCGCGGGCCCTGATAACTGTTAGAAGTTAGTATGATCGCACGGAACAAACCGTACTACCACTCGACGGTCTTCACGTTCCTTCACAGTGATTGGTCTAGAGCCATCAGGAGATGCGATGTATCAAATGTCACTAATGTACAAAGCATGATGAGCAACTGAAATTCCAAAAGATAGAAAATGTGATATGTGCCAGCTCGTCGGGCAAACATTCATTCATACGGACATTCCGTTATTTACATCAATGAACTTGTAAATTCCCCACAATACACCGAAAGCCAAGTGCTTTGGCGCGTGTTACAGTGAGGAAACTGTGTGGAATGTGCTTTTGACTTCCTTAATTCAAGTTGGTCGACAGGACGAGATGAGACCCAACATGGCGTTGATTGTTGTTGGGGATTTTTGACGGTACTTTCAACTTATGCGCCATTTACTGATGCAAGTACGTATAATTTAGAGAATAAATGCACTGTTAGGTAATACATTTAGTTATAACTACACTGTAGTGGCTTTATTCATGAACGTAGCTAAATCAGCCATCAATTTCATATTGAGTTAATTGCATGTACCCTAACTAGTATAACAACTTAAATACATGCATTGAAATATATATATATATTATTTTTATTTACTCGCAAAGAAATGACGCAACACGAATTCGATCAATGCGCATACAGATCGGTACAGGGTAACGTCTGATTGTTCTTGGAACCAGACAAGGAAACCTTGTGACCTCGACGTGATTATGGGACTATTGTTTGACTTTGTGCTGAACTTTAGCCAAAACAAACCATAACCACACGAAAGTGTACTGAATAATAATTCCTATTTTTAAATGAAATCAATTTTTAAATGTAGATTGTTTTAATAAGTTTTTTTTGTATCCCTTGTATATTACCGGGCCGTATATTACAAGCTAAAGATGCTGGGTCTGTACATTAACTACTGTATGGTCTTTTGGGATAATGCCAGATTCATGGGCATGAATGGTTTGTAGTCAGCCAAGACTGACTGTCGGTCTCTCAAAGAAGCTTTTCTTTTCCTTTCCTCTTACATAATTAATTGGTATTTTCTTTCTTTCTTTAGTGGGGGCGGGAGGTGGTGTCTTTTTTTTGGAGGGGGGGGGGGGGGGGGGGAGGGGAGCAAAAATGATCAGGCTTTCTGTTTTCCAGTCTTTTTCAAATATTTTTTTCAAAATCTATCAGTATCGCATCATTCACATGTATTGTTACTATTGTTATGTGAACTATTGTTTTATCTATTATTTTGTGGTACTTGTATTACACTGATTTAAGTACCTTTCAAGAGGCTTGTTATGACATTGCACATTGTTCATAGGTCATAGCTACCAGAACTGTACTAAGTTCAAGGTGTAGACATTACCAGTGTCATTTGACTTGTTGTCATCTCTGATTAGCCCAGTGTAAATATATAGCTCTCTGGTCTCAAAACAATCTCCTTCAACTATTGAGGCATCAGTCGTTAGTGGTGTAAAGATTGTTGATGTACTATTGTAATAATGGAAGACATTACTAAAGAGAGTCAAACTCTTTACACCATTGGACTTATTATTCTAATTTGTATGGTTGTTGTTCCTCAAGGAGTTCGAGCACCCGAGAGACCTGTTGTCCCTAATGTCACAGCAACAAGCCCAACAGAAATCAAGATGAGTTGGTGTCGTGTCAAGCCCAATAAGATTGAGATTGACCACTATGAGTTATTCATCGACAATGAACTGGAGTATTCTGGTATTGACGTGATGTATGTGGCAAAAAGACTTAAACCTTGGACATGGTACGAAGTGAAACTAAGAGCTTGTGGCTTCCAGCCAGGTTTCTCGTGTTCCCCATTTTCTAGACCCATACTGGTCAAGACCCTATCCAATAGTAAGTATATTAGAAAACCTTTAAATCTCAATGAAGCATATTTGTAAATCTTTCTCAGGTCATGTAACCAAGAGTGTCAACTGTTAATGAGTAAAAACAGTATCTCCTATTTGAAGAGCCAAGAAAGGTTCACCATTGGAGTAAACTGTTCATACTTGTTCACCACTTGACTATTTTACTGTGTCCTAGTTTACAATCTTTTATGAATGGTGCAGTGGACATCCATCAATCAAATTCTGTCTAGGTAGTCATTTGTTAGCGAACAGAAAGTCTTTCAGTTCATCCAAAGGAAATATTGAAGAATGCATTGACTTTCCACTAACACAAATGTACAATTAACAGTCAAATCAGGAAGATGATAGGGACTAGTGGTTAAACTAGTAGAGATTTTATATTGGTGCATATATAGCAATCAAACAAGAATGAAACTTTAACACTGTGTAGATATAAGCACTAAGTTTCATTCTACATATCAGGAAAATGTAACATGTTTGTGCTCCACTAAACATGTTAGCTACGTTAACGTTACATGTAGTTTGTGATGTGGTTTAGTTTTACTCTTTTCAGATGAGAACAATACAGCCATTCACTCCACAGCTTCAGTTTTCAAAGTAGTTGTGTTACCTACGTACATGTTTATTGCTGGGGTGCTGGTGGGAGTTGTCATCTTGGCCATGGCTTTGATATGGAGGTAAAATCTTTAATGCAAACTGAATACTGATACGTTTTGGGCAGTATTTGTGGAATAAGAATGTGTATTAAACAATGCTTATGAGAAAAACCTTTTAAAATTTAGTTGGATAATTAAAATATATATATATATTGAGCTGCTACACAATACTTGAAAATTCTGTGCCAGCATTTAAACAGCAAGTTTTTAGGATGAAGTAATAATAATGTTTATTACTTTGGACAAAAAGCTCATCAAATCAAAGGGTTGAATGACAGTCGAATGTCTAGGTTGTTTGTGTTTGAAAGGCTTGATCAAATATGTATTGTTTGGCATGTTAGTGAAAGAATTAAAAGTATTATTTATAGCAACAATAAAAACAATGACGTGCCAAACAATCAAATTACTAACAATGAATCTGATGGAATCCACTCTTGATGCCAAGTGTATTTATATAATAGAATTATACATCCCAGGATAATGTATGTCTTGAGGTTCAAAGGGTTCATTGTTTTCCATGATATAATATGAATTGCAAATAATAATTGTAATAATGATAAGATGGAGGATGCAAGAGAAAAACCCTAGTGGTTAAACAAGGCTCTTGCAACCTAAAAAAATAAATAACAAAAGATGGATAGATATGAAACATAGGATATGTTTTTTATCTCTTTATATTCACCTGACTGTGTAATTATTATACTATTAATGATGATGATGATGATCTATCTCTTTATATTCACCTGACTGTGTAATTATTATACTATTAATGATGATGATGATGATTATTATTACTCAGCTGAATAAATAGGCCGCAAAATAGCATTATTATTGTTGCGAACCACATCACAAGGATAGTAATAGTGTTTACCTTTCACTGATAGGTATTTGCAGTCAAATGACTCCTGGATGAATGAGCCTGCATTTGAACTACCCACTCATGTACAATCACAAAACAAACTGTGCCTCAAAGGAAAAATAGCCAAACTGAACTCTTTTCTCTTGAGCAATATGGCTGGAAATACCAACAAAGGTCACAAAACTACAAAGGAAAAGGCAGAACTGAAAGACGAAAGCACATATCATCATATTGTTGATACGGAGGAGGGAGTTTGTGTTTGCAATAATTCTTCCAGTCAAAGCATCAGTGGCAAACAAGAAATCTCTGTTCAAACTGTTGATTCCTGTCTACTAGTGGAGAACTTTATAGAAGTACAAGAAAATGTCAGCACAGGCCAGGACATGCAGCCATTGTCTTGGTGTCCACCCCATGGCGATACTGAGGAACAACAATCCAGCAATGTTTACTCAAACCTGGCCGTGAAGTACCTCGTTCACTGGCATACTGAAGAAGTGATGTGTGATAATGTTCAAGAAATACAGAATAGCTTTGATGGAATACATCCTTCAAGAGGAAGCAGCCACAAAACTTTCAGCTACATTTCTATTGACAACGCGTCTAAAGAAAAGGATCTTGACAACAATATTGCACAGTTACCAGAACATGATGAGATATCGCATGAAATAAATGTGTCATTGCATGAGTCACATGATCCATCCAAGGGTGTGGTCATTGTTGTAGACAACAGTAACATCTACATAGGTGCTCAAGAATGTGCCAGTGCAAATAATGCAAGTGACAGAAAACGTCATGTCCGTGTGAAGCTCCAGAACTTAGTTAAAATCTTAGAGAACAACAGACTTAAGGAAAGAACGTTTGTTTGTGGTTCAAGTCCTCCTGTGACAGAACATGTCTGGGATGTTTATAGGTGAGGAATCCTTGTTTGAAATATAAATAGAAATGGCTTTAATAACATTACAATTAATCTGCATTGTTTAAAGGCATCTTGGTTATGTGGTTGATCTGGAAGAAAGGCGAGGAAAAGATGAACAGAGGGTTGACGAAGGACTACATCTCTTTATCTACAAGGTAATTCACATCTCAATAATGTTTGAAGGACTGAACAAGAGTTTTGTTTGGATTCAATGCACACTATTTAAATGAAAACCTCCACCATGAGAAGCATAAAGAAAACTTAGTTTCCATGTACATCTATCTACCTAAGCTTGTTATCTTTTCAAACAGGCCATATGTGAACTGTCTCCAAGAGTGCTAGTGCTAGCCAGTGGCGACGGCATGAAAGGCAAGTCAGAAAACTCTACGAGCTTTCCTGGTTGTGCAACAATGGCTTTAGATAAAGGATGGAGTGTTGAGGTGTACTCATGGAAGCATTCACTGAGTGCCGAGTGGCTTAAACTAGCAAAGAAGTATCCTGACCATCTCACTATCAACTACTTGGATAAGTAAGTTGTGTTCATGTTGATGAAAGTCTCTCATTATAACATGTTGTTATAGACCGAATGCAATAATGACGGAATCAGTAAATATCATTTATTGTGTAGTTAGTAACATAGTACATCGATCGTTTCAAAGAGTATAATAACAAAAACAAACCTACTAAATTTTAGAGCGATTTTACAAAAACGTAAAAAGTTATAGCGAATTGAAATCACAAAGATTTGTATGGGAAATTGAGTTTTGGACTGACTAACCTCGTTTCCATGCAATTGCTAGAATTCAAATGATTATAACTTTACGAGGGTTTCATTTAAATTGATGGGCTTTTGGTGTATTACTAGACTATGTATGGTCTTGCAAAAAATGATATTACATTTCCTAAATTCGTAATTTTTTGTCAGTTTATGCAAATTACTCGGCCATTATTGCATTCAGTCTATTGATGTCTGTTTGAGCATTGAATAAACGCTCTTGTATCTGAGTGACTGTCAGTTAATATTTGTAAGTAATGCAATGTCAAATAACTATCAATTATGTCAATGCAATTACTGCTTTGAGTGGCATCAATACATGTTCTTCCAAACTTTCAGTTGCATGCACACATTTGACCATCTTGTATACTTGTGTCTCAATCTACATGGCAATCAGACAATGTCAAAGGGTGATAACACCAGTATGCAATAGAGCATGTTGCACTGTCATATCACCATCATAGTATGAAAGACAGTCAACTAAATCTGCTCTATTGTAACTTACAACTGGTTAATATATAACACCAGTATGCAATAGAGCATGTTGCACTGTCATATCACCATCATAGTATGAAAGACAGTCAACTAAATCTGCTCTATTGTAACTTACAACTGGTTAATATATAACACCAGTATGCAATAGAGCATGTTGCACTGTCATAGCACCATCATAGTATGAAAGACAGTCAACTAAATCTGCTCTATTGTAACTTACAACCAGTTAATATATAACACCAGTATGCAATAGAGCATGTTGCACTGTCATATCACCATCATAGTATGAAAGACAGTCAACTAAATCTGCTCTATTGTAACTTACAACTGGTTAATATATAACACCAGTATGCAATAGAGCATGTTGCACTGTCATATCACCATCATAGTATGAAAGACAGTCAACTAAATCTGCTCTATTGTAACTTACAACTGGTTAATATATAACACCAGTATGCAATAGAGCATGTTGCACTGTCATAGCACCATCATAGTATGAAAGACAGTCAACTAAATCTGCTCTATTGTAACTTACAACTGGTTAATATATAACACCAGTATGCAATAGAGCATGTTGCACTGTCATATCACCATCATAGTATGAAAGACAGTCAACTAAATCTGCTCTATTGTAACTTACAACTGGTTAATATATAACACCAGTATGCAATAGAGCATGTTGCACTGTCATATCACCATCATAGTATGAAAGACAGTCAACTAAATCTGCTCTATTGTAACTTACAACTGGTTAATATATAACACCAGTATGCAATAGAGCATGTTGCACTGTCATATCACCATCATAGTATGAAAGACAGTCAACTAAATCTGCTCTATTGTAACTTACAACTGGTTAATATATAACACCAGTATGCAATAGAGCATGTTGCACTGTCATATCACCATCATAGTATGAAAGAAAGTCAACTAAATCTGCTCTATTGTAACTTACAACTGGTTAATATATAACACCAGTATGCAATAGAGCATGTTGCACTGTCATATCACCATCATAGTATGAAAGACAGTCAACTAAATCTGCTCTATTGTAACTTACAACTGGTTAATATATAACACCAGTATGCAATAGAACATGTTGCACTGTCATATCACCATCATAGTATGAAAGACAGTCAACTAAATCTGCTCTATTGTAACTTACAACTGGTTAATATATAACACCAGTATGCAATAGAGCATGTTGCACTGTCATATCACCATCATAGTATGAAAGACAGTCAACTAAATCTGCTCTATTGTAACTTACAACCAGTTAATATATAACACCAGTATGCAATAGAGCATGTTGCACTGTCATATCACCATCATAGTATGAAAGACAGTCAACTAAATCTGCTCTATTGTAACTTACAACTGGTTAATATATAACACCAGTATGCAATAGAGCATGTTGCACTGTCATATCACCATCATAGTATGAAAGACAGTCAACTAAATCTGCTCTATTGTAACTTACAACTGGTTAATATATAACACCAGTATGCAATAGAGCATGTTGCACTGTCATATCACCATCATAGTATGAAAGACAGTCAACTAAATCTGCTCTATTGTAACTTACAACTGGTTAATATATAACACCAGTATGCAATAGAGCATGTTGCACTGTCATAGCACCATCATAGTATGAAAGACAGTCAACTAAATCTGCTCTATTGTAACTTACAACCAGTTAATATATAACACCAGTATGCAATAGAGCATGTTGCACTGTCATATCACCATCATAGTATGAAAGACAGTCAACTAAATCTGCTCTATTGTAACTTACAACTGGTTAATATATAACACCAGTATGCAATAGAGCATGTTGCACTGTCATATCACCATCATAGTATGAAAGACAGTCAACTAAATCTGCTCTATTGTAACTTACAACTGGTTAATATATAACACCAGTATGCAATAGAGCATGTTGCACTGTCATATCACCATCATAGTATGAAAGACAGTCAACTAAATCTGCTCTATTGTAACTTACAACTGGTTAATATATAACACCAGTATGCAATAGAGCATGTTGCACTGTCATATCACCATCATAGTATGAAAGACAGTCAACTAAATCTGCTCTATTGTAACTTACAACTGGTTAATATATAACACCAGTATGCAATAGAGCATGTTGCACTGTCATATCACCATCATAGTATGAAAGACAGTCAACTAAATCTGCTCTATTGTAACTTACAACTGGTTAATATATAACACCAGTATGCAATAGAGCATGTTGCACTGTCATATCACCATCATAGTATGAAAGACAGTCAACTAAATCTGCTCTATTGTAACTTACAACTGGTTAATATATAACACCAGTATGCAATAGAGCATGTTGCACTGTCATATCACCATCATAGTATGAAAGACAGTCAACTAAATCTGCTCTATTGTAACTTACAACTGGTTAATATATAACACCAGTATGCAATAGAGCATGTTGCACTGTCATATCACCATCATAGTATGAAAGACAGTCAACTAAATCTGCTCTATTGTAACTTACAACTGGTTAATATATAACACCAGTATGCAATAGAGCATGTTGCACTGTCATATCACCATCATAGTATGAAAGACAGTCAACTAAATCTGCTCTATTGTAACTTACAACTGGTTAATATATAACACCAGTATGCAATAGAGCATGTTGCACTGTCATATCACCATCATAGTATGAAAGACAGTCAACTAAATCTGCTCTATTGTAACTTACAACTGGTTAATATATAACACCAGTATGCAATAGAGCATGTTGCACTGTCATATCACCATCATAGTATGAAAGACAGTCAACTAAATCTGCTCTATTGTAACTTACAACTGGTTAATATATAACACCAGTATGCAATAGAGCATGTTGCACTGTCATATCACCATCATAGTATGAAAGACAGTCAACTAAATCTGCTCTATTGTAACTTACAACTGGTTAATATATAACACCAGTATGCAATAGAGCATGTTGCACTGTCATATCACCATCATAGTATGAAAGACAGTCAACTAAATCTGCTCTATTGTAACTTACAACTGGTTAATATATAACACCAGTATGCAATAGAGCATGTTGCACTGTCATATCACCATCATAGTATGAAAGACAGTCAACTAAATCTGCTCTATTGTAACTTACAACCAGTTAATATATAACACCAGTATGCAATAGAGCATGTTGCACTGTCATATCACCATCATAGTATGAAAGACAGTCAACTAAATCTGCTCTATTGTAACTTACAACTGGTTAATATATAACACCAGTATGCAATAGAGCATGTTGCACTGTCATATCACCATCATAGTATGAAAGACAGTCAACTAAATCTGCTCTATTGTAACTTACAACTGGTTAATATATAACACCAGTATGCAATAGAGCATGTTGCACTGTCATATCACCATCATAGTATGAAAGACAGTCAACTAAATCTGCTCTATTGTAACTTACAACCAGTTAATATATAACACCAGTATGCAATAGAGCATGTTGCACTGTCATATCACCATCATAGTATGAAAGACAGTCAACTAAATCTGCTCTATTGTAACTTACAACCAGTTAATTGGATTCTTTTCTTTTAAAAGATATGTCAACCACATAACATTTGTTGATGGAAAGCATGGAAGGAAGTGTCTACCAGTAACTGGCAGTCAGGGAAGAGAAAGACCAGCAAGCAATGAGTCCAGATCAGGACGACTCATATATCATAATGGATAACGTTGCTTGAGTAATACTATGTTTCAATATTTAAACACTGTCAAACTATAAGAGAGAAGTAAATTTTAAAAAGTTTTAGATAATACAGATATTTATATTTTAGTATAGTGCCAGATTATGCATACATTAGTTAGCTTTCCTTGTTACCAGTAAATAGACTGACAATTTCGCTGCCTAGATGATGTAATGTAGCTTCGTCAAGACAGGATCAATACACAGCAACATTTCATGCATGTATATACTTACAACGATGCTTACAACAATAGATATAGAAGTTTTAACTGCAAGAGTGTTAAATAATACTAAATCTGTGCACAATGGCAAGTACTATTTAGTACTACAGTGTCAATATTTCTAGTTACATGTATGTGCATCATGGATTTAATAGAGAGCTTCAGATTTGACTACGAGTACGACTACGAGATACGACTACGAGTTTTCGCAGTTACGATTAGTGCGCATGCGTAAAACCGTGACATTGTCACGCCAGCTTGAAAATCTCGTTGTCGTCTACGACGACATTTCTTGCAAAACTCGTTGTCTAGAGTACGAGTTTTGAGTGAGACATTTTGACTAAATATTTCGGTCTTTTAAATCTAGAACACTCAATAACATCTTCTTTAATGTTTGTTCTTCTTCTTGTGATAAGAAAGAATTGAAGATCAGTGTTATTTTTGCTAACATTTGAAGAAAAAGAGGAAGCGATACAATTTCGTTTGTTTGTTTTTGAATCTCAATTTTGAATTTGCGCGAGCATGATTAAGACAACAAGTTAGTGCGCACGCTCAAAACTCGTAGTCGTATTCATACTTGTAGTCGAATCTGAAGCTCTCTAATATTTGCAATCAAAATGAACTGTATTTCAAATGTATGGCTGAGCAATAATTGTACAAGGTTTCACTTGTATTACTACAACTGTTGGATAGACATAGTTATCCACAGTTGGACTTTTGTTGTAAATAGTTTTAGCTATGGATTGTTATTTGTAGCTTTTATGAGTTTTATGCTCAATAAAAACACTACCTCTCTGGTTGTTGATTTTTATTTTGTTTGTACAGACAGACCTTTTTATAACAGTTTTATGGTTTCATACATGCCATAGGGGTGCCGAATGGTCCCCGCAATAAGCCAGAGTCTCGCAAAATTTAGGTCAAATTTTGTGGGTCTCGAAGTCTCGTTTTCGCAAAAAGCTGTCTCGGGCTCTCGAATTTTGAAAACAAAGGAAATCCGTGAAAAAGCGTCTCGGGCTCGCAAAAATATGCCTTGTCTCGGAGTCTTGCAAAGTCTCGCCTTGACCATTCGGCACTCCTATGCCATGACTTTTATTAAAACACACAATAATTTATTGTTGAGGGAATGGACTGTTTCCAATGCTGAAGAGTTTATTTAATATTTATCAGAGATTGTATTCAATTTGTGTATATAAGTGTGTGGTCCTAGACATGATTAGTATCTCAACATATAATCTGATTCATCTGTACATATATTATTTGACTACCGTACATCACCACTGTGATGCCCCAACGTAATATTGCTTCAGTATGAGCAAACCATCAACAATTTGCTTTCATTCTTGAATTGAATCTTGTCTTTGTCGCTTAGAATATGATATCTTGGCAGATTTAGCAGTGATGACATGAAATGAAGATGACAGTCTACCTTACATTTACATTCAATGTATGCAACAGAACCGTGCTACAGTATATTGAACAGAAAATTATCTCCCTTGATATGGACAGCTAGTATTGCTTGTTTAAACTCTTGCTCTCTTGAACTATTTTTGTCCCTTCAGCCTGAGATAGCAGGGTTGTCTCTTCCCTCTCATCCTTCAAAAAGGAGGAGAAAGAATCTCTTCCCAATCCCCATGAAAGGGAGTGTCTACTGTGTCATCACAGAGGCTTCTTCACAACATTGCCATCTTCAGATCAAATCATCAATGCCCAATCTGCCTTGGACAGCAATTCCATAGAGAAATCATTTGATTAAGATCTAATAATTAGATCTAGTAATTAGATCTAGTAATTATTACTACTGGGTTGCCTTTGATTTCTTTGACTTAGCTTTGCTCTTCTCTGCTTTCTTATCTCGTTTCTTCAAATTATCCATGTTAGCTTTAAGTACATTGGCATATGCCTAAGTAATGTGCAACAAGTACATCATTCAATAACAGGTTCATTCACATTTCATGGGAGGCATGGTTTGATGAAAGGCTAATAATCAATCTTTTTTTGTTATATTGTATTGTTTGTTGTGTCGAGGGCAACTAGTGGATGTGTGTGCTATATAAATGGTGTATTATTATTATTAGATTTATTTGGATGCATTGAAACATCAAATAAACTACATGAAGGGAAGAGCCATTTTTCAACATGGATCTGTTTAATAAATCGTTAAATTATTATTATTATATATTTTTTCTTTTTATCACACCTCCCTGATTATACATTTGCATCCGCAAATTATTCTTATTAGAAAACCAGGAATATGCACTTTGTTTTCCTCCATATTCTTATTTACTTACTAAATGAAATCTGTTTACATCTTTAGAGAAAACCTGAAATGCAAAAAGTAGTTTGACATTTATGAGAGAGTTTTGCGTACTCAAGAAGAGTGAGATATGTGTGACTCTATATAACACTACAATAAACCCCCTACATGTAGTTAATGTACTTACCACTGTACTGATCACAGTGGGCATAAAGGGAGGGGTGCCCCCACCTACTACTAGTACTACTAGTCACTACATACATGTAGTTGATGTACTTACCACTGTACTGATCACAGTGGGCATAAAGGGAGGGGTGCCCCCACCTACTACTAGTACTACTAGTACTACTAGTCACTACATACATGTAGTTGATGTACTTACCACTGTACTGATCACAGTAGGTATAAAGGGAGGGGTGCCCCCACCCGGGGGGGGGACTCTCCATAACAGTAGACGGGGGTGATCGTCGGCAAAATCTATTTTAACCCTAAGGGATAGCACATTGGGTGTGGTCAACAGCAAATTTACCCCTAAGAGATAGCACATTGGGTGTGGTCGAAGAAATTTTTAACCCTAAGAGATAGCAATAAAACAAACACATTTTCAGTTTTCCTGAATTTTATTATGGTCCTTAAGACACCGCCATCGAGCGCATCTCTTTTCTGGTGACTGTTGAGAGTGCTGTCATCCAGTCTTCAAGTTCGGCTTTTTTTGGATAGGATGATCCATTGTCCTTAACAGAAACAATTGTCCTTCTTTTATCAAACAATAACAATCGGCATAAAAAATGGTAAGATATCCCCAAGATATCTTCGCTATGGATGATGCGCAACATAGTTAATCTATGACATGAGCATATTGATTAATCCTGATATCAAACTAATCTTACTTTGATGCAGGGTAAAAAATCTAAGCCTTAAAAACCGTGTCTGATCCAATTAGCATTGCGTGCTCCCTTCATTTTTTCCACGATCTGACTCATCAAACTAAATATTTTCATTAACATTTCTATCAATATTTTGCTTTCTTTTGCGTATTTTTCAGATCTTTGCTTATGGGATCGGACACACGTACTTTTAGTTATATACATTATGTACATTAAGTAATCAACGATTTCGGTGATCTAATAACCTCTAGGGCCCATTACTAGTAGCATCTATATAGCTATGTGCAGGGGAGATAACGTGCCATTGTTTTGTATTTAAAATAGAAGAGAGATCAGTCATATTTTCCCACAAGCGCCGCTGTTAGTCAATGACGTTCAAGTTGATACTGTGAAAACTGGCTCACTTTTGCTTTTGTTTGACTGAGATGTTTTAAATTTATGGAGTCAAAAATACGTAAAACGCCATTGTATGAGATTGGCTATTCGATTGTGTGTGGAAATGTAAATGTAATCAGTTCTATTTTAAGCACAAAACAATGATGCAATTATCTCAGACACTCGTAACCCAATTATAATGCTCCAACTCTAGCGTGTGTTGTAACATCACGGAAACTGTAGTTGCAATCGAATCTATCTAGAATAGATAGCTGACACGACGACTCCGGCGTCCACTCGAGGTTGTTACAGTGTCTACTCGCCTTCCTTCATCTTCCATGCCCTCTCTATTCTGGCATCGTGATACTGATGTACCTGCAGATGGCGGGGCGGACGACCTCGGACGTACTTCTATTGATTTTAAAAAACCCTGTACTATTAGGACGTCCCTCGGACTCACTTGGAAGGTGTTTCCATCGTTCGTAACTAGCAAATTGACCTTGCAAATAAGGGACTCAAGGGTCATTGAAACAAATGTTTCTGTGTGAGAGTAGACATCAGTTTCTGTAACCAGATACTTGGTGACCAGTACTTCAATCCCTTTTGGCCTGTCATTTAGACTTACGGGGCGAACATACTCTACGAGACCTCTGCTGCCTTGTTTACGAATTCTTTGTACCTTTCCTAGTACAAACCCGGATGCGCACTCAGAATCGTAAAAAGCACAATCATCAAAAAGACCAAATGAATCTTCAGCAGGGGAAGCATCTGTTTGCGCGTTCGATAAAGCAGCTGCAGTTCTTATCCGTTTAAGACGGTCCGTAGATAGGTCAGGATTGCTCCTGAGCTCTGCAATCACGGTGCTCTTGTATCGGCTTCCAACACCAGGAACAAGCATAGTTGGACTACTTTTCGAACTTGGATGGTTGATGTTATCTAATAGGGGATTCACAATGTGCCTAATGTCCTCAACCCCAATATCGTGCGAGTTACCTTCGTCGACATGCGCCTCTGAGCTACAAGAGGGAGGCTCCTCATCGTCGCAGCTCCCATTTTCTTCACTATCAACACCCAACGCATTTCTTCTGAGCACTTCCTGTTGATCTTCTGTTAGCATCCCCTGTAACGACTTTTTGAAATCTACGTGTTCCATTGGTTTATGGAACCACTTGTTGTCATCGTCATCGTCGTCGTCATCGCCCTCTTCTCTCTCGTCATCAGGATGCATGCCTAGTTGCCTGGCAAGATCCTTTGCCATAACAATGCCTTCCTCCCATGCACATATCACCTGCCCAGCAGAAGGGTAGTCCCTCAAATCACAAACACGTTTCCTTTGATCTTGTTGGAACTGCTTATCCCAGATAAAGTCATTGTTGTGTTTGCGATTTGGGAACTTGATATCAGGGTTCGTAGCCTTGATTACTTGCAGCCTGTTCATATAACCAAGGCTGGTATGCATATCCAGAAACGTGTAGTTATGGCGGTTCTTCACAAAACTTCCATTTTCGGAAAAATACCGCTCACAACAATCCGTTCCCGTCAGATCTAAGGGGCATTCGAGGTCTGGGTACTCGTCACGGAAATACGATATCAGGATAACGGCGAAGTGACATGAAAGAAGGACGTCTTGAAAGCATTCCCTTGTAAGGAAATTTTCCTTAAGGGTCAAGCCATCAGTGAGAATGACCCAGTTGCGCCATAAACTGAAGAAGATAACAACAAAGGCAGCATACTTTACGCGTTCTCGAAGGGAGGCATGAAGGCTAAAGAATAGTTCAGTATAGTGCCAGGCGACGTACAAGAAGGCCCATGTACCATAAACTGAAATGTCCTTGGTAGCACCATTGTTCCCGTCAACGATGTCAAGTAGACACTTTTGTACTGACAAAAACTTCAGTCGCTGAACGACTTCCCATTTCTGGCGGTCTTTGCGTGACACATCATCTGCGCGCAACCCATGAATGGAGGGGGGGAAGGTTGTCATCACAAGACGCAGATGGTTCATGTGGGCGGAGTAGCGACCAAGCCTCAGTACTCGAGTGGGGTGATCCAGGGGGTTGATGATTTTCTTATCGTTATGGATACTGTCCTGGTCGTATAGATCTTTGACGATTCTTTTTCCCGCTGGAGACAGTTCTATCCTAGCTGACATTATAAATTCCGAGCTCGACAGATACTGGGCGGTAGCGGTGTTGGTTTCCGGACATTGCCTGATTTAGCATGAGCTTTCGCCGCCGAGTATCGCCATCAGACGCGTGACCAATCCCAGGCCCGAGAACAGGATCGAGGATGCTCTCACAGAGAGTGTCGAGGGTGAGCCATTGATGCAATACTTCGTTGTGGGTGAAGCGGTTGCAATTTGCCTGGAGTAGGAGAACGACTCTAGGGAGGCATCTGTGTAGGGGGTTTATCATGATGACCCTTGAATGAGTTGCGACTTGGCAAGTCGCAAAAGCTTCGACCAGACGTTCATACGCATGGTCATCATCACCAACGCTAACAACAAAATTCTCCTCGCAGATGTGGCCGTCCCCCTTTTTTCCACAAAATCCCCACACCCTCATCACTCTCTGCACGATACTCAGGTCGTGGGATAATAGCGGTCTCATCCTCGGCTTTGATATAGGGAACATCTGTTTTAATGTCCATATTCTCCTTTGCTTTCTTGTAAAGGTCTGCGATAGCCTTGATGTTTTCCATGTGGCCTCCCAAGACATACACGATTGTTGTTCCTTCTTTCCGCCACACCATTGTCGAGTGTATATGCGGGCCGTCCAGATTTTGCGCCACAAAGTCGCACAAACGGGGCCCCCCCCATCGTCAGCAAGACCTCATAGAAGTCTTTCGTTGAGCTGCTGTATCGCTTTCCCTCTTTCTTCTTCCTAAGGTTTCGTGAAATTGTGCTAAGAATGTCGACAAGTCCTTGTTTTTCCTTTAACTTCCCCTCTTCGAAGGCCTTGGCTATATTATAGCTTATAGCCTTGATGTCCCCCCTTCTACTAAATTCCTTGACTGTGTCTCGCAGAGAAGAAGCTTTCTGTCTCAGGCGCGCTAAATTGCTGCCAAGTAAAAAACACTTTAGATCTAAAGTATGAAATTTGTTCCTTTGCTTCCTTTAGTTTATTCAAGACCTCATCTCTCGAGAGATAGGCATATTTTGTCGTTTCCGAAGTAGATTTACCCTGTTTATTTCGTCTTTGCAACTTTAACCTAAATGAATCAATTTTGGGGATAGTTTTGCATGCCACGCAAATTCCATCACTAGTTGAATCCTTATTTATAATCCTCTTGCAATTTACATGGCGAAAAGTTCCTTTTAAACTTTCCCGCTGGAAGTTTGGTTCTGCATACCACAGTAGTTTCCCATCCTCCAACGACACATGACTATCGGCAAGTAAAAGTTTGGGGTTAATTTGTTTGTTGCCATACTTGATGTTGTCAAGGTAGAATCCTAAGCACGGTATTTGCACCTGTCATTTACTGTCGGTAGCGGTTGCCGACGATTGCCGTGGGGTGGCGCCAAACATTGCATCAAGAGTGCCTTGTTTTTTGCCCCCTTTCACTGCTGCAATATGCTGCTTTGAGTTAAGATGGGACTTTACATTGTTCTCCATGGAACCGTGTTCTGGTTGCACGAAGAGGGTGTTGTTCGGACCGACGCAATAGTTGCAAATAAAAACGTCCCCCCTCCGCTTAAATACGCCAGGTGCAGCTTCTGCGATAAACTTCAGTTTACAAGCCTCCTCTATCTCCAGGTTGGCGACACTTTCGGATGATATATTATCCCTACCTTTTGAAGATATTACTTTAGACTGGTGGGATGATGAATTCGTTAAATGCCGACGTATGTTACTTAACCGCTGTTTCTTGGGGCCAGCGGCTATCATAACATCGCAGATTGTGCAGTGGATCATAATTGGGTTGTCTGTATCTGTTTGCATTTCGAATGCACAAGGTACAGAATACAGCCTTTCGTGCTCTACTGACAGCTCTTGACACGACTCGAAGAGCCATTCAAATTCAGCCTAACGGGATAAAAGAAATAGTCATATTAGAACTCTTTTATTGTATTGCTTAAAGTGCATATCACCCCTGTGAGTTTATTACGAAAATCGATTATATATAAATTGATTATCAACAGGTTTCAATATCTTGGGATTTGAGCATCACGTTTGTGAGTTATGGAGTTTTTTAATTCACGATATGCTAATAAGATGATGTCAAAGTAGGCTTCGCTACAACTTCTTTGATTGTTTCAGAGTAGTACACTTATCCGAAATAAGGAAAATACGTATACAAAATCATTTCTATAGACAGTTAAATAGTTTTTCAAGTTAAAATTATTCATCATTTGTACAAGGGCCGTTTTTGTATAATAAATGATGCCTACTTTGACGTCATCTTATTAGCATATCGTGATTTTAAAACCCTCATAACTCACAAACGTGATGCGCAAATCCCAAAATTTTTGCCCGAAACAAATTCTTGATAAGAAATATCCATATCAGTGCTATTGTACTAAGCGCTAAAGAAAAAAAAGGAAATACAATGCAATTCCGTAATCCCCCCACTCTATTCATAGCAACCATTTAAAAGCCCTCCCTGGCGTTATTGTCGAATTTTTCAGTACCCCGTTGACAATGATTTCAATCTTGCTAATAACCTGAATAATGTGCGTGAGTATCGCCAATGCATTCTAAAATATGTGGCAGATCATTTTGTTCTACTTACCGAATAACTTGTTTCTTCTGCAATTTCATCCGCTGCTGTTGCTGAAGCCGTTTCCTCAGACTCGTTTGTCACCACATTCAAGAAAATGATGTCCGGTTCCTGAGCTGGATCCTGAGCGGGTTCCTGGGCGGGTTCCTGAGTGGGCCCCTGAGTGTTGTCTTGGTTGTCTTCGGCAATAACACAATTATCTTTTTTCTCTTCTTCCGACGTTTTTCTACGTTTCGGTGATGGTTCAAGCAGATCATGCTGAACTGGTGAGTGCAAGCAGTACTCACATACCATAGTACTCCCGATTACGAATTCATCACATATCTCTGGTGACTTGCATGCATTACACTTTCCTCGCGATACGCCTCTTTTATCAACCCCCATTACAATTCTGTTGAAAAGGAACATTTTTAAACACTTTTTTAGGCAAACGAGTCCATTTGATAATGAAAGGGAGAGCCTACCCCAACCCCCCCCCCCCCCACCCCCCCCTCCCCCCTGGGTGCCTACATGCCTTTTGTGTCGCGCGTAATGGTGTCGCATGGCAATACCACGTGTGGCCTATCTCAACACTCCACTCATGCATAATTAAAACAGCTTTTAGATTACACGCATCAAGAGGATTTGCAAAATGGCAGGGGCAGAGCAGAAATCTCAAGTATTTGAGCAAGATGACAAAAATAGCGAGAGCATGGGCTTAAGAATAAGCTGTGTCGTCAAAGGCTACCAAGAGTGCCCGTTTGAAGTGGATATTAGAGAAGTTTTTTATGCTCACAAAAAGATTGGGTCTCGAGGTAGAGCGTTCAAAGTAACAAATGGTCGCGGACAGCTAGGGCACCTCGAAAAAGGCCTTGTTACCCCACTATGGCGCTTAAGAGATGGCTTGGAGTGGTAGGTTTCAGTACTGACTGATTCTATGGTTATTTGCATGTTGATTTAATATTACTTACCTTAGACTTTTAATCACTTTGCAGCACAGTCACGGGTGAACCATTCAACGACCAGAGCGGGCGCTGGCGTGTAGGTGGTGGGATCAACGTTCCAGTCGAAGTATTGATAAAAGCGACCAAGAGCAAGGTCCAAGCGTTGAAGAGGGAACTCACAATAATTGGGATTCGCGCACGATCAGATGCTTAAATGCTGCGGTTTACTCACATAAACAGTCAAGATTTCCTGTTCAGCATCACTAAGAACAATGCCCGTTTTCATTGGTTGATGGACCCTTTGTCTAATTTGACATTTATACTTGTGATAGTATTTGTTACCGACAATAAAGCCGGAAGTATTAAGCGATCAGTTTCAGTTGACTGTGTGGTTTGCTGTAATATAAGTTCCGGGCCACCATTAGCGTGAGACCCCCTAAGGGATAGCAGACTCTTTGAACACCCCTAAG
>JAUJYZ010000053.1:140000-273982 GCA_033675265.1 Actinostola sp. cb2023 | reverse complement strand
CGAAATTGCTGGATAAAAAAATAAAGATTGCTGACATCTTCGCTTTGGTGCGTGCGATGAGAAACAGAGAAGAGCGAATTGCTGGATAAAAATTACTGACATCTTCGCTTTGGAGCGTGCGATGAGAAACAGAGAAGAGCGAATTGCTGGATAAAGATTGCTGACATCTTCGCTTTGGTGCGTGCGATGCAGAGAAGAGCGAATTGCTGGATAAAGAACATCTTCGCATGAGAAACAGAGAGAACGAATTGCTGGATAAAGATTGCTGACATCTTCGCTTTGGTGCGTGCGATGAGAAACAGAGAAGAGCGAAATTGCTGGATAAAGATTGCTGACATCTTCGCTTTGGTGCGTGCGATGAGAAACGGAGACGAGCAAATTGCTGGATAAAGATTGCTGACATCTTCACTTTGGTGCGTGCGATGAGAAACAGAGAAGAGCGAATTGCTGGATAAAGATTGCTGACATCTTCGCTTTGGTGAGTGCGATGAGAAACAGAGAAGAGCGAATTGCTGGATAAAGATTACTGACATCTTCGCTTTGGTGCGTGCGATGAGAAACAGAGAAGAGCGAATTGCTGGATAAAGATTGCTGACATCTTCGCTTTGGTGCGTGCGATGAGAAACAGAGAAGAGCGAATTGCTGGATAAAGATTGCTGACATCTTCGCTTTGGTGCGTGCGATGAGAAACAGAGAAGAGCGAATTGCTGGATAAAGATTGCGACATCTTCGCTTTGGTGCGTGCGATGAGAAACAGAGAAGAGCGAATTGCTGGATAAAGATTGCTGACATCTTCGCTTTGGTGCGTGCGATGAGAAACAGAGAAGAGCGAATTGCTGGATAAAGATTGCTGACATCTTCGCTTTGGTGCGTGCGATGAGAAACAGAGAAGAGCGAATTGCAGGATAAAGATTGCTGACATCTTCACTTTGGTGCGTGCGATGAGAAACAGAGAAGAGCGAATTGCTGGATAAAGATTACTGACATCTTCACTTTGGTGCGTGCGATGAGAAACAGAGAAGAGCGAATTGCTGGATAAAGATTGCTGACATCTGCACTTTGGTGCATGCGATGAGAAACAGAGAAGAGCGAATTGCTGGATAAAGATTGCTGACATCTGCACTTTGGTGCGTGCAATGAGAAACAGAGACGAGCGAATTGCTGGATAAAGATTGCTGACATCTTCGCTTTGGTGCGTGCGATGAGAAACAGAGAAGAGCGAATTGCTGGATAAAGATTGCTGACATCTTCGCTTTGGTGCGTGCGATGAGAAACGAAGACGAGCAAATTGCTGGATAAAGATTGATGACATCTGCACTTTGGTGCGTGCGATAAAAAACAGAGACGATCGAGCGAATTGCTGGATAAAGATTGCTGACATCTTCGCTTTGGTGCGTGCGATGAGAAACAGAGAAGAGCGAATTGCTGCATAAAGATTGCTGACATCTTCGCTTTGGTGCGTGCGATGAGAAACAGAGAAAAACAAATTGCTGGATAAAGATTGCTGACATCTTCGCTTTGGTGCGTGCGATGAGAAACGAAGACGAGCAAATTGCTGGATAAAGATTGCTGACATCTGCACTTTGGTGCGTGCGATGAGAAACAGAGACGATCGAGCGAATTGCTGGATAAAGATTGCTGACATCTTCGCTTTGGTGCGTGCGATGAGAAACAGAGGAGAACGAATTGCTGGATAAAGATTGCTGACATCTTCGCTTTGGTGCGTGCGATGAGAAACGGAGACGAGCAAATTGCTGGATAAAGATTGCTGACATCTTCGCTTTGGTGCGTGCGATGAGAAACGGAGACGAGCAAATTGCTGGATAAAGATTACTGACATCTTCACTTTGGTGGGTGCGATGAGAAACAGAGAAGAGCGAATTGCTGGATAAAGATTGCTGACATCTTCGCTTTGGTGCGTGCGATGAGAAACAGAGAAGAGCGAATTGCTGGATAAAAATTACTGACATCTTCGCTTTGGTGCGTGCGATGAGAAACAGAGAAGAGCGAATTGCTGGATAAAGATTGCTGACATCTTCGCTTTGGTGCGTGCGATGAGAAACAGACAAGAGCGAATTGCTGGATAAAGATTGCTGACATCTTCGCTTTGGTGCGTGCGATGAGAAACGAGACGAGCAAATTGCTGGATAAAGATTGATGACATTTTCACTTTGGTGCGTGCGATGAGAAACAGAGAAGAGCGAAATTGCTGGATAAAGATTACTGACATTTTCACTTTGGTGCGTGCGATGAGAAACAGAGAAGAGCGAATTGCTGGATAAAGATTGCTGACATCTGCACTTTGGTGCATGCGATGAGAAACAGAGAAGAGCGAATTGCTGGATAAAGATTGCTGACATCTGCACTTTGGTGCGTGCGATGAGAAACAGAGAAGAGCGAATTGCTGGATAAAGATTGCTGACATCTTCGCTTTGGTGCGTGCGATGAGAAACAGAGAAGAGCGAATTGCTGGATAAAGATTGCTGAGCTTTGGTGCGTGCGATGAGAAACGAGAAGAGCGAATTGCTGGATAAAGATTGCTGACATCTTCACTTTGGTGCGTGCGATGAGAAACAGAGAAGAGAGCGAATTGCTGGATAAAGATTGCTGACATCTTCGCTTTGGTGCGTGCGATGAGAAACAGAGAAGAGCGAATTGCTGGATAAAGATTGCTGACATCTTCGCTTTGGTGCGTGCGATGAGAAACAGAGAAGAGCGAATTGCTGGATAAAGATTGCTGACATCTTCGCTTTGGTGCGTGCGATGAGAAACAGAGAAGAGCGAATTGCTGGATAAAGATTGCTGACATCTTCGCTTTGGTGCGTGCGATGAGAAACAGAGAAGAGCGAATTGCTGGATAAAGATTGCTGACATCTTCGCTTTGGTGCGTGCGATGAGAAACAGAGAAGAGCGAATTGCTGGATAAAGATTGCTGACATCTTCACTTTGGTGCGTGCGATGAGAAACAGAGAAGAGCGAATTGCTGGATAAAGATTACTGACATCTTCACTTTGGTGCGTGCGATGAGAAACAGAGAAGAGCGAATTGCTGGATAAAGATTGCTGACATCTGCACTTTGGTGCATGCGATGAGAAACAGAGAAGAGCGAATTGCTGGATAAAGATTGCTGACATCTGCACTTTGGTGCGTGCAATGAGAAACAGAGACGAGCGAATTGCTGGATAAAGATTGCTGACATCTTCGCTTTGGTGCGTGCGATGAGAAACAGAGAAGAGCGAATTGCTGGATAAAGATTGCTGACATCTTCGCTTTGGTGCGTGCGATGAGAAACGAAGACGAGCAAATTGCTGGATAAAGATTGATGACATCTGCACTTTGGTGCGTGCGATAAAAAACAGAGACGATCGAGCGAATTGCTGGATAAAGATTGCTGACATCTTCGCTTTGGTGCGTGCGATGAGAAACAGAGAAGAGCGAATTGCTGCATAAAGATTGCTGACATCTTCGCTTTGGTGCGTGCGATGAGAAACAGAGAAAAAACAATTGCTGGATAAAGATTGCTGACATCTTCGCTTTGGTGCGTGCGATGAGAAACGAAGACGAGCAAATTGCTGGATAAAGATTGCTGACATCTGCACTTTGGTGCGTGCGATGAGAAACAGAGACGATCGAGCGAATTGCTGGATAAAGATTGCTGACATCTTCGCTTTGGTGCGTGCGATGAGAAACAGAGAAGAACGAATTGCTGGATAAAGATTGCTGACATCTTCGCTTTGGTGCGTGCGATGAGAAACGGAGACGAGCAAATTGCTGGATAAAGATTGCTGACATCTTCGCTTTGGTGCGTGCGATGAGAAACGAGACGAGCAAATTGCTGGATAAAGATTAACATCTTCACTTTGGTGGGTGCGATGAGAAACAGAGAAGAGCGAATTGCTGGATAAAGATTGCTGACATCTTCGCTTTGGTGCGTGCGATGAGATGAGAAGAGCGAATTGCTGGATAAAAATTACTGACATCATCGCTTTGGAGCGTGCGATGAGAAACAGAGAAGAGCGAATTGCTGGATAAAGATTGCTGACATCTTCGCTTTGGTGCGTGCGATGAGAAACAGAGAAGAGCGAATTGCTGGATAAAGATTGCTGACATCTTCACTTTGGTGCGTGCGATGAGAAACAGAGAAGAGCGAATTGCTGGATAAAGATTGCTGACATCTTCGCTTTGGTGCGTGCGATGAGAAACAGAGAAGAGCGAATTGCTGGATAAAGATTGCTGACATCTTCGCTTTGGTGCGTGCGATGAGAAACAGAGACGAGCGAATTGCTGGATAAAGATTGCTGACATCTTCACTTTGGTGCGTGCGATGAGAAACAGATTGCTGGATAAAGATTGCTGACATCTTCGCTTTGGTGCGTGCGATGAGAAACAGAGAAGAGCGAATTGCTGGATAAAGATTGCTGACATCTTCACTTTGGTGCGTGCGATGAGAAACAGAGAAGAGCGAATTGCTGGATAAAGATTGCTGACATCTTCGCTTTGGTGCGTGCGATGAGAAACAGAGAAGAGCGAATTGCTGGATAAAGATTGCTGACATCTTCGCTTTGGTGCGTGCGATGAGAAACAGAGAAGAGCGAATTGCTGGATAAAGATTGCTGACATCTTCGCTTTGGTGCGTGCGATGAGAAACGAAGACGAGCAAATTGCTGGATAAAGATTGATGATGACATCTGCACTTTGGTGCGTGCGATGAGAAAACAGAGACGATCGAGCGAATTGCTGGATAAAGATTGCTGACATCTTCGCTTTGGTGCGTGCGATGAGAAACAGAGAAGAGCGAATTGCTGGATAAAGATTGCTGACATCTTCGCTTTGGTGCGTGCGATGAGAAACAGAGAAGAGCAAATTGCTGGATAAAGATTTGCTGACATCTTCGCTTTGGTGCGTGCGATGAGAAACGAGACGAGCAAATTGCTGGATAAAGATTGCTGACATCTTCACTTTGGTGCGTGCGATGAGAAACAGAGAAGAGCGAATTGCTGGATAAAGATTGCTGACATCTTCGCTTTGGTGCGTGCGATGAGAAACAGAGAAGAGCGAATTGCTGGATAAAGATTGCTGACATCTTCGCTTTGGTGCGTGCGATGAGAAACAGAGAAGAGCGAATTGCTGGATAAAGATTGCTGACATCTTCGCTTTGGTGCGTGCGATGAGAAACAGAGAAGAGCGAATTGCTGGATAAAGATTGCTGACATCTTCACTTTGGTGCGTGCGATGAGAAACAGAGAAGAGCGAATTGCTGGATAAAGATTGCTGACATCTTCGCTTTGGTGCGTGCGATGAGAAACAGAGAAGAGCGAATTGCTGGATAAAGATTGCTGACATCTTCGCTTTGGTGCGTGCGATGAGAAACAGAGAGAGAAGAGCGAATTGCTGGATAAAGATTGCTGACATCTTCGCTTTGGTGCGTGCGATGAGAAACAGAGAAGAGCGAATTGCTGGATAAAGATTGCTGACATCTTCGCTTTGGTGCGTGCGATGAGAAACAGAGAAGAGCGAATTGCTGGATAAAGATTGCTGACATCTTCACTTTGGTGCGTGCGATGAGAAACAGAGAAGAGCGAATTGCTGGATAAAGATTGCTGACATCTTCACTTTGGTGCGTGCGATGAGAAACAGAGAAGAGCGAATTGCTGGATAAAGATTGCTGACATCTTCGCTTTGGTGCGTGCGATGAGAAACAGAGAAGAGCGAATTGCTGGATAAAGATTGCTGACATCTTCGCTTTGGTGCGTGCGATGAGAAACAGAGACGAGCGAATTGCTGGATAAAGATTGCTGACATCTTCGCTTTGGTGCGTGCGATGAGAAACAGAGAAGAGAGAAGAGCGAATTGCTGGATAAAGATTGCTGACATCTTCGCTTTGGTGCGTGCGATGAGAAACAGAGAAGAGCGAATTGCTGGATAAAGATTGCTGACATCTTCGCTTTGGTGCGTGCGATGAGAAACAGAGAAGAGCGAATTGCTGGATAAAGATTGCTGACATCTTCGCTTTGGTGCGTGCGATGAGAAACAGAGAAGAGCGAATTGCTGGATAAAGATTGCTGACATCTTCGCTTTGGTGCGTGCGATGAGAAACAGAGAAGAGCGAATTGCTGGATAAAGATTGCTGACATCTTCGCTTTGGTGCGTGCGATGAGAAACAGAGAAGAGCGAATTGCTGGATAAAGATTGCTGACATCTTCGCTTTGGTGCGTGCGATGAGAAACAGAGAAGAGCGAATTGCTGGATAAAGATTGCTGACATCTTCGCTTTGGTGCGTGCGATGAGAAACAGAGAAGAGCGAATTGCTGGATAAAGATTGCTGACATCTTCGCTTTGGTGCGTGCGATGAGAAACAGAGAAGAGCGAATTGCTGGATAAAGATTGCTGACATCTTCGCTTTGGTGCGTGCGATGAGAAACAGAGAAGAGCGAATTGCTGGATAAAGATTGCTGACATCTTCGCTTTGGTGCGTGCGATGAGAAACAGAGAAGAGCGAATTGCTGGATAAAGATTGCTGACATCTTCGCTTTGGTGCGTGCGATGAGAAACAGAGAAGAGCGAATTGCTGGATAAAGATTGCTGACATCTTCGCTTTGGTGCGTGCGATGAGAAACAGAGAAGAGCGAATTGCTGGATAAAGATTGCTGACATCTTCGCTTTGGTGCGTGCGATGAGAAACAGAGAAGAGCGAATTGCTGGATAAAGATTGCTGACATCTTCGATTGCTGACATCTTCACTTTGGTGCGTGCGATGAGAAATGAGAGACAGAGAAGAGCGAATTGCTGGATAAAGATTGCTGACATCTTCGCTTTGGTGCGTGCGATGAGAAACAGAAAAAGAGAGAAAACAGCGAATTGCTGGATAAAGATTGCTGACATCTTCGCTTTGGTGCGTGCGATGAGAAACAGAGAAGAGCGAATTGCTGGATAAAGATTGCTGACATCTTCGCTTTGGTGCGTGCGATGAGAAACAGAGAGACGAGCGAATTGCTGGATAAAGATTGCTGACATCTTCACTTTGGTGCGTGCGATGAGAAACAGAGAAGAGCGAATTGCTGGATAAAGATTGCTGACATCTTCGCTTTGGTGCGTGCGATGAGAAACAGAGAAGAGCGATTGCTGGATAAAGATTGCTGACATCTTCGCTTTGGTGCGTGCGATGAGAAACAGAGAAGAGCGAATTGCTGGATAAAGATTGCTGACATCTTCGCTTTGGTGCGTGCGATGAGAAACAGAGAAGAGCGAATTGCTGGATAAAGATTGCTGACATCTTCGCTTTGGTGCGTGCGATGAGAAACAGAGAAGAACGAATTGCTGGATAAAGATTGCTGACATCTTCGCTTTGGTGCGTGCGATGAGAAACGGAGACGAGCAAATTGCTGGATAAAGATTGCTGACATCTTCGCTTTGGTGCGTGCGATGAGAAACGGAGACGAGCAAATTGCTGGATAAAGATTACTGACATCTTCACTTTGGTGGGTGCGATGAGAAACAGAGAAGAGCGAATTGCTGGATAAAGATTGCTGACATCTTCGCTTTGGTGCGTGCGATGAGAAACAGAGAAGAGCGAATTGCTGGATAAAAATTGCTGACATCTTCGCTTTGGTGCGTGCGATGAGAAACAGAGAAGAGCGAATTGCTGGATAAAGATTGCTGACATCTTCACTTTGGTGCGTGCGATGAGAAACAGAGAAGAGCGAATTGCTGGATAAAGATTGCTGACATCTTCGCTTTGGTGCGTGCGATGAGAAACAGAGAAGAGCGAATTGCTGGATAAAGATTGCTGACATCTTCGCTTTGGTGCGTGCGATGAGAAACAGAGAAGAGCGAATTGCTGGATAAAGATTGCTGACATCTTCGCTTTGGTGCGTGCGATGAGAAACAGAGAAGAGCGAATTGCTGGATAAAGATTGCTGACATCTTCACTTTGGTGCGTGCGATGAGAAACAGAGAAGAGCGAATTGCTGGATAAAGATTACTGACATCTTCACTTTGGTGCGTGCGATGAGAAACAGAGAAGAGCGAATTGCTGGATAAAGATTGCTGACATCTGCACTTTGGTGCATGCGATGAGAAACAGAGAAGAGCGAATTGCTGGATAAAGATTGCTGACATCTGCACTTGGTGCGTGCAATGAGAAACAGAGACGAGCGAATTGCTGGATAAAGATTGCTGACATCTTCGCTTTGGTGCGTGCGATGAGAAACAGAGAAGAGCGAATTGCTGGATAAAGATTGCTGACATCTTCGCTTTGGTGCGTGCGATGAGAAACGAAGACGAGCAAATTGCTGGATAAAGATTGATGACATCTGCACTTTGGTGCGTGCGATGAAAAACAGAGACGATCGAGCGAATTGCTGGATAAAGATTGCTGACATCTTCGCTTTGGTGCGTGCGATGAGAAACAGAGAAGAGCGAATTGCTGGATAAAGATTGCTGACATCTTCGCTTTGGTGCGTGCGATGAGAAACAGAGAAGAGCAAATTGCTGGATAAAGATTGCTGACATCTTCGCTTTGGTGCGTGCGATGAGAAACAGAGAAGAGCGAATTGCTGGATAAAGATTGCTGACATCTTCGCTTTGGTGCGTGCGATGAGAAACAGAGAAGAGCGAATTGCTGGATAAAGATTGCTGACATCTTCGCTTTGGTGCGTGCGATGAGAAACAGAGAAGAGCGAATTGCTGGATAAAGATTGCTGACATCTTCGCTTTGGTGCGTGCGATGAGAAACAGAGAAGAGCGAATTGCTGGATAAAGATTGCTGACATCTTCGCTTTGGTGCGTGCGATGAGAAACAGAGAAGAGCGAATTGCTGGATAAAGATTGCTGACATCTTCGCTTTGGTGCGTGCGATGAGAAACAGAGAAGAGCGAATTGCTGGATAAAGATTGCTGACATCTTCGCTTTGGTGCGTGCGATGAGAAACAGAGAAGAGCGAATTGCTGGATAAAGATTGCTGACATCTTCGCTTTGGTGCGTGCGATGAGAAACAGAGAAGAGCGAATTGCTGGATAAAGATTGCTGACATCTTCACTTTGGTGCGTGCGATGAGAAACAGAGAAGAGAGCGAATTGCTGGATAAAGATTGCTGACATCTTCGCTTTGGTGCGTGCGATGAGAAACAGAGAAGAGCGAATTGCTGGATAAAGATTGCTGACATCTTCGCTTTGGTGCGTGCGATGAGAAACAGAGAAGAGCGAATTGCTGGATAAAGATTGCTGACATCTTCGCTTTGGTGCGTGCGATGAGAAACAGAGAAGAGCGAATTGCTGGATAAAGATTGCTGACATCTTCGCTTTGGTGCGTGCGATGAGAAACAGAGAAGAGCGAATTGCTGGATAAAGATTGCTGACATCTTCGCTTTGGTGCGTGCGATGAGAAACAGAGAAGAGCGAATTGCTGGATAAAGATTGCTGACATCTTCGCTTTGGTGCGTGCGATGAGAAACAGAGAAGAGCGAATTGCTGGATAAAGATTGCTGACATCTTCGCTTTGGTGCGTGCGATGAGAAACAGAGACGAGCGAATTGCTGGATAAAGATTGCTGACATCTTCGCTTTGGTGCGTGCGATGAGAAACAGAGAAGAGCGAAATTGCTGGATAAAGATTGCTGACATCTTCACTTTGGTGCGTGCGATGAGAAACAGAGAAGAGCGAATTGCTGGATAAAGATTGCTGACATCTTCGCTTTGGTGCGTGCGATGAGAAACAGAGAAGAGCGAATTGCTGGATAAAGATTGCTGACATCTTCGCTTTGGTGCGTGCGATGAGAAACAGAGAAGAGCGAATTGCTGGATAAAGATTGCTGAAGATTGGTGCGTGCGATGACAATTGCTGGATAAAAATTACTGCATTTCGGGTGCGTGCGATGAGAAACAGAGAAGAGCGAATTGCTGGATAAAGATTGCTGACATCTTCGCTTTGGTGCGTGCGATGAGAAACAGAGAAGAGCGAATTGCTGGATAAAGATTGCTGACATCTTCGCTTTGGTGCGTGCGATGAGAAACAGAGAAGAGCGAATTGCTGGATAAAGATTGCTGACATCTTCACTTTGGTGCGTGCGATGAGAAACAGAGAAGAGCGAATTGCTGGATAAAGATTGCTGACATCTTCACTTTGGTGCGTGCGATGAGAAAACAGAGAAGAGCGAATTGCTGGATAAAGATTGCTGACATCTGCACTTTGGTGCGTGCGATGAGAAACAGAGAAGAGCGAATTGCTGGATAAAGATTGCTGACATCTGCACTTTGGTGCGTGCGATGAGAAACAGAGAAGAGCGAATTGCTGGATAAAGATTGCTGACATCTTCGCTTTGGTGCGTGCGATGAGAAACAGAGAAGAGCGAATTGCTGGATAAAGATTGCTGACATCTTCGCTTTGGTGCGTGCGATGAGAAAAACGAAGACGAGCAAATTGCTGGATAAAGATTGATGACATCTGCACTTTGGTGCGTGCGATAAAAAAAACAGAGACGATCGAGCGAATTGCTGGATAAAGATTGCTGACATCTTCGCTTTGGTGCGTGCGATGAGAAACAGAGAAGAGCGAATTGCTGCATAAAGATTGCTGACATCTTCGCTTTGGTGCGTGCGATGAGAAACAGAGAAGAACGAATTGCTGGATAAAGATTGCTGACATCTTCGCTTTGGTGCGTGCGATGAGAAACGAAGACGAGCAAATTGCTGGATAAAGATTGCTGACATCTGCACTTTGGTGCGTGCGATGAGAAACAGAGACGATCGAGCGAATTGCTGGATAAAGATTGCTGACATCTTCGCTTTGGTGCGTGCGATGAGAAACAGAGAAGAACGAATTGCTGGATAAAGATTGCTGACATCTTCGCTTTGGTGCGTGCGATGAGAAACGGAGACGAGCAAATTGCTGGATAAAGATTGCTGACATCTTCGCTTTGGTGCGTGCGATGAGAAACGGAGACGAGCAAATTGCTGGATAAAGATTACTGACATCTTCACTTTGGTGCGTGCGATGAGAAACAGAGAAGAGCGAATTGCTGGATAAAGATTGCTGACATCTTCGCTTTGGTGCGTGCGATGAGAAACAGAGAAGAGCGAATTGCTGGATAAAATTGCTGACATCTTCGCTTTGGTGCGTGCGATGAGAAACAGAGAAGAGCGAATTGCTGGATAAAGATTGCTGACATCTTCGCTTTGGTGCGTGCGATGAGAAACAGAGAAGAGCGAATTGCTGGATAAAGATTGCTGACATCTTCGCTTTGGTGCGTGCGATGAGAAACAGAGAAGAGCGAATTGCTGGATAAAGATTGCTGACATCTTCGCTTTGGTGCGTGCGATGAGAAACAGAGAAGAGCGAATTGCTGGATAAAGATTGCTGACATCTTCGCTTTGGTGCGTGCGATGAGAAACAGAGAAGAGCGAATTGCTGGATAAAGATTGCTGACATCTTCGCTTTGGTGCGTGCGATGAGAAACAGAGAAGAGCGAATTGCTGGATAAAGATTGCTGACATCTTCGCTTTGGTGCGTGCGATGAGAAACAGAGAAGAGCGAATTGCTGGATAAAGATTGCTGACATCTTCGCTTTGGTGCGTGCGATGAGAAACAAGAGAAGAGAGCGAATTGCTGGATAAAGATTGCTGACATCTTCGCTTTGGTGCGTGCGATGCGATGAGAGAAACAGAGAAGAGCGAATTGCTGGATAAAGATTGCTGACATCTTCGCTTTGGTGCGTGCGATGAGAAACAGAGAAGAGCGAATTGCTGGATAAAGATTGCTGACATCTTCGCTTTGGTGCGTGCGATGAGAAACAGACATCTTCGCTTTGAAGCGTGCGATGAGAAACAGAGAAGAGCGAATTGCTGGATAAAGATTGCTGACATCTTCGCTTTGGTGCGTGCGATGAGAAACAGAGAAGAGCGAATTGCTGGATAAAGATTGCTGACATCTTCGCTTTGGTGCGTGCGATGAGAAACAGAGAAGAGCGAATTGCTGGATAAAGATTGCTGACATCTTCGCTTTGGTGCGTGCGATGAGAAACAGAGAAGAGCGAATTGCTGGATAAAGATTGCTGACATCTTCGCTTTGGTGCGTGCGATGAGAAACAGAGAGAGAGCGAATTGCTGGATAAAGATTGCTGACATCTTCACTTTGGTGCGTGCGATGAGAAACAGAGAAGAGAGCGAATTGCTGGATAAAGATTGCTGACATCTTCGCTTTGGTGCGTGCGATGAGAAACAGAGAAGAGCGAATTGCTGGATAAAGATTGCTGACATCTTCGCTTTGGTGCGTGCGATGAGAAACAGAGAAGAGCGAATTGCTGGATAAAGATTGCTGACATCTTCGCTTTGGTGCGTGCGATGAGAAACAGAGAAGAGCGAATTGCTGGATAAAGATTGCTGACATCTTCACTTTGGTGCGTGCGATGAGAAACAGAGAAGAGCGAATTGCTGGATAAAGATTGCTGACATCTTCGCTTTGGTGCGTGCGATGAGAAACAGAGAAGAGCGAATTGCTGGATAAAGATTGCTGACATCTTCGCTTTGGTGCGTGCGATGAGAAACAGAGAAGAGCGAATTGCTGGATAAAGATTGCTGACATCTTCGCTTTGGTGCGTGCGATGAGAAACAGAGAAGAGCGAATTGCTGGATAAAGATTGCTGACATCTTCGCTTTGGTGCGTGCGATGAGAAACAGAGAAGAGCGAATTGCTGGATAAAGATTGCTGACATCTTCGCTTTGGTGCGTGCGATGAGAAACAGAGAAGAGCGAATTGCTGGATAAAGATTGCTGACATCTTCACTTTGGTGCGTGCGATGAGAAACAGAGAAGAGCGAAATTGCTGGATAAAGATTGCTGACATCTTCGCTTTGGTGCGTGCGATGAGAAACAGAGAAGAGCGAATTGCTGGATAAAGATTGCTGACATCTTCGCTTTGGTGCGTGCGATGAGAAACAGAGAAGAGCGAATTGCTGGATAAAGATTGCTGACATCTTCGCTTTGGTGCGTGCGATGAGAAACAGAGAAGAGCGAATTGCTGGATAAAGATTGCTGACATCTTCGCTTTGGTGCGTGCGATGAGAAACAGAGAAGAGCGAATTGCTGGATAAAGATTGCTGACATCTTCGCTTTGGTGCGTGCGATGAGAAACAGAGAAGAGCGAATTGCTGGATAAAGATTGCTGACATCTTCGCTTTGGTGCGTGCGATGAGAAACAGAGAAGAGCGAATTGCTGGATAAAGATTGCTGACATCTTCGCTTTGGTGCGTGCGATGAGAAACAGAGAAGAGCGAATTGCTGGATAAAGATTGCTGACATCTTCGCTTTGGTGCGTGCGATGAGAAACAGAGAAGAGCGAATTGCTGGATAAAGATTGCTGACATCTTCGCTTTGGTGCGTGCGATGAGAAACAGAGAAGAGCGAATTGCTGGATAAAGATTGCTGACATCTTCGCTTTGGTGCGTGCGATGAGAAACAGAGAAGAGGAATTGCTGGATAAAGATTGCTGACATCTTCGCTTTGGTGCGTGCGATGAGAAACAGAGAAGAGCGAATTGCTGGATAAAGATTGCTGACATCTTCGCTTTGGTGCGTGCGATGAGAAACAGAGAAGAGCGAATTGCTGGATAAAGATTGCTGACATCTTCGCTTTGGTGCGTGCGATGAGAAACAGAGAAGAGCGAATTGCTGGATAAAGATTGCTGACATCTTCGCTTTGGTGCGTGCGATGAGAAACAGAGAAGAGCGAATTGCTGGATAAAGATTGCTGACATCTTCGCTTTGGTGCGTGCGATGAGAAACAGAGAAGAGCGAATTGCTGGATAAAGATTGCTGACATCTTCGCTTTGGTGCGTGCGATGAGAAACAGAGAAGAGCGAATTGCTGGATAAAGATTGCTGACATCTTCGCTTTGGTGCGTGCGATGAGAAACAGAGAAGAGCGAATTGCTGGATAAAGATTGCTGACATCTTCACTTTGGTGCGTGCGATGAGAAACAGAGAAGAGCGAATTGCTGGATAAAGATTGCTGACATCTTCGCTTTGGTGCGTGCGATGAGAAACAGAGAAGAGCGAATTGCTGGATAAAGATTGCTGACATCTTCACTTTGGTGCGTGCGATGAGAAACAGAGAAGAGCGAATTGCTGGATAAAGATTGCTGACATCTTCGCTTTGGTGCGTGCGATGAGAAACAGAGAAGAGCGAATTGCTGGATAAAGATTGCTGACATCTTCTTCTTTGGTGCGTGCGATGAGAAACAGAGAAGAGCGAATTGCTGGATAAAGATTGCTGACATCTTCACTTTGGTGCGTGCGATGAGAAACAGAGAAGAGAGAATTGCTGGATAAAGATTGCTGACATCTTCACTTTGGATAAAGATTGCTGACATTACTCTCTTCACTTTGGTGCGTGCGATGAGAAACAGAGAAGAGCGAATTGCTGGATAAAGATTGCTGACATCTTCGCTTTGGTGCGTGCGATGAGAAACAGAGAGAGAGCGAATTGCTGGATAAAGATTGCTGACATCTTCGCTTTGGTGCGTGCGATGAGAAACAGAGAAGAGCGAATTGCTGGATAAAGATTGCTGACATCTTCGCTTTGGTGCGTGCGATGAGAAACAGAGAAGAGCGAATTGCTGGATAAAGATTGCTGACATCTTCGCTTTGGTGCGTGCGATGAGAAACAGAGAAGAGCGAATTGCTGGATAAAGATTGCTGACATCTTCGCTTTGGTGCGTGCGATGAGAAACAGAGAAGAGCGAATTGCTGGATAAAGATTGCTGACATCTTCGCTTTGGTGCGTGCGATGAGAAACAGAGAAGAGCGAATTGCTGGATAAAGATTGCTGACATCTTCGCTTTGGTGCGTGCGATGAGAAACAGAGAAGAGCGAATTGCTGGATAAAGATTGCTGACATCTTCACTTTGGTGCGTGCGATGAGAAACAGAGAGAAGCGAATTGCTGGATAAAGATTACTGACATCTTCACTTTGGTGCGTGCGATGAGAAACAGAGAAGAGCGAATTGCTGGATAAAGATTGCTGACATCTGCACTTTGGTGCGTGCGATGAGAAACAGAGAAGAGCGAATTGCTGGATAAAGATTGCTGACATCTGCACTTTGGTGCGTGCAATGAGAAACAGAGACGAGCGAATTGCTGGATAAAGATTGCTGACATCTTCGCTTTGGTGCGTGCGATGAGAAACAGAGAAGAGCGAATTGCTGGATAAAGATTGCTGACATCTTCGCTTTGGTGCGTGCGATGAGAAACGAAGACGAGCAAATTGCTGGATAAAGATTGATGACATCTGCACTTTGGTGCGTGCGATAAAAAACAGAGACGATCGAGCGAATTGCTGGATAAAGATTGCTGACATCTTCGCTTTGGTGCGTGCGATGAGAAACAGAGAAGAGCGAATTGCTGCATAAAGATTGCTGACATCTTCGCTTTGGTGCGTGCGATGAGAAACAGAGAAGAACAAATTGCTGGATAAAGATTGCTGACATCTTCGCTTTGGTGCGTGCGATGAGAAACGAAGACGAGCAAATTGCTGGATAAAGATTGCTGACATCTGCACTTTGGTGCGTGCGATGAGAAACAGAGACGATCGAGCGAATTGCTGGATAAAGATTGCTGACATCTTCGCTTTGGTGCGCGTGCGATGAGAAACAGAGAAGAACGAATTGCTGGATAAAGATTGCTGACATCTTCGCTTTGGTGCGTGCGATGAGAAACGGAGACGAGCAAATTGCTGGATAAAGATTGCTGACATCTTCGCTTTGGTGCGTGCGATGAGAAACGGAGACGAGCAAATTGCTGGATAAAGATTACTGACATCTTCACTTTGGTGGGTGCGATGAGAAACAGAGAAGAGCGAATTGCTGGATAAAGATTGCTGACATCTTCGCTTTGGTGCGTGTGATGAGAAACAGAGAAGAGCGAATTGCTGGATAAAAATTACTGACATCATCGCTTTGGAGCGTGCGATGAGAAACAGAGAAGAGCGAATTGCTGGATAAAGATTGCTGACATCTTCGCTTTGGTGCGTGCGATGAGAAACAGAGAAGAGCGAATTGCTGGATAAAATTACTGACATCTTCGCTTTGGTGCGTGCGATGAGAAACAGAGAAGAGCGAATTGCTGGATAAAGATTGCTGACATCTTCACTTTGGTGCGTGCGATGAGAAACAGAGAAGAGCGAATTGCTGGATAAAGATTGCTGACATCTGCACTTTGGTGCGTGCGATGAGAAACAGAGAAGAGCGAATTGCTGGATAAAGATTGCTGACATCTTCGCTTTGGTGCGTGCGATGAGAAACAGAGAAGAGCGAATTGCTGGATAAAGATTGCTGACATCTTCGCTTTGGTGCGTGCGATGAGAAACGAAGACGAGCAAATTGCTGGATAAAGATTGATGACATCTTCACTTTGGTGCGTGCGATGAGAAACAGAGAAGAGCGAATTGCTGGATAAAAATTACTGACATCTTCGCTTTGGTGCGTGCGATGAGAAACAGAGAAGAGCGAATTGCTGGATAAAGATTGCTGACATCTTCGCTTTGGTGCGTGCGATGAGAAACAGAGAAGAGCGAATTGCTGGATAAAGATTGCTGACATCTTCGCTTTGGTGCGTGCGATGAGAAACAGAGAAGAGCGAATTGCTGGATAAAGATTGCTGACATCTTCGCTTTGGTGCGTGCGATGAGAAACAGAGAAGAGCGAATTGCTGGATAAAGATTGCTGACATTTTCGCTTTGGTGCGTGCGATGAGAAACAGAGAAGAGCGAATTGCTGGATAAAGATTGCTGACATCTTCGCTTTGGTGCGTGCGATGAGAAACAGAGAAGAGCGAATTGCTGGATAAAGATTGCTGACATCTTCGCTTTGGTGCGTGCGATGAGAAACAGAGAAGAGCGAATTGCTGGATAAAGATTGCTGACATCTGCACTTTGGTGCGTGCGATGAGAAACAGAGACGAGCGAATTGCTGGATAAAGATTGCTGACATTTTCACTTTGGTGCGTGCGATGAGAAACAGAGAAGAGGGAATTGCTGGATAAAAATTACTGACATCTTCGCTTTGGAGCGTGCGATGAGAAACAGAGAAGAGCGAATTGCTGGATAAAGATTGCTGACATCTTCGCTTTGGTGCGTGCGATGAGAAACAGAGAAGAGCGAATTGCTGGATAAAGATTGCTGACATCTTCGCTTTGGTGCGTGCGATGAGAAACAGAGAAGAGCGAATTGCTGGATAAAGATTGCTGACATCTTCGCTTTGGTGCGTGCGATGAGAAACAGAGAAGAGCGAATTGCTGGATAAAGATTACTGACATCTTCGCTTTGGTGCGTGCGATGAGAAACAGAGAAGAGCGAATTGCTGGATAAAGATTGCTGACATCTTCGCTTTGGTGCCTGCGATGAGAAACAGAGAAGAGCGAATTGCTGGATAAAGATTGCTGACATCTTCGCTTTGGTGCGTGCGATGAGAAACAGAGAAGAGCGAATTGCTGGATAAAGATTGCTGACATCTTCGCTTTGGTGCGTGCGATGAGAAACAGAGAAGAGCGAATTGCTGGATAAAGATTGCTGACATCTTCTGCTTTGGTGCGTGCGATGAGAAACAGAGAATAGAGCGAATTGCTGGATAAAGATTGCTGACATCTTCGCTTTGGTGCGTGCGATGAGAAACAGAGAAGAGCGAATTGCTGGATAAAGATTGCTGACATCTTCGCTTTGGTGCGTGCGATGAGAAACAGAGAAGAGCGAATTGCTGGATAAAGATTGCTGACATCTTCGCTTTGGTGCGTGCGATGAGAAACAGAGAAGAGCGAATTGCTGGATAAAGATTGCTGACATCTTCGCTTTGGTGCGTGCGATGAGAAACAGAGAAGAGCGAATTGCTGGATAAAGATTGCTGACATCTTCGCTTTGGTGCGTGCGATGAGAAACAGAGAAGAGCGAATTGCTGGATAAAGATTGCTGACATCTTCGCTTTGGTGCGTGCGATGAGAAACAGAGAAGAGCGAATTGCTGGATAAAGATTGCTGACATCTTCGCTTTGGTGCGTGCGATGAGAAACAGAGAAGAGCGAATTGCTGGATAAAGATTGCTGACATCTTCGCTTTGGTGCGTGCGATGAGAAACAGAGAAGAGCGAATTGCTGGATAAAGATTGCTGACATCTTCGCTTTGGTGCGTGCGATGAGAAACAGAGAAGAGCGAATTGCTGGATAAAGATTGCTGACATCTTCGCTTTGGTGCGTGCGATGAGAAACAGAGAAGAGCGAATTGCTGGATAAAGATTGCTGACATCTTCGCTTTGGTGCGTGCGATGAGAAACAGAGAAGAGCGAATTGCTGGATAAAGATTGCTGACATCTTCGCTTTGGTGCGTGCGATGAGAAACAGAGAAGAGCGAATTGCTGGATAAAGATTGCTGACATCTTCGCTTTGGTGCGTGCGATGAGAACAGAGAAGAGCGAATTGCTGGATAAAGATTGCTGACATCTTCACTTTGGTGCGTGCGATGAGAAACAGAGAAGAGCGAATTGCTGGATAAAGATTGCTGACATCTTCACTTTGGTGCGTGCGATGAGAAACAGAGAAGAGCGAATTGCTGGATAAAGATTGCTGACATCTTCGCTTTGGTGCGTGCGATGAGAAACAGAGAAGAGCGAATTGCTGGATAAAGATTGCTGACATCTTCACTTTGGTGCGTGCGATGAGAAACAGAGAAGAGCGAATTGCTGGATAAAGATTGCTGACATCTTCACTTTGGTGCGTGCGATGAGAAACAGAGAAGAGCGAATTGCTGGATAAAGATTGCTGACATCTTCACTTTGGTGCGTGCGATGAGAAACAGAGAAGAGCGAATTGCTGGATAAAGATTGCTGACATCTTCACTTTGGTGCGTGCGATGAGAAACAGAGAAGAGCGAATTGCTGGATAAAGATTGCTGACATCTTCGCTTTGGTGCGTGCGATGCGAAGAAACAGAGAAGAGCGAATTGCTGGATAAAGATTGCTGACATCTTCACTTTGGTGCGTGCGATGAGAAACAGAGAGAAGAGCGAATTGCTGGATAAAGATTGCTGACATCTTCGCTTTGGTGCGTGCGATGAGAAACAGAGAAGAGCGAATTGCTGGATAAAGATTGCTGACATCTTCGCTTTGGTGCGTGCGATGAGAAACAGAGAAGAGCGAATTGCTGGATAAAGATTGCTGACATCTTCGCTTTGGTGCGTGCGATGAGAAACAGAGAAGAGCGAATTGCTGGATAAAGATTGCTGACATCTTCGCTTTGGTGCGTGCGATGAGAAACAGAGAAGAGCGAATTGCTGGATAAAGATTGCTGACATCTTCGCTTTGGTGCGTGCGATGAGAAACAGAGAAGAGCGAATTGCTGGATAAAGAAATTGCTGACATCTTCGCTTTGGTGCGTGCGATGAGAAACAGAGAAGAGCGAATTGCTGGATAAAGATTGCTGACATCTTCGCTTTGGTGCGTGCGATGAGAAACAGAGAAGAGCGAATTGCTGGATAAAGATTGCTGACATCTTCGCTTTGGTGCGTGCGATGAGAAACAGAGAAGAGCGAATTGCTGGATAAAGATTGCTGACATCTTCACTTTGGTGCGTGCGATGAGAAACAGAGAAGAGCGAATTGCTGGATAAAGATTGCTGACATCTTCGCTTTGGTGCGTGCGATGAGAAACAGAGAAGAGCGAATTGCTGGATAAAGATTGCTGACATCTTCGCTTTGGTGCGTGCGATGAGAAACAGAGAAGAGCGAATTGCTGGATAAAGATTGCTGACATCTTCGCTTTGGTGCGTGCGATGAGAAAACAGAGAAGAGCGAATTGCTGGATAAAGATTGCTGACATTTTCGCTTTTGTGCGTGCGATGAGAAACAGAGAAGAGCGAATTGCTGGATAAAGATTGCTGACATCTTCGCTTTGGTGCGTGCGATGAGAAACAGAGAAGAGCGAATTGCTGGATAAAGATTGCTGACATCTTCGCTTTGGTGCGTGCGATGAGAAACAGAGAAGAGCGAATTGCTGGATAAAGATTGCTGACATCTTCGCTTTGGTGCGTGCGATGAGAAACAGAGAAGAGCGAATTGCTGGATAAAGATTGCTGACATCTTCGCTTTGGTGCGTGCGATGAAGAGAATAGCGAATTGCTGGATAAAGATTGCTGACATCTTCACTTTGGTGCGTGCGATGAGAAACAGAGAAGAGCGAATTGCTGGATAAAGATTGCTGACATCTTCACTTTGGTGCGTGCGATGAGAAACAGAGAAGAGCGAATTGCTGGATAAAGATTGCTGACATCTTCGCTTTGGTGCGTGCGATGAGAAACAGAGAAGAGCGAATTGCTGGATAAAGATTGCTGACATCTTCACTTTGGTGCGTGCGATGAGAAACAGAGAAGAGCGAATTGCTGGATAAAGATTGCTGACATCTTCACTTTGGTGCGTGCGATGAGAAACAGAGAAGAGCGAATTGCTGGATAAAGATTACTGACATCTTCACTTTGGTGCGTGCGATGAGAAACAGAGAAGAGCGAATTGCTGGATAAAGATTGCTGACATCTTCGCTTTGGTGCGTGCGATGAGAAACAGAGAAGAGCGAATTGCTGGATAAAGATTGCTGACATCTTCGCTTTGGTGCGTGCGATGAGAAACAGAGAAGAGCGAATTGCTGGATAAAGATTGCTGACATCTTCGCTTTGGTGCGTGCGATGAGAAACAGAGAAGAGCGAATTGCTGGATAAAGATTGCTGACATCTTCACTTTGGTGCGTGCGATGAGAAACAGAGAAGAGCGAATTGATGGATAAAGATTACTGACATCTTCACTTTGGTGCGTGCGATGAGAAACAGAGAAGAGCAAATTGCTGGATAAAGATTGCTGACATCTTCACTTTGGTGCGTGCGATGAGAAAACAGAGAAGAGCGAATTGCTGGATAAAGATTGCTGACATCTTCGCTTTGGTGCGTGCGATGAGAAACAGAGAAGAGCGAATTGCTGGATAAAGATTGCTGACATCTTCGCTTTGGTGGTGCGTGCGATGAGAAACAGAGAAGAGCGAATTGCTGGATAAAGATTGCTGACATCTTCGCTTTGGTGCGTGCGATGAGAAACAGAGAAGAGCGAATTGCTGGATAAAGATTGCTGACATCTTCGCTTTGGTGCGTGCGATGAGAAACAGAGAAGAGCGAATTGCTGGATAAAGATTGCTGACATCTTCACTTTGGTGCGTGCGATGAGAAACAGAGAAGAGCGAATTGCTGGATAAAGATTACTGACATCTTCACTTTGGTGCGTGCGATGAGAAACAGAGAAGAGCGAATTGCTGGATAAAGATTGCTGACATCTTCACTTTGGTGCGTGCGATGAGAAACAGAGAAGAGCGAATTGCTGGATAAAGATTGCTGACATCTTCACTTTGGTGCGTGCGATGAGAAACAGAGAAGAGCGAATTGCTGGATAAAGATTGCTGACATCTTCACTTTGGTGCGTGCGATGAGAAACAGAGAAGAGCGAATTGCTGGATAAAGATTGCTGACATATCTTCGCTTTGGTGCGTGCGATGAGAAACAGAGAAGAGCGAATTGCTGGATAAAGATTGCTGACATCTTCGCTTTGGTGCGTGCGATGAGAAACAGAGAAGAGCGAATTGCTGGATAAAGATTGCTGACATCTTCGCTTTGGTGCGTGCGATGAGAAACGAAGACGAGCAAATTGCTGGATAAAGATTGATGACATCTGCACTTTGGTGCGTGCGATAAAAAACAGAGACGATCGAGCGAATTGCTGGATAAAGATTGCTGACATCTTCGCTTTGGTGCGTGCGATGAGAAACAGAGAAGAGCGAATTGCTGCATAAAGATTGCTGACATCTTCGCTTTGGTGCGTGCGATGAGAAACAGAGAAGAACAAATTGCTGGATAAAGATTGCTGACATCTTCGCTTTGGTGCGTGCGATGAGAAACGAAGACGAGCAAATTGCTGGATAAAGATTGCTGACATCTGCACTTTGGTGCGTGCGATGAGAAACAGAGACGATCGAGCGAATTGCTGGATAAAGATTGCTGACATCTTCGCTTTGGTGCGTGCGATGAGAAACAGAGAAGAACGAATTGCTGGATAAAGATTGCTGACATCTTCGCTTTGGTGCGTGCGATGAGAAACGGAGACGAGCAAATTGCTGGATAAAGATTGCTGACATCTTCGCTTTGGTGCGTGCGATGAGAAACGGAGACGAGCAAATTGCTGGATAAAGATTACTGACATCTTCACTTTGGTGGGTGCGATGAGAAACAGAGAAGAGCGAATTGCTGGATAAAGATTGCTGACATCTTCGCTTTGGTGCGTGTGATGAGAAACAGAGAAGAGCGAATTGCTGGATAAAAATTACTGACATCATCGCTTTGGAGCGTGCGATGAGAAACAGAGAAGAGCGAATTGCTGGATAAAGATTGCTGACATCTTCGCTTTGGTGCGTGCGATGAGAAACAGAGAAGAGCGAATTGCTGGATAAAAATTGCTGACATCTTCGCTTTGGTGCGTGCGATGAGAAACAGAGAAGAGCGAATTGCTGGATAAAGATTGCTGACATCTTCGCTTTGGTGCGTGCGATGAGAAACAGAGAAGAGCGAATTGCTGGATAAAGATTGCTGACATCTTCACTTTGGTGCGTGCGATGAGAAACAGAGAAGAGCGAATTGCTGGATAAAGATTGCTGACATCTTCGCTTTGGTGCGTGCGATGAGAAACAGAGAAGAGCGAATTGCTGGATAAAGATTGCTGACATCTTCGCTTTGGTGCGTGCGTGAGAAACGATGACGAGCAAATTGCTGATAAAGATTGCGAATTTCACTTTGGTGCGTGCGATAAAGATTGCTGACAAAAATTACTGACATCTTCGCTTTGGTGCGTGCGATGAGAAACAGAGAAGAGCGAATTGCTGGATAAAGATTGCTGACATCTTCGCTTTGGTGCGTGCGATGAGAAACAGAGAAGAGCGAATTGCTGGATAAAGATTGCTGACATCTTCGCTTTGGTGCGTGCGATGAGAAACAGAGAAGAGCGAATTGCTGGATAAAGATTGCTGACATCTTCGCTTTGGTGCGTGCGATGAGAAACAGAGAAGAGCGAATTGCTGGATAAAGATTGCTGACATCTTCGCTTTTGTGCGTGCGATGAGAAACAGAGAAGAGCGAATTGCTGGATAAAGATTGCTGACATCTGCACTTTGGTGCGTGCGATGAGAAACAGAGACGAGCGAATTGCTGGATAAAGATTGCTGACATTTTCACTTTGGTGCGTGCGATGAGAAACAGAGAAGAGGGAATTGCTGGATAAAAATTACTGACATCTTCGCTTTGGAGCGTGCGATGAGAAACAGAGAAGAGCGAATTGCTGGATAAAGATTGCTGACATCTTCGCTTTGGTGCGTGCGTGCGATGAGAAACAGAGAAGAGCGAATTGCTGGATAAAGATTGCTGACAACTTCGCTTTGGTGCGTGCGATGAGAAACAGAGAAGAGCGAATTGCTGAATAAAGATTGCTGACATCTTCGCTTTGGTGCGTGCGATGAGAAACAGAGAAGAGCGAATCGCTGGATAAAGATTACTGACATCTTCGCTTTGGTGCGTGCGATGAGAAACAGAGAAGAGCGAATTGCTGGATAAAGATTGCTGACATCTTCGCTTTGGTGCCTGCGATGAGAAACAGAGAAGAGCGAATTGCTGGATAAAGATTGCTGACATCTTCGCTTTGGTGCGTGCGATGAGAAACAGAGAATAGCGAATTGCTGGATAAAGATTGCTGACATCTTCACTTTGGTGCGTGCGATGAGAAACAGACAAGAGCGAATTGCTGGATAAAGATTGCTGACATCTTCACTTTGGTGCGTGCGATGAGAAACAGAGAATAGCGAATTGCTGGATAAAGATTGCTGACATCTTCGCTTTGGTGCGTGCGATGAGAAACAGAGAAGAGCGAATTGCTGGATAAAGATTGCTGACATCTTCGCTTTGGTGCGTGCGATGAGAAACAGAGAAGAGCGAATTGCTGGATAAAGATTGCTGACATTTTCGCTTTTGTGCGTGCGATGAGAAACAGAGAAGAGCGAATTGCTGGATAAAGATTGCTGACATCTTCGCTTTGGTGCGTGCGATGAGAAACAGAGAAGAACGAATTGCTGGATAAAGATTGCTGACATCTTCGCTTTGGTGCGTGCGATGAGAAACAGAGAAGAGCGAATTGCTGGATAAAGATTGCTGACATCTTCGCTTTGGTGCCTGCGATGAGAAACAGAGAAGAGCGAATTGCTGGATAAAGATTGCTGACATCTTCGCTTTGGTGCGTGCGATGAGAAACAGAGAATAGCGAATTGCTGGATAAAGATTGCTGACATCTTCACTTTGGTGCGTGCGATGAGAAACAGACAAGAGCGAATTGCTGGATAAAGATTGCTGACATCTTCACTTTGGTGCGTGCGATGAGAAACAGAGAATAGCGAATTGCTGGATAAAGATTGCTGACATCTTCGCTTTGGTGCGTGCCATGAGAAACAGAGAAGAGCGAATTGCTGGATAAAGATTGCTGACATCTTCACTTTGGTGCGTGCGATGAGAAACAGACAAGAGCGAATTGCTGGATAAAGATTGCTGACATCTTCACTTTGGTGCGTGCGATGAGAAACAGAGAAGAGCGAATTGCTGGATAAAGATTACTGACATCTTCACTTTGGTGCGTGCGATGAGAAACAGAGACGAGCAAATTGTTGGATAAAGATTTCTGACATCTTCACTTTGGTGCGTGCGATGAGAAAGAGAGAAGAGAGAATTGCTGGATAAAGATTACTGACATCTTCACTTTGGTGCGTGCGATGAGAAAGAGAGAAGAGCGAATTGCTGGATAAAGATTACTGACATCTTCACTTTGGTGCGTGCGAATGAGAAACAGAGAAGAGCGAATTGCTGGATAAAGATTGCTGACATCTTCACTTTGGTGCGTGCGATGAGAAACAGAGAAGAGCGAATTGATGGATAAAGATTACTGACATCTTCACTTTGGTGCTTGCCATGAGAAACAGAGAAGAGCAAATTGTTGGATAAAGATTGCTGACATCTTCACTTTGGTGCTTGCGATGAGAAACAGAGAAGAGCGAATTGCTGGATAAAGAATGCTGACATCTTCGCTTTGGTGCGTGCGATGAGAAACAGAGAAGAGCGAATTGCTGGATAAAGATTGCTGACATCTTCGCTTTGGTGTGTGCGATGAGAAACAGAGAAGAGCGAATTGCTGGATAAAGATTGCTGACATCTTCGCTTTGGTGTGTGCGATGAGAAACAGAGAAGAGCGAATTGCTGGATAAAGATTACTGACATCTTCGCTTTGGTGCGTGCGATGAGAAACAGAGAAGAGCGAATTGCTGGATAAAGAAATTCTTACTGACATCTTCGCTTTGGTGCGTGCGATGAGAAACAGAGAAGAGCGAATTGCTGGATAAAGATTGCTGACATCTTCGCTTTGGTGCCTGCGATGAGAAACAGAGAAGAGCGAATTGCTGGATAAAGATTGCTGACATCTTCGATTTGGTGCGTGCGATGAGAAACAGAGAAGAGCGAATTGCTGGATAAAGATTGCTGACATCTTCACTTTGGTGCGTGCGATGAGAAACAGACAAGAGCGAATTGCTGGATAAAGATTGCTGACATCTTCAATTTGGTGCGTGCGATGAGAAACAGAGAATAGCGAATTGCTGGATAAAGATTGCTGACATCTTCGCTTTGGTGCGTGCGATGAGAAACAGAGAAGAGCGAATTGCTGGATAAAGATTGCTGACATCTTCGCTTTGGTGCGTGCGATGAGAAACAGAGAAGAGCGAATTGCTGGATAAAGATTGCTGACATTTTCGCTTTTGTGCGTGCGATGAGAAACAGAGAAGAGCGAATTGCTGGATAAAGATTGCTGACATCTTCGCTTTGGTGCGTGCGATGAGAAACAGAGAAGAACGAATTGCTGGATAAAGATTGCTGACATCTTCGCTTTGGTGCGTGCGATGAGAAACAGAGAAGAGCGAATTGCTGGATAAAGATTGCTGACATCTTCGCTTTGGTGCCTGCGATGAGAAACAGAGAAGAGCGAATTGCTGGATAAAGATTGCTGACATCTTCGCTTTGGTGCGTGCGATGAGAAACAGAGAATAGCGAATTGCTGGATAAAGATTGCTGACATCTTCACTTTGGTGCGTGCGATGAGAAACAGAGAAGAGCGAATTGCTGGATAAAGATTGCTGACATCTTCACTTTGGTGCGTGCGATGAGAAACAGAGAATAGCGAATTGCTGGATAAAGATTGCTGACATCTTCGCTTTGGTGCGTGCCATGAGAAACAGAGAAGAGCGAATTGCTGGATAAAGATTGCTGACATCTTCACTTTGGTGCGTGCGATGAAAAACAGACAAGAGCGAATTGCTGGATAAAGATTGCTGACATCTTCACTTTGGTGCGTGCGATGAGAAACAGAGAAGAGCGAATTGCTGGATAAAGATTACTGACATCTTCACTTTGGTGCGTGCGATGAGAAACAGAGACGAGCAAATTGTTGGATAAAGATTTCTGACATCTTCACTTTGGTGCGTGCGATGAGAAAGAGAGAAGAGAGAATTGCTGGATAAAGATTACTGACATCTTCACTTTGGTGCGTGCGATGAGAAAGAGAGAAGAGCGAATTGCTGGATAAAGATTACTGACATCTTCACTTTGGTGCGTGCGATGAGAAACAGAGAAGAGCGAATTGCTGGATAAAGATTGCTGACATCTTCACTTTGGTGCGTGCGATGAGAAACAGAGAAGAGCGAATTGATGGATAAAGATTACTGACATCTTCACTTTGGTGCTTGCCATGAGAAACAGAGAAGAGCAAATTGTTGGATAAAGATTGCTGACATCTTCACTTTGGTGCTTGCGATGAGAAACAGAGAAGAGCGAATTGCTGGATAAAGAATGCTGACATCTTCGCTTTGGTGCGTGCGATGAGAAACAGAGAAGAGCGAATTGCTGGATAAAGATTGCTGACATCTTCGCTTTGGTGTGTGCGATGAGAAACAGAGAAGAGCGAATTGCTGGATAAAGATTGCTGACATCTTCGCTTTGGTGTGTGCGATGAGAAACAGAGAAGAGCGAATTGCTGGATAAAGATTACTGACATCTTCGCTTTGGTGCGTGCGATGAGAAACAGAGAAGAGCGAATTGCTGGATAAAGATTGCTGACATCTTCACTTTGATGCGTGCGATGAGAAACAGAGAAGAGCGAATTGCTGGATAAAGATTACTGACATCTTCACTTTGGTGCGTGCGTTGAGAAACAGAGAAGAGCGAATTGCTGCATAAAGATTGCTGACATCTTCACTTTGGTGCGTGCGATGAGAAACAGAGAAGAGCGAATTGCTGGATAAAGATTGCTGACATCTTCACTTTGGTGCGTGCGATGAGAAACAGAGAAGAGCGAATTGCTGGATAAAGATTGCTGACATCTTCACTTTGGTGCGTGCGATGAGAAACAGAGAAGAGCGAATTGCTGGATAAAGATTGCTGACATATCTTCGCTTTGGTGCGTGCGATGAGAAACAGAGAAGAGCGAATTGCTGGATAAAGATATTGCTGACATCTGCACTTTGGTGCGTGCGATGAGAAACAGAGAAGAGCGAATTGCTGGATAAAGATTGCTGACATCTTCGCTTTGGTGCGTGCGATGAGAAACGAAGACGAGCAAATTGCTGGATAAAGATTGATGACATCTGCACTTTGGTGCGTGCGATAAAAAACAGAGACGATCGAGCGAATTGCTGGATAAAGATTGCTGACATCTTCGCTTTGGTGCGTGCGATGAGAAACAGAGAAGAGCGAATTGCTGCATAAAGATTGCTGACATCTTCGCTTTGGTGCGTGCGATGAGAAACAGAGAAGAACAAATTGCTGGATAAAGATTGCTGACATCTTCGCTTTGGTGCGTGCGATGAGAAACGAAGACGAGCAAATTGCTGGATAAAGATTGCTGACATCTGCACTTTGGTGCGTGCGATGAGAAACAGAGACGATCGAGCGAATTGCTGGATAAAGATTGCTGACATCTTCGCTTTGGTGCGTGCGATGAGAAACAGAGGAGAACGAATTGCTGGATAAAGATTGCTGACATCTTCGCTTTGGTGCGTGCGATGAGAAACGGAGACGAGCAAATTGCTGGATAATGATTGCTGACATCTTCGCTTTGGTGCGTGCGATGAGAAACGGAGACGAGCAAATTGCTGGATAAAGATTAGTGACATCTTCACTTTGGTGGGTGCGATGAGAAACAGAGAAGAGCGAATTGCTGGATAAAGATTGCTGACATCTTCGCTTTGGTGCGTGTGATGAGAAACAGAGAAGAGCGAATTGCTGGATAAAAATTACTGACATCATCGCTTTGGAGCGTGCGATGAGAAACAGAGAAGAGCGAATTGCTGGATAAAGATTGCTGACATCTTCGCTTTGGTGCGTGCGATGAGAAACAGAGAAGAGCGAATTGCTGGATAAAAATTACTGACATCTTCGCTTTGGTGCGTGCGATGATAAACAGAGAAGAGCGAATTGCTGGATAAAGATTGCTGACATCTTCACTTTGGTGCGTCGATGAGAAACAGAGAAGAGCGAATTGGTGGATAAAGATTGCTGACATCTGCACTTTGGTGCGTGCGATGAGAAACAGAGAAGAGCGAATTGCTGGATAAAGATTGCTGACATCTTCGCTTTGGTGCGTGCGATGAGAAACAGAGAAGAGCGAATTGCTGGATAAAGATTGCTGACATCTTCGCTTTGGTGCGTGCGATGAGAAACGAAGACGAGCAAATTGCTGGATAAAGATTGATGACATTTTCACTTTGGTGCGTGCGATGAGAAACAGAGAAGAGGGAATTGCTGGATAAAAATTACTGACATCTTCGCTTTGGAGCGTGCGATGAGAAACAGAGAAGAGCGAATTGCTGGATAAAGATTGCTGACATCTTCGCTTTGGTGCGTGCGATGAGAAACAGAGAAGAGCGAATTGCTGGATAAAGATTGCTGACAACTTCGCTTTGGTGCGTGCGATGAGAAACAGAGAAGAGCGAATTGCTGGATAAAGATTGCTGACATCTTCGCTTTGGTGCGTGCGATGAGAAACAGAGAAGAGCGAATTGCTGGATAAAGATTGCTGACATTTTCGCTTTTGTGCGTGCGATGAGAAACAGAGAAGAGCGAATTGCTGGATAAAGATTGCTGACATCTTCGCTTTGGTGCGTGCGATGAGAAACAGAGAAGAACGAATTGCTGGATAAAGATTGCTGACATCTTCGCTTTGGTGCGTGCGATGAGAAACAGAGAAGATCGAATTGCTGGATAAAGATTGCTGACATCTGCACTTTGGTGCGTGCGATGAGAAACAGAGACGAGCGAATTGCTGGATAAAGATTGCTGACATTTTCACTTTGGTGCGTGCGATGAGAAACAGAGAAGAGGGAATTGCTGGATAAAAATTACTGACATCTTCGCTTTGGAGCGTGCGATGAGAAACAGAGAAGAGCGAATTGCTGGATAAAGATTGCTGACATCTTCGCTTTGGTGCGTGCGATGAGAAACAGAGAAGAGCGAATTGCTGGATAAAGATTGCTGACAACTTCGCTTTGGTGCGTGCGATGAGAAACAGAGAAGAGCGAATTGCTGAATAAAGATTGCTGACATCTTCGCTTTGGTGCGTGCGATGAGAAACAGAGAAGAGCGAATCGCTGGATAAAGATTACTGACATCTTCGCTTTGGTGCGTGCGATGAGAAACAGAGAAGAGCGAATTGCTGGATAAAGATTGCTGACATCTTCGCTTTGGTGCCTGCGATGAGAAACAGAGAAGAGCGAATTGCTGGATAAAGATTGCTGACATCTTCGCTTTGGTGCGTGCGATGAGAAACAGAGAATAGCGAATTGCTGGATAAAGATTGCTGACATCTTCACTTTGGTGCGTGCGATGAGAAACAGACAAGAGCGAATTGCTGGATAAAGATTGCTGACATCTTCACTTTGGTGCGTGCGATGAGAAACAGAGAATAGCGAATTGCTGGATAAAGATTGCTGACATCTTCGCTTTGGTGCGTGCGATGAGAAACAGAGAAGAGCGAATTGCTGGATAAAGATTGCTGACATCTTCGCTTTGGTGCGTGCGATGAGAAACAGAGAAGAGCGAATTGCTGGATAAAGATTGCTGACATTTTCGCTTTTGTGCGTGCGATGAGAAACAGAGAAGAGCGAATTGCTGGATAAAGATTGCTGACATCTTCGCTTTGGTGCGTGCGATGAGAAACAGAGAAGAACGAATTGCTGGATAAAGATTGCTGACATCTTCGCTTTGGTGCGTGCGATGATGAAAACAGAGAAGAGCGAATTGCTGGATAAAGATTGCTGACATCTTCGCTTTGGTGCCTGCGATGAGAAACAGAGAAGAGCGAATTGCTGGATAAAGATTGCTGACATCTTCGCTTTGGTGCGTGCGATGAGAAACAGAGAATAGCGAATTGCTGGATAAAGATTGCTGACATCTTCACTTTGGTGCGTGCGATGAGAAACAGACAAGAGCGAATTGCTGGATAAAGATTGCTGACATCTTCACTTTGGTGCGTGCGATGAGAAACAGAGAATAGCGAATTGCTGGATAAAGATTGCTGACATCTTCGCTTTGGTGCGTGCCATGAGAAACAGAGAAGAGCGAATTGCTGGATAAAGATTGCTGACATCTTCACTTTGGTGCGTGCGATGAGAAACAGACAAGAGCGAATTGCTGGATAAAGATTGCTGACATCTTCACTTTGGTGCGTGCGATGAGAAACAGAGAAGAGCGAATTGCTGGATAAAGATTACTGACATCTTCACTTTGGTGCGTGCGATGAGAAACAGAGACGAGCAAATTGTTGGATAAAGATTTCTGACATCTTCACTTTGGTGCGTGCGATGAGAAAGAGAGAAGAGAGAATTGCTGGATAAAGATTACTGACATCTTCACTTTGGTGCGTGCGATGAGAAAGAGAGAAGAGCGAATTGCTGGATAAAGATTACTGACATCTTCACTTTGGTGCGTGCGATGAGAAACAGAGAAGAGCGAATTGCTGGATAAAGATTGCTGACATCTTCACTTTGGTGCGTGCGATGAGAAACAGAGAAGAGCGAATTGATGGATAAAGATTACTGACATCTTCACTTTGGTGCTTGCCATGAGAAACAGAGAAGAGCAAATTGTTGGATAAAGATTGCTGACATCTTCACTTTGGTGCGTGCGATGAGAAACAGAGAAGAGCGAATTGCTGGATAAAGAATGCTGACATCTTCGCTTTGGTGCGTGCGATGAGAAACAGAGAAGAGCGAATTGCTGGATAAAGATTGCTGACATCTTCGCTTTGGTGTGTGCGATGAGAAACAGAGAAGAGCGAATTGCTGGATAAAGATTGCTGACATCTTCGCTTTGGTGTGTGCGATGAGAAACAGAGAAGAGCGAATTGCTGGATAAAGATTACTGACATCTTCGCTTTGGTGCGTGCGATGAGAAACAGAGAAGAGCGAATTGCTGGATAAAGAAATTCTTACTGACATCTTCGCTTTGGTGCGTGCGATGAGAAACAGAGAAGAGCGAATTGCTGGATAAAGATTGCTGACATCTTCACTTTGATGCGTGCGATGAGAAACAGAGAAGAGCGAATTGCTGGATAAAGATTACTGACATCTTCACTTTGGTGCGTGCGTTGAGAAACAGAGAAGAGCGAATTGCTGGATAAAGATTGCTGACATCTTCACTTTGGTGCGTGCGATGAGAAACAGAGAAGAGCGAATTGCTGGATAAAGATTGCTGACATCTTCACTTTGGTGCGTGCGATGAACAGAGAAGAGCGAATTGCTGGATAAAGATTGCTGACATCTTCACTTTGGTGCGTGCGATGAGAAAAACAGAGAAGAGCGAATTGCTGGATAAAGATTGCAGACATATCTTCGCTTTGGTGCGTGCGATGAGAAACAGAGAAGAGCGAATTGCTGGATAAAGATTGCTGATATCTTCACTTTGGTGCGTGCGATGAGAAACAGAGATGAATTTTCTTTTTGGCTTAAAAGGTATTACATATCTTTATTAACACTTTAAAAACAAACGTTAAAGTTTACAAGTGAATAGATAAAAGTTAAACCCACCTCTCTGGATGCACTGAGCACATCACTCTGAGGATAAGGAGAGAGAAGGAAAGTAAAGAAGAGGAAAATTTCCCTTTCTCGTTTTCCATTGCTCAGCCCTTTTGGTCGTTTTATGCATTCACAAAGAAATGAAATTAGCCTGACATGATACTTATTGTACAATACATGCTAACTATTATTCTAACTTTTCTCTTTTTTTTTCTGACTGCAAAATTGTGCCTTAAAATAGTTGTCTGACAAAAATTGATATTTAAAAATTATTCCGAAGTGGAGGTGAGTAGTGGTGGATATTTACGCTAGTCTTCGAGTTGCAAGGTAGATATCTACCACTACTCACCGACCTGAGGGGGATAATTGTCTTAGTACATACCACACATTAGTGAATAGCTAGCTAAATAAACAAAAATTCATTTTCAAGAAGAAAAAGACACGCTCGCAAAACGTGACACCATCTTGTTTTGCTTGGAGGTGAATAGAGTGCAAACACTAAAACCATGAAACAGTACAAACTAGTTAGTGCTAAATAGCACCAATGAAACAATAGTAAACAAAAGACATTGCACTATTTAGTGCTAATTAAAGTTAGCACTGTTTCACGGTTTTAGTGTTTGCACTCTAGCCAAGGATATCCCTAGTCTGATTAACCAATCACAGTGCACGAAAAGCACTATTCACTTGTGTGGTATACATCTATTTCAAAAAAGGTTGGTGTCAGTTTTGTTGCATCTTGCATCTTGCATGTTGCATACCAAGCCCGAAATGTATTGTGGATCATATGTAAACAATGTCTGCATGCACATACAGAAGAAAATATGCCGGCTTCGTATTGCGAAGGTAAAGTTTGGGAAAATTCCCAGAGTCCATATTGTTGTGACCTTTCGCTGACTCCATTCACATCGCCCATAGTGCAATTCGGGCTTGGTATGCAACATGCAACAAAACCTTCACCAACCTTTTTTGAAATAGCTGTATATATATTAAATGTACGGTATTTAGTGCATTGAGACATTGTGAACTGAATAGACTTTTTTACCGATATGGCCGCCATATTGAATTATGGGATGCCCAGGGGGCAAGCTAGTAACCATTTGGCCATGAAAAACTATGAAAACTTAATTTAAAGCAATGAATTTGTACAAAATTATACAACAATACACAACACATGTAGATATTAAGTCATAGAACACTATGGTTAGAGTGAAATAGAAAAATAATAATATATTGACGCGACTCCACACTCTACAGTTTTTGGGTCATTTGCACCCTGAGTATCCCATAATGTATTAGCCAAAACGATAGGACCCAAAATGGCCGCCATATCGGTAAAAAGGTCTATTACAATATGTAGGTAAATACAACTTATTGACTTAAATATTACATACAAAACACAGAATTTTTTTTTAATGCCCAATTCACACCAAAACTTGCTTAGTTAAACTGGTTTTTTCTAGCTTCTATAATCTGAAAGCATCTAATTTCACAAGAATCAAACTATCTGGTATTGATACTAAGCAACACAAAGGACAGTTTATCAGCAGTTTTGTGCCAAATGTTGCGTGCGTTTGTAGATTATTTTCTAAACTTGTTTAGTTAAACCACATTGAAACATGTTTTAGCCTCGGTGTGAATGGGGTATTTCTTCTTTCAACCATAAGTTAAGCTTAATAAATTAGACTTGTAAAAGACTTACTGGTATTTTGTTTATAGACGATAATACAATACATGTACAAACCATAGATTTATAGTTTTTCTTTGATAAATAAGTGTTTAGAAGAGACAACAACTGTACAATGTTTAAAGTACACTATGAGCAGATCGAGTGCCACTCCTTTCATCTCTCAAAAACTACAGGAACACAATTGAAGGGCTTCTTGCAAGAACGGAGTTAGTAAGTGACTTGTGATCAAAACCCAAATTCTCCTTTGAAAATCAAAGAATCACGAGGAGATTTTATGTTTTGATTACAAGTCTCTTACTCTGTTTTTGCAGGGACCCCTTCACTATTGCAAACCTAAATTACATTGTCAACATATAGTACCAGCTGACACTCAAATTAAACAACACATTTTTTTCTGATATGTTGGCAATAATAATGTAGTCTCCTTTGCAGCCATCTGGGATTTCGTCACGCAACGCTACTCTCTCCCCAAACAGCTGCTTCAAACCAACATACATTCCTTTCTGCAATCTGAGAGAGAGTGGTGCTGTGTGACGAAATCCCTGATGGCTGCATAGGAGACTAGGCAATATGGTGTTCACAGGAAAGCAGATTTGCATGTACAATGTACATGTAACCACAGGAGTGACCAGGGTATAAAAAACTATACATTTAAATCTACCTGTGGTCTTATCTAGAGTGAGTAAAAAGGCAACACGTTTTGCCATTCTGTCTTTGTCTCTGAATATATACAGCATCTTGATCTTCTTTATGTCATATGTTGCATCCTTATCTGACATCGTTATTTTAGTCTCATTTCAGTTCTTCACAGTCATTCACAAGACAATGAACTATAAATGTACTCCTTGAAATAGACTTTGTGCAAGTTACCATATTAATACAGACAAATCTTTTTAAGACTATCAAAACAAGCTTCGTTGCCACAGTGTCAGGTTCCACTGGTCTTCTGTTGATTATTATTGCTACTGTTGCTGCTTTGACAAGACTGGCCAGAAGTAGAGGGCCCAAAGTTTAGTGAATCTAGTACCTCGGCAATTCCAGCAGTGCTAACTTGGCCATGTTTTTCTGATAGTACGTCAGGCATAGCATTCCTTCTGCCTGTTCGTCCAGTACTGATAAAGTTCTGAATTTCCACATTACATTCGGCCATTTTGTCAAGAGGTTGAATATTTGGCTTCTGCAGAGAAGAACATGCAGGAACTACAGTCAATGCTTTACTTGTAAGCAAATTGAGTTAATTTACACCTAAATAATAAAACAAGAAATATAGGAGGGGGCACAGAGGCTCGCGGTATTGTGGCATCCATTGATTTTTTGTGCAGAATTATGGCATTTTTTTATTTTGAGGTGTGGTATTGAGGTATCGTCCTGGTCTGTGGTATGTGGTACATGTATTTGGTGATTTTGGGCAGCTACGGTATTCGGTGAAATTCCAATTCCAGTAGTTTCCAAAACAGTACTACTGTAGTTTCAAATTTCAATTTTAGATGCGATATAATATTTTACGATAAAGTTTAAGATTATGAAGTTCCGACGTTTCGGCGTTGCTAACGCCATTTTCAGATATAATATTGTGGTATTTTTTATTTTCTGATGTGGTATTGCGGTATCAGCTAGCCCCTACGTCTACCATGGGTACCAGAGAGACACACCAATCTCTTCTGACCCCCTCTCAGCCTCTAGTACCCAGGGTACTCTACACCCCCCTCAAATATATAGGAATTATAGAAGTGTGCAGAATTATATATACAACAAACTTTATTGAAATAGAAATAATACATTAGGGGCCGTCGACATATTCACCTTTCCCCGCTTAACGTCCACTGGACGTTTAGGGGGGGATCGGGGTAAGGCAGGAAAAAATTTGGACGTTAGTGTGGGGCATTTTTGTAAAAAAAAAAAAAAATTTTTACTTCATGTTGAAATCAAAAAGAAAGCAAAGATAAAACGAACAAACTGGTGGTCCGTTCTAACAAACTTCGGTGTTATATAAATAGATTCTGATAAAACTATCAAAATCTTGGACGACCACCTCTGTTTGTGGTGGCTTGGGTACGAGAATGCTTGGATTACCTGTGGTATCCCAGCATTCATTGGGAATTAGACAAAATGGCGGTGGACTGACCGAATATATTGTGCACAAGTAATAGCCAGAATTATTCGTAGAGGCAAGATATAGAGATACAGAAGAATTGTTATTAAGGAGAATGAAGTGAACTACATGGAATGGGGGCAGTTTTGAGGATTTTCCAGCGGTATAAAGAACCTTGGACTGTTGTTTGTTACCGTTTGTTTTGAGTCATGTTGCCGAATGCAAAACCATTCCCACGCATTTTCAATATGAAAAACAGGAAATTCCAAGTGGACGTTAAGGAGGGGGGGAGGGAGGGGGTCTGACCTAAACGTCCACTGGACGTTAAGCGGGGAAAGGTGAATATGTCGACGGCCCCTTATAGTAATAACATATTATTATTCAATAGGGTTATAACAGAGAGGAACTTAATCCCCATATCAAGTTATGCTATGATAAGGGCAAAACCCTGTATTATCCTGTAGTGCATGACTGTTTTGACAATTTATTAGTAAAATCTAAAAATCTAGTTGCTGGTACCCTAGCTGATCCAGCTAGACTACACGTAAATGTAAAAAAAAAAAACACATTTATAACCTTGTTTTAGTGACTAGATACAGTGAAAACAGCATAAACACATACATGTACATGTATACCCTATACATGTATAGCTACATTTAACAATTATCAAGTCATACATGAGCTGATAGCCAACGAGGCGCTAGACTTGTTGGCTATATCAGCCAATGTACGACGAGATTGAGTGGAATAATATTGTTTTAACCACTGGATTGTGAGAAATATATTTGTTTTTATTTTGAGTTCGTCAAAACCGGTTTTCCATTGTTGAAAATCTCCAACTTTCTCTACTCGTGGTATATGAGCTGATAGCCTACTAGTAGAGTAGCCAATCCGAGCGCGCGGCATGCTCATATCCAGTGGTCGTCTAGATAAATAAGTGTAAATGTTCCAGACTACTTTTTTTGGCCAAATCTAAATCAATTTGTTTGAAAAATTGTCCAGGTCCTAAACTGTAAACAATGTAAGCTTATAACAAAACAACATGAACAGTGATAATAATGCATGATAATTTAAGGGATTATGTTGGAGATTAACAACCTAGTTCCCTACTCCCAGATACTCGTACAACGTAAAATGTTGGGAAAATATTGTTTAAAACAACGAAAAAACATTATGATTGTGAATCGTTTCGAGAGCAGCCAGTACACATTTGTATCATAAGGTCAAATGTACAACGTCCACGTACTAGTTCCAGAACACATGATCTAGAATCGAACTGAAATCGAACTGAATACAACGCATCGCAAAGAGAGATCGAAAATTAAGGAGCCAGAGAATTCAAGATTTTGATCACTTCAGACAGCGTTCCAATATTGACCAGTGTGTTTTTATATAAGGTTGTTGTTTACGTCTGTGTTGGACACCGATCGATCGAGACATCAAACAAAACACTGATCGTCCTTGGATTTAGGATACATTTGTGTATCATTAATTGCTTACGCTTTAGTCATGTAAAATGTGGCCATTGTAGTATTTACAAAATGCTCTGATAAGCGGTAATGAAGGTATTTCGACATCCCAATGTAATGAGCCATTTAAGCTTAAGCTTATATTTCCAGTATGCGAGTCTTATAAACCGGGTATAAAGGATTTTGACTCCAAAACTAAAATCTAGTGTTCCGTCGGACGTAACAAGGAAAAACAATCCACCACTGCTCTTGGCAATCCCTAGAGTTTCTTCGATCGAGTGGGTGAAAAAAACCCTTCGAGTAGCGATCGAGTCTGTCGTTGCGAGGGTCGGCATCCGACTCACTCGATCACAAAGGTGAACCGATGTTTCACTGCAATCGTCGATAGACAAAACAGTTCTAGCTAATATAAAACAATGTATACCTACTTTATGGGAAGGAGTCGGGGTGCTGGACGTTGAAAATCAATCAGAAAACGTCTCACAACCATGCAAACAAACCACCTTCTCTTTTCATGTGGTCACTTGCGAACCAAACGAAGGGAGTTGAGGGCCTTATGACGTCACCATACGTCATGTGTTGTTCAAATTTTCTACTTCACATGCTTTTGTTTTTTATTCATATAATATATAATGAGATGCTGAGCTGAGATGTTCCTAACTATTTCATCGCGTGAATGTGCAGTGCGAGTACTAAATAGTTAGCTCTATACTCTATAGTTGATGAATGAGTCAGTTAAGGTGGCTCACCACACACCCACATAAATGTTTGATCGGCTCCCGTTCCAGGGCTTTCTCCAACTTGCTTTTTCTTCAGTTCCTGGCATCAACTGAACCGTCTAAAACATATCGTCTAAAATTGTAGTTTTGGTTGGCATCAGAACTATTATTAGAACGGATGATGACGTCATTTAATTTGCATATAGTCTATTTTCTCAGCATATCGATCTAAAGTTAGTTTAAAAACTACACAGAATAATATTAATCTGCTTTAAGATATAAGGCCTACATGAGAATGTCATAAAATATGGATGCAATAGACCTTTTCACCGATACGGCGGCCATTTTGGATTCTATTGTTTTGGCTAAAACATTATGGGATGCCCAGGGTGCAAATGACCCAAAAACTGTAGAGAGTGGAGTCGCGTCAATATAATATTTTTCTATTTCACTCTAACCATAGTGTTCTATGACTTACTATCTACATGTGTTGTGTATTGTTGTATAATTTTGTACAAATTCATTGCTTTAAATTAGGTTTTCGTAGTTTTTCATGGCCAAAAATTGGGCCAAATGGTTACTAGCTTGCACCCAGGGCATCCCATAATTTCTCCATAATTCACGATGGCCGCCGTATCGGTAAAAAGGTCTATTGTAGAAACATCTAATATAATTGCCATGCACCGACACTTTGTTTTACAAGTTTTTATATTTTTGTACTGGAATTTACATTATTGTGATTGAATTTTTATTTTTGTACTGCATGTAACATTTATTTTTCAATAGACCGCTATCACTGTTTCACAGATATATTGTTTGCACTCTATAAAATACAAGAACAATTAAATATAAAATTATTTAACTTCAAAAAAAGTAAAATGCAGACAGCAGTCAATCACTGTAATTCGTGCCCTGTCAGTATAAAGGCATAGGCCTAAAAGATGGCGATGTTTAAAGTGCAACAGATTGTTTTAAAAATCTATTCAATATAAGCTGAATATAGTTGGTGGGTTCAGTATTTTGTGATTTGAACCTTGCGTTTATATGAGTTATAGAGGTTTGAAATCTCAATATGCAAATTTGATGACGTCTACTAAGAAATTATTTATTATACAAAAACGCCCTTGTGCTGATTATTGACATTTGAAAACTTACAGAATATTTTCACAGTCTTTATGAATGAATTTATAACTTTTTTGCCCATTTCAAAAAATAAGTTCTTCTTGAAAAAGTCTAAATAAGTCATGGCAAATTCCTTAGTAGACGTCATCAAATAACTCATAAACGCAAGGTTCAAATCAGAAAATACTAAACCCACCAACTATTCAGCTTTTATTGAATATATTTTTAAAACAATCTCACAGGGGTGATAGGCACTTTAGAATCATACCGCGATCAATATTTTGATTCTATTAAATCAATAAATATTTCCATGTTGATCTGCCAAAAGATAGACACAATGTTTTGGGTTTCAGATCAAGGACATAACTCTGCATCCGATGCAGGAGGGATTTCAAGACAAGATAAAGACACTTGACCCATTAGTTTTCCATTGAGACACTGATAAGTTCAGAGATTAATTTGCATGCCTATTTAATTAGTTAGCTTCACGCTTTTATTGTTTGTCCTCTAACGCAAAGAAACTTCAGCAAAGGAAGGAAGGAACTTATCGGAATACATAGCGGGAAGCAATACAGTAATTAAGTTGCGCCGAGTTTTTTAACCAACTTCGATGTGTTTGGATATCGGATGAAACGTAGGCTCTTTCTCGTGTTTGATATAGCTTCTAAAGCCATTAATAATTAGGTATTGGATAAATTCAGAGAAAAAGTCGAGTAAATTAATTTTTACATTTTTTCCCGCCAAAAACCGTTTTCACCGTCCGCGTGGGTCTGGGTTCTAGTATTTTGAGGACTATTCGGAATGGGTTATTTTGTCTTTCTATTCTCTAATGACTCCAGAACCTATTCAACACTGATTTACAAACCAGATGGCATTCATTTGATATGTATGTTCGTGCACTTTGCCTGACACTGAAGCAGATATCGAAGCACTTTATATTGCGCGTGACGTCATGGCGGCCATGTTGGTTCCCGATACATTGGCCTCTGCGTCTTTGTACTTTAAATCTCCAGGGATTGATTACAAACTAGCAATTTTTAGGGAAAGAAATAATACAGAGTAGGGACTTGTGGCAAGTCAAGCATAATTCATAATTCTAAAACGAGTAGTTTTGATTCGGGGTCAATTTTAGCGACTTCCTTGGAAAACGTCATAAATTCATTGCAGAACTCTAAATATCTTCAAACCGAATGTTGTTTCTTTTTGTATCGTTACATAATGACAATATAGGAAATGTAAATTCCTTGGTTTTCCAAGCGACACCTGGCCATTTTCGTATAGATCACTTTTCTTTTATATTCAACGCTCGGGACTATTGCAATTTAGTATAATTTTAGACAGTGAATATAGAGTTTCGCGCGCTGTGATTGGTCGAGCGACCAGTGATTACGAGACGATAATCACTGCTCGAGAGCGGAAGTAAAATCACCAATGCTGAATTACCAATTAAACAATAAAAAGCCTATTTTATAACTCGGGCTTCCTCTGGAAGTGCCCAAGTAATAATATTAGTTTTTCTTCCCAACAGAATGACTCCGTTAGTCACTGTTTTCACTCCTTTGGTTAGAGCATTGTGTGCAGTGTGAGCACTTCAGAAAGTACCATACTAGTCAAGTGAAAACAAAAGTACACAATAGAATTGGTGTACAAATGTTTCTGAAAACCACTATAAGTTTCGACAAAAATTCAGTCTATTCCCAACGTAATATAGCTAGTTGGTATGCTGGAGTTAAAACACAAAACTTTTACCAGGTAAAGTCATAGTCCACATGATATATGCAAGGGGAAAAATGGTGTTTAGAAAAAGTAGCTATGGTTCAAGTCTTGGTACAGACCGCCGAATGCAAAAATGGCTCCCAAATTTAAATACCGGTAGTCATTGTTTTTGACAGACTAACCTTGTGTCCATGTGAAATCTCTTTTGTGCAGCATCATGGACACGAGGCTAGTCAGTCCAAAACAATTGTTATTGAAATTGGCAGCCATTTTTGCATTCTTTCTATTTGATATAACAGCTCAGTAAAGACACTGATTATCACAATTTGTTAAACATTTTCAAAATTGATATTAAAATATTTTTTTTTTTAAGTTGGGGAACATGAAAGGTTTGGGAAAATGTTTGGCCTCGTCTTCCCTTCAGAAAGTGGTAAGAAATTTCAATGTACTGTTCTGGACAAGACATTTTAAAATTCTTATAGGTATAATTCGATATTTTCACTTAATTTTTTTAATTTTTTTAAACTAAATAGAAAAAAATAAATAAGTCGGTTCTTATATAGTGCATTTCACATTTTCTCAATGCACTTTACAACCGATGGAGGACATCTTCGGGCTGCATATGAAATAAACGACTATGGCAGCCGAGCAAGCAGCTTACAATCATGGTAATGTTTTGTAACATGGGGCGTATCTGTGGGATGGGTTACTTATTTTACGGGGCTGGGTTGGGTGGTTTACCTTGTAGGGGTCCTAGTGTTCTATTGTCAATTACCTGCCTTTGGGCAAATTACAGTGGTGAAAACACTACTATCTATGTAGCATGGTTTTAGTGTTTGTACTCTATCTTTTTCTAGACAAGCCAGCAAACATTGTAGCAACAATGGTGCTTTAGAACGAACAGAAATTATATCGACAATTTCTTTAATCCAGACAGAAGAATCATAACAGATTGTACAAAAATTACAAAGCCACACACAACACAACGAAATGATTGCATGAAAGTCACTGCAATAACAGCATTTTGATTGTTTCGTAAGGCATTAAAAAGAGTGGCATCATCAATGATTCAGCTTGTCAAAAATACTCAAATTCCTTCAATCTGAATCGCTACCATCCTTTTTACTTGCACCCTCTTTTTTGATTAATTTCTTGTATTTTTCAATTTGTTCCTTGTTGCGTGCGATTTGGTCCTCGTGATGTTCGATGTCCTTCTCGCACATGTCCATCATGTGTTTGTGCTGCTCGCGGATAGCTTGTAGCTGCTGCTGTTTCTGTGGAAACACAATTTCCATGAACAATATTATTATTATTATTATTGTTGTTATTATTATTATTATTATTATTATTGTTTTAGCACTGGCACTGAAACTTCACATTGATCTTGTAAACTACATGTACATACAGCCGCAAGGCCGTACATAACCTAAAATTCAAGGATGGCAGTACATATTTACTTGATAAAGAAACTATGTTGAGTTTAGACAGAACAAATGTTCGGAAAAAATCAGATGCCTCGAGCGGGATTCGAACCCATGACACCCCGATTTCATGACAGGTGCTCTACCCACTGAGCTACCGAGGCAACTACAGTGGCGTGGAGTTCAAATTAGCTCAAAGATGCCGATTTTATCAGCAAAAAATAAAAATAAAAATAGTACAGTTCTAAGTACTTGTACTTTTTGTTATCTTTTCTGCCTTGCTATGTCCCCCTGTCCCTGTGCTGTGTATGGCCCTGAGGCGTGAACTCAGTGCGATTTAGGGGCATATTGTTGCACTTGTCATCCTAATTACCCACACCCTGCTTCCAGACTGTCTGGCCTTGTAGTTCAGCTGGTAGAGCATCGGTGATCAGTTCCGAGGGTCGTGGGTTAGAATACCATTGGGGTCAGATATTGTTTCTCCTTTTCCTTTCCTTCCTATGGCTAATGCTCAGAAGGATTTTGATGGGTAACTTATAGCACCTTAACTTTCCTTCAATCCGTCAAACTCTCACCCCTACACATGTATCTACTAAAGTTTGTATATGCATATTTATTATATAGCACAGATACTGTGCACGCTCTTATTGGTCAATTAGCTGTCCGTAACTTCCTGTATGGCCCGCTGAAAACAGAAAAGTAAGGAAAAGCTATATAATAAATATCTTATAACCTCACTTGCTCGGTCCGTACAGGAACTTATGGATCCTCGTTTCCCCCCACTTTTTATAGCCCGTGCGCTACACACATAAGGCTGTGCGAAAAAACTTGGTCCATAACTTCCCGTACGGACCTCACGCTCGGTTAATAAGAGGTATTTACGTACCAGGTGTCTGAAGTACTGTTCTTCATGAGCCTGCTCCATTTTACCAAATGCACCACCAGCTTCTCTACAATAAATAACATGTTCACATTGAGTTGGTTTGGATAGAAAGTACTCATTTATCTATCAATACAATTCAGAACAATGCAAGTGATCTCTGATCAAAATCTGAATTCTCCGCGAGATTCTTTGCATTTCAAAGGAGAATTTGGGTTTTGATCACAAGTCACTTACTCTGTTCTTGCAGGGAGCCCTTCAATAGCTGATATTGAAGTTACACTCCAATGACTCTGAACAACGGTTTCAACTCGAGGCTATCGGGTCAGAACAAAAACGTGACCCGATAGCCTCGACTTGAAACCTTTGTACAGAGTCACTGGAGTGTAACTTCGATATCAGCTATTGTGAACTCTTGTAGTTTTGTCCCCCCCCCCTCCCCCTTTGAATTTTTGGTTATGTACGGCCCTGGGGGGTAAAACGTTTTTGTCTATTAACTTGTCAATAGATATGGCTGACATTTGATCAATGATCAAGTCCATTTGATCATAAGCCAGGTGACAAGAGACGGCTCCAAAGAAAACAAGTTCATTGAACACAATATGCCGGGTGAAAATTTTTTTTAAATTAAAGAGCTGATTATTCAAGTTATGATTAATTTCACAGTTAGAGTCGTTTTCGTACATGTATGAGTGGGAAGTAGTTACGGTTCATGTGGTGCGGTGATGCTATTGCACCATGATCGTGCAGTATCCAAACATTCTGATTGGTTGAGCAATGATTTTGCGTGCTGTGATTAGTTGAATACAATGTATTGACTCTGTGCTGTAGGTTTACCACTCATACAAAACTGACTCTACTTGTAGCACCTCACCTTATACTCCCACCACCTCCACCACCCTATAGACAAACAAAACAATATAAACCATTGCATCATAGAATTAATCGAGCTTTAGAGTCGATAGGCACGTTCAGCAATATGGGTGCCGCATGACCCTGAGACTGCACAACTGAGCGCTTGCCCATGTACCTTGATTTTAGCTTAGCCTAAATATTCATTTAACCACATAATAATAATAATGTAGAATTCAATACATTGACATCAAGGCATGCTAAAATTAAAGCTTATGTACAGTTTACAGTTGATTTCACATTACTTTACCGCGCCATGTTGCGAAGTTGGTTGTGAAATTCCGAAGTACGTTGCGAAGTTCGCAACTACATGTACGTTGCCAATTAGCCAATCAACTTGCGAAGTTCAAATCCTAGTTCCCAACTTGCTCCCGAACGAAGTTCAGAACTTCGATCCAACACGAGGTTTCAGTATGTTGACAGAACTCGAAAATTGACATTTAGTACAATTTAGTTATAAACGTGTAGTTTCCCATGCCAAAATGCTAAGAATAGACCTGTCAAACGTCGACAATCCGATGTCAAACGAAGCCGCTGCCGCCGTTTGAAACTAGAAACGAACAACCATCAAAATAGTTTAAGTTATACAGTTGATTGCAAATAGTAGCACAATTTTCGAGTTCTGTCAAGATTCTCAAACTTCGTGTTTGATCGAAGTTATGTCGCAAGCAAGTTGGGAACTAGGATTTGAACTTCGCAAGTTGATTGGCTAATTGGCAACGTAGTTGCGAACTTCACAATGTACTTCGGAATTTGACAACCAACTTCGCAACATGGCGCGGTAAAGTAATGTGAAAACTGTAAAAAAAAATTTATTGTGTTATATACATCTACTGAGTTCAAAATGGCGACAAAGTCGGAGCAATTGCAGAATACTCCACCACAAAGGCAAATCACTGTCGGCTTCTTTGAAGAACGATGCATATGAACAAAAAAAGCTTTTGTCATTTAAATTTCTGGTGGGGTATTCTGCAATCTAGCCCAACATTTTTGGTAAAGTTGATGTGGTTTTCAATTTAGACAATATATATAAAAAAACTCAAAACTACTTTAATAAATGGTCAAACCTGAGATGCGCAGGATGCGGAGTAGCAAGCGTCCTACTACCATAGTTACAATAACTATGGGTACTGGAGTAGACCCCTGGTGTGGGGGGAGGGGAGCAAATCCAAGCAGTTTGCACGATTTTTTCTCTCTCATGCAAATTGCAGAAATGTTCCGCGTTCAAAGTGGCCATTACATCGATATTAACGTATTAGTTGAAAAGAAAGGGTAAGCCTATGTAAGCTTCCATATGCATGAAATCTTGGGAAATTTGCACGTTTTGAGTTTTGTACACCAAAACATTTGTTCGACTGGAGAAAATAAATAAAATCCATCGCTAAATACCAGCAAAACACACAAACCTCACCTTTCCAGAGCCACTTCCCATTTCTCCAGTATTACACATCATCCTAGCGAAGGAAACTTGGCTCGAAAATACACGAAGACGACATACTCCACGAGCCGCCATCTTGCAAAGAGTACTAATGTACGCATGTGCTGAAATCTTACTACGTCACTAGAGGTCCCTAGTGGTCCCTCGTGGTCCCTATACGTGCTTGGTTGCCTCCCTGGGATGTCAACTACAACAAAAGGCTCTTCAAAAATATTTTCGAGAGCGCTGCAGAGAAACATCTGAGACCAGAAGAATTTGGCGTCGTCTTGGAATGTAGTTCTGTCCACGTCCAGTTTTGAAACCAGTTTGGACGCCCTGTCGCTGTTAAAAGAATCGCTGGGGCAATGGGTTGCTGTAAATCTAGAAACATTCTTTTCTTCGTACTCATTCTACAGTTGGTATGTTTGGAATTAACGAACTGCTGTTGTGTTGATTTCCACATAGGATGCTTTAATCCCGTGTTGTAGTAAATCTGAAACCCCAAAAGACGCTGTTGTCCATGATTTTAAGTCAATTCTCTATAACTTAAGTTACTGTGTTTTCGAATCGTTAATCGATGTCGATTTCAATCTTCTATATTGCATTCTAGCTACTGGTGGTCGAACGATTGGTCTTCGATTTCCTTGGCTTCATGTGGGCTCCCATCATCTCAAACTTCATCCACATCGCCTTCATGATCGTGGGAATATTTGGCGTCCACCAGTACAGATCGCCCTACGTTATCACGGTAAGATTCCTTGCTGTCAACCAAGACAAACATGGTGCAGCTAGATCCCTAGTAATTGTGTCTACTTCCTGAGTCCTTCTATGCATTCGTTCGAGCTCTCTAGTTGTTTTGTATTTCAGCTGAATAGCTCGACGAATCGAAGAAGGGTTAGTTTTAATAGTACTTTTTCTTTAGGCACGCTTTGATGTAAGTTATTTTTAAAGCGAACATTTAAGCTTACTTGCGATGGTATAATAACTACATTTGGGTTAGATGGAATTCCGGGAGATGTTATCTCTGTACATTTTGTACATGTAAGCTTTCGATCGTTAGTTTGACAATATAATAGCTAGCGCGGAGAATAAATAACTTTACCAAATCAGAGCAGGTGTTTCACATTCACTGTTGCTCTGCTGTTACTTTGAACGAACTTTCAAGGTGAATTGAGGATCGACGAATGTGTCAAAGATGACAGTGACTGAGAGTTGATTTTGGCATGCTTTCAAATGTATCCATGGTGCACTAAATATACAGTTATGATATATGCCAATGAATGAATTAGTCATCATGCACAATTAAATGCATTCTTACTAAATAGGACATTGATCAGATGAAGATTTTTGATTAATCTGTCATCCTTTTGGCTTTAGCGTTTGCACAGTAAGTTTAGAACATGTAGCTTCCTTTGTAACTTAATTTATATCATTTTACTGAAATTATGGAACTGAAAAATAGGTATGCACCTGGTATAATAAAATTTGAATTCGGCAGTCGGGTGGTCCCACCGGAGAAAGCTGTGAAAATCGGCAGATGTATTTTAAAAACTGACAATAGTAGGTGGGGCTGATTTTAAAAGTATAGCCACTGGAGTTTAATTACCATTATAATTACAATGTACCATGCAGCTATTATGAAATCCTTGACTACGAATTTTAAGCCAATACTATATATATAATCAAATCGAGAAACAGGCCGCAGTCTAGTGAATTGCTAATTTAAAAAAACAGTATTGAATCAACGGAAGTTTGTTAAGAAAAAACTCCCTGACTATAGCTTGCTTGCTGACACCAACTACATGTATCAGATAGAGCTGTATATAAATTTCCTATTTGACTCAGCTGTAATATATACGTACAGTGAAACCAGTATTAATTAGCAGACACTCTAGAAAATCATTTAGTCAAATTCTGCTTCTTAATTCTACTATCGTACACTAAGAAGTTCAGACACTATCCTAAAAGTGGCATTTTTATCAAATAGGATCATTATTGAAGCTACATTAAATTCTTCTTGAGATTCTTTGAATTTCAAAGGAGAATTTGTGATTTGATCACAAGTCACTTACTCCGTTCTTGCAGGGAGCCCTTCAATTTTTGGATTTCACGATTGTTTGTGTTTTTGTATCCTCACTTTTTGTGATGTAAATGAAACCAGATCTGTAGCAAGGCTCGATTTCCAGCCATGGTGGTTTCATGCAGTGCGCTTGCGATCCTCTCCCCACTCATGGTTGAATGGTTGAATGAAAAGTGTCCGTTTAATCAAGGGAGCACAGCAGACTCTTGTTTGTGTAGCGCACACGATTATCCACTGACAATTGTAAATGTGGGTACTCGTCCCCTTCGGGATACTAGCCAGGACTGTCTGAAAATCAGGCTACCTTCGGGAGTGAATCCGGTAATGTTTCAGGACTCGCTCGCGCTTGCTCATATGAGTGCCCGCATTTGCGCTTGTCAGTGGATAGTTGCTTGATAGAGGGTGTCTGCTTGATAGAGTGTGTCTTCTTAATAGTGTGTGTCCGCTTGATAGAGTAGGGAGTTTTTACAGTAAATATGGACAACAAATTGTGTGGCCTAGTCCACTGTCCACTCAATAGACTAGAGGGTATCTGCTTGATAGAGGGTGTCCGCTTGATAGAGTGTGTCCACTTAATAGAGGGTGTCCACTTTATAATAATAGTGTGTGTCCACTTGATAGAGTAGGGAGCTTCCGCTTGATACAGGTTTCACTGTGTATCCGACCAATCAGAGCAGTAGCCGAGAATTTGCATTCCTCAGAAACCCCTCGTAAGGGCGAAATAAAAGCTGGTTGTTGAGTATTACTGTAAAGAGATGGATGATTATCTCAAATTTTCAAATCTATGTACTAGAAAGTCTATTGATTTTAAAATTAACTTATAGTGATGTTTACATTTTGTATTTTTGTTGTTAGTATTCAGTGTGGAACTTAATATGGTTTGCAATCAATCTCACCATTATTGCTCTCTACCTGGAGATTGGAACTGTCTCTCATGTAAGTGTGTTAACATCAAAATTTTATATATTATATATTATTACTCCAAAACGTCAGTAATTATAAATGAAACGTCAAAGTTTTAAAGTTTTATTCTACACACTTGTTGATTGTACAAATGTTGCATACAGCTTGCTTGGTGGTTTGATAGATTAACATGCACAGATATTTCATGTCAAACCATCGAATAAGGGATTTATTATTCCACTATTCCACAACTTTACTCTTGTTCCCGATTCTGTTCATATAATCCTCCAAGATCAATGTCACCCAAAATACAAATTAAAATACTTGTCAAACACTTCAGAGGTTGCTGTAGCAACTATTGTTGTTATGCTACTAGTAGGAATGCAGTATGCGTTTGGATTATACTTGAGGAATGCACAATTGTATACTATTGAGTGTCTACATTTTTTTGACATAAATATCTGTCAATTATTATTTTTTACAACTCAAACTTAATTTGGTTCTATTTATTATCAATAAAGTCATTTTAAAATTTCAATTTGAAAAAAGGAAAGAAACTAGACAAATATTATAACGAGCAAACAAAATGAAAAAGTCACAAAAAGATATCGTAAAAGATTAATAATTAATTATAATTAATAATAATTAATAATAATAATATACATGTATGTTTTAATAACTGGTATACAGACGTGTCAATCTTTTTGATATGGAATAAACTTCTTATACACCGAATCGAAATATGGCGACCAATTTGAATAACTATTGTTCCTGACTGACCAACCTCTCATTCATGTGAAAACGCTTTTGTGTTTCCACTTGAACACGAGGTTGGTCAGTCCAGAACAATAGTTATTCAAATTGGTCGCCATATTTCGATTCGGTGTATTGCTTAAGTTCCAAGATTGTATCACATTGTTTGTCATTTTGTGCTGTGTGATTGTAGAAAGATGATTGGTTGAGCCTCAAGACAGGTCACCAGAGCTGGTGGTCTTACAATGGCTTTGGATGTGGTAGTTCATCATTAAATTCTACATCATCAACTGTCATGTCTGCTGATGGCTGCATCATCAAATACGAGGTAGAGACACTAAGGCAAAGTCTATACATGTATTACACCCTAATAATATTGATCATCCCAGCCATAAGCTAACATTCTGCACCAGCTTGCAATATAGATTTCTGAGAGGTTGCATCTAAAAAAATACTCCAGTTTCGAGTTGTTTACGCACCTGGACAAAAGACGCATTTGCTCAGCAAATGCGTCTTTTGTCAAGAAGTAAATGTACAGCAGTGTCTAAACAACTCGAAACTGGAGTATTGCACCAGTTTTGGCAAAATTGGTACTTTACCATGTCAACTAAGCTGTAAACGGTCCCTGGGTTTGTCAGAAAGTTCATTGGAACCATGTTTTCGTACGTGTAATTGGCTTTCAGGGTTGTCAAGCAGACAACTGGAGTATTATTAAGTTACTCAGGCTGCTTCAAACATGGCACTCATGGCTATTTCGAATGCTAAACTGCATCATAACTTGCCATTTTTATGGGTTTAAATGCTTGACAACCTAAGTTGGGCCTTGCATTGGTGGTTATTTTGAAGCTGTACTGTATTTGCAGTACTTACAGCTCAGATTTTACAATGTATTAATTATTATTTATTCAAGCTGTATCCTAGATGTATATTACTGTCTCTAATGTGAATTTAATCTTTCAGTTTGTGGAATCCATTCAAAGTGGAACTGAATGCATTCTTGCAGTAAGTCAAAAATATTACAAAATATAGCAAAATTACCTGATGTTACTCAGATGGCTGTGTGTACCACTTGTTATCATGTTGCAACATCAGTTGTCAACAAAGATGACGTAGGGGGTGGGGGTGAGGTGGCTTTTGATCTTGCAAGTAAATAATGCATTTATGACAATGTTACAAATATAGCTAATTGCATAATCGTTGTCGGGTTGAAAATCATAAATCATAGAAGCTGAGACCGCAAGGATGGATGGGAAATCAGTTCATGAGCCACATTACATACAAATATATTCAATGTTCTCGTAGTTTTGAAGGTATATGAGCTATTTAACTGGCCGTCTCTCTAAAAACCTCTCAGTCGTTTTCGCTTCTAAAATAAATATCTCCCAAACTCTAGCTAAAGAAAGACTATATCAAGGTTATTACGAAAACGGGTTTGGTTTGCTTCAAAATATTTTTATTTTATTTTATTTTATTTTTTGAAATGATTCCGTCTGAGAGCTGGTCAAGAGGTCAAATTTGCATGAAATTATGCACTTTTTTACGGCGCTGTACAAACTTCGTCTCGCATTATCCAGCGAAACTTTTTATATCATGTTGTAGATAAATGTATCTAGTTTGTCTAGAGGTAAAGCGTTATTCAATCGGTTCAGCCGTTTATGAGAAAATTAGTTGATAATTAACCCCACTAAGATCTAACTGAACGGCGGCTCAAAATTACCCAATTTTACTCGATTATTTTGCAAAAGTGGCACATCGCTGGACTCTCTCATTGACACAATCGGATTGAACATCATTTCATTTACACAAATCTGTAAAAACCTGTGTACGTTTTGGATATTTCAAAAGTTACGACAATTTCAGTTGGTGCATGTTAGACGATTTACGAATATTAATTAGGTGCAATATCTCAGATATCTTATCCATATGAAGTTGAAAACAGCTTACCTCCTTCCTAAATCGCTCATGTTTCCCATTTTACCCATGCTAGACTTCATTCCAGGTCAACATTTCCAAATACAGCGAATTAGGAAGGAGGTAAGCTATTTTCAACTTCATATGGATAAGATATTGCACCTAATTAATATTCGTAAATCGTCTAACATGCACCAACTGAAATTGTCGTAACTTTTGAAATATCCAACGTACACGGGTTTTTACAGATTTGTGTAAATGAAATGATGTTCAATCCGAATGTGTCAATGAGAGAGTCCAGCGATGTGCCACTTTTGCAAAATAATCGAGTAAAGATGGGTAATTTTGAGCCGCCGTTCAGTTAGATCTTAGTGGGGTTAATTATCAACTAATTTTCTCATAAACGGCTGAACCGATTGAATAACGCTTTACCTCTAGACAAACTAGATACATTTATCTACAACATAATATAAAAAGTTTCGCTGGATAATGCGAGACGAAGTTTGTACAGCGCCGTAAAAAAGTGCATAATTTCATGCAAATTTGACCTCTTGACCAGCTCTCAGACGGAATCATTTCAAAAAATAAAATAAAATAAAATAAAAATAATATTTTGAAGCAAACCAAACCCGTTTTAGTTTTAACCTTGATATAGTCTTTCATTAGCTAGAGTTTGGGAGATATTTATAAAATAGAAGCGAAAACGACTGAGAGGTTTTTTAAAGAGACTAAGAACTAAGATTCTACAAGTCTGGATAAAAAGGTCGATGATTTGACGGTGTTATTTGGGAGTTTTAATTTCCCAGAATTCCTTTTGGTCATAGCTTTCATGATTTTCAACCCGACAACGATTATGCAATTAGCTATATATCACAAGTTGCACATGTAGTATTAGAGACCCTCTGTCCTATCCCATGTTGCCTTGTGCCAATGTTTTGATTATGTGTTTACATGCTTCTACTAAAAGTATAATACAGTAGAATGACCTGATAACTCGAACTCCCAAGGGGAACAGAAAACGGTTCAAGAAAGCAGGGGTTCCAGTTAACAGGGTAAATTTGAGCCTGATTTGATCCAAGGGAAATTAAATTACAGTAGTTCGAGTTAGGGAATTTGAGGTAACGGAGTTCGAGTTAGTGGGATCATTATTTATCAATTAGTCAACGAGCGTCCATGCGTCCATTGTGTTATAGACGCATGAGAGAAAATAATATAAAGAACTCTTAACAAGCGTAAGAGCGGCACGAGGCGTAACCAAGTGCGACTCTAGCTTATTAAGAGTTCTTTATATTTTCTCGAGTGTGTCTATAACGCTATGGGCACATGGATGCGAGTTGACTAATTGATTATACCAATTTTAGCTAATGAGCGTGCGTGCACGCGCGATCAGACGAGGCCAGTGGGATGTTGACAAGAGCGTGCAGCCCATGGGGAAATAGTTCATAGAACTCTAGCCAATCAGAGCGTGCATCATATCTTTGCTATATTATAATGGTCAAGAATGGTTAAAACCAACACCGAATTCTCTTTCAAATTTTGATTTTCATATAGTGTAAATGAATGAAGTTAAACATTAGGCAAGATTTTCACACAAATACGGTGTGCCTGCAAGGCATCTTGGTCTTGGATACAGTGCCTTTATGGCTATTATAATAAAATAACAGCGAAGTGTACATGTACATGTACTTATACCAAATCTTTTGATGTTAAGTTTATAGGCTTCTGGCTTGGTTGTTGGTTTGTGAGAACATATCATGAAGACGATGATCACTGTGAGTTTTGACCCGTTGTTTAGACTCATTAACAGACTTTACAATCATTTGTTTTTAAACTACAATGCCCTGAATAAACTGTTGTAGTTTCTAGTTTAGGCCCTGTGTTTTCTGTGTCCAATACTCCAGTTTCGCGTTGTTTAGAGATGACCGCTGTCCTGACAAAAGACACATTTGTACAGGCTTAACCTCGATTCAGAAACCAGTCCGTGCAATTCAAAAATGTTTCTATTGTTTGATGTCAACATTTTTTCGTGTTCTTGTTGATATTTGTGAATAATTTACACTGACTCGAGGCTAACCCTGTATAAATGTGTCTGATGTCATTAAGTATGTACAGCGGTTTTACAACGGGATCTGTGAAAGCGAAAAGGGACTATTGCTTTACCAGTATTGTAGTAATATATAAATAGTATTTCTTTGTTTTCTTTGTAAGCTAGCACAAGCGGAGAGGAACGGATCAGGGAGGAGGGAGAAATGGCTAAAAATGTAGAGGAAGGAGGGAGAAACAACCGAAAAAAAATAAACAGGGAGGAGGGAGAAAAATGGCCTAAAAATTAGGGAGGGTGGATATTTTTAAAAATGCACGTTGTCTTTCAAACTTAAAGCTGTCAACTGTTCTTGTCTTGAAACTATTAATTTGCTCCTGCATCAACCTTTTGGATAAATTAATAGTATTGTAATAATATAAATAATATCAAAAATCATCATTGCTCTTCAGTTGACTATATTGGAGGATTTGACAGCTATTCAGCTTACCATCCACCTACCAAATCATCAAGAATGCAGATGCAACCTATGTAAGTACAGGTAATAATAATAATAATAATAATAATAATAATAATAATTAATAATAATCTTTAATGAGGATGCCTAGATCACTATAAAGTGCTTTTCACTAAGGTCCTAAATGACATATATACAGCCCTGGTTATAATAAACACCTGCGTATAAGACGCAAGCTGCACCCAGAGTTTGGCAAATTGAAATTATGGAAAGAAAAGAATAAAAATAAATCAAAAGTCGAGTCTTGAGAAAGCTGCATTGTGTTCATTCCTTCATCAGATATAAATTGTCTAACGATGATGGTAGCAATAGAGTGGTTTTCGTATGAGTGGGAAACCTACGGTACCGTGACACTCAAATGGCTTCCTTTCTGAACCAATCAAAAAGCGTGCAGATGCATCTCATCCAATCAAACTCTTTCATTACGGCACCGTACCGTACATGTAACTTGCCAATTCGTACGAAAACGACTGCGCACAAATTGTTTATACTGGCATAGTAATGACGCTTCCTAGTACCAGTATTAGTATGTACATGTACATATAGAGTTGTTTTCGTATGAGTGGGAAAGTTACGGTACCGTGTCGTATTGAAAGAGTTTGATTGGATGAGATGCATCTGCACGCTTTTTGATTGGTTCAGAAAGGAAGCCATTTGAGTGTCACGGTACCACAGGGTTCCCACTCATACGAAAATGACTCAGTCACTGATTACGTAGTCTTTTAAGATGAGACTAACAGCAGTTTAACTTGTATTGACTTGTGTATTGTTTCTATATCTCCATAGTTCGACATAAACACATGGATTGGGAGTCAAGGATCTCCATTAGAAGCAATGCCCTCAAAATCATGTACGTTCTGTAGCTATTTTCAATAATATTAGCAAATTCACAAATTTTTATTTCCATGCCTTTTGTTTATAAATAGTAGTTTGTTTGAATTTGAAGACCAGCAAGCAAAAATAAATAACAGTTTTTTATTTTAAAACTCGTGAAATACAGTGTAATAGCCAATGTACAAAATAACACAATGGAATTAGGGTTTACTGATGTCTATTAGGCTAATGTACAGTCATTCTCAAAAAGGTTGTCCAGATGAAAAGGCTACAATAAAGTCACGTGATTTACTATGTATTCAATTTCCTCGCGTGGAATTTCAATTTGAGATGCAAAAGTACACAGCATTGTGAGAACTGAATGTAATGCCGCTGGTATCAACTCACAGTTTCGCGCGTAGAAATTGAATACATAATGAATCACGTGACTTTGTTGTAGTATTGTAGTCTTTTCATCTGGACAACCTTTTTGAGAATGACTGTATGTATTTCACGGGTTTAGTAAAATCGCGCTAAAATACACTTTCCATGTACAACAATGCCTAATTCACATCAAAGCAGTTTTACATGGGACTTGATCGAGTATGTAGCGATTTATGCTTTGACCAGTAAATCTCGAGTCCAAGCATCTTGAGAACATGTTTTGCATAAAGAACAAAAACTACAACTCTCAAAGTTAAACATGTTTGATATTTTAATTTGTAAAACTGTGTTCGTTTGACGAGGTTATTTGTTAGCAATTCTTTGATGTGAATCAGGCTGTTAATATATAATTGTTATTGTACATAAGAAGTAACACATTTGTAGCGAGAGGATCAATAAGTCAATTGGCGTAGACCTTTGACAGTTATTCCTTCTTTGACATGTTAAAATAATTTTAAAATTGTAGTGTATAGGATTTCAATTGCTGTAGCTTGATGAGCTTGCATGCATGTCAAGTGTTTTAGTTTTTAGTAATCAACTGTCTTGTTGCCTCTACCATATACTGCACCGTGCTGGCCAACAACCTTCTTGAACGTTTTTTTTTGTGGAAACTCACAATGCAAGGAGATGAAAAAGTGTACAATTTATAGACCCTTTTTGAGCCCAGGAACCTTTGCCAAAACTGCAGTTTTAGCAGGTGCATGTAAGCGCAAGGTATTTAAATGTACACATGTTATATACTATAGACTTTAAAGGCATCCTGGGCTTGGATACAGTAGTAGTTACCTGTTAGTTCGGGTGTAACGCAGGATACAGGATCTTCAAACTATTCAAAATCCAAGGCAAACTCATGTACTTTTATGGCGCTGTTTGCAGTGCCATACATACTTTATTTCATGCATGTAAATGTCGTTTGCACCACTTTGCAATGGCTTTGGGACCGTCATCAAGTATATAAACAATGTATGATAATAATAACAAGTTAATGTGACATATATATGTACGTATAGAACTCTTATAGTTAGATTAGTTTAAGTTCAAATTAAGCACTTAATTAATATATAGAAAATGTGTATTATAATACTGCCTTGGCAAATAGACTGTAAAACAACCCGTACTTTTTCGCGAAACTCCGCCGAGTGGTCACGTCTTCGTGTAGCTACACAAAAGTCCTGGCTTTCAGTGTTCTATTGTCGTTCTATGTATTGTTTTTACATACTAGAAAAAACAATAGGCAGGACAATTTGTGCAGTTACACGAAGACCTTGCTCGCCAAACTTCAACTGTTTTCGGTGGAGTTTCGCGAAAAAGTAGGGGCTGCTTTGCAGTCTGACAGCAAAAATCTCCAGATATCATGGAGCTATTGTACATGTCATTGGAATGATGTACATTTAAGCGGTTAGTGTAGCATTAAACCCCAGTTCAAATATCTTGCTCGGGATCATTTGTCTGACAGTATATATGATGGGAATCAATCTAGATTAGGTAGATTTACTTTGCTAGTAGAGTATTTGATCTGCTTTCCTATCCGATTTAAATCACTAATACTTGGTGATACAGAGCTTCAAAAATGGTAGAAATTCAAGCAAATGGCCTCATTGTACGTCTACTCTAACCCAAGGTCACTAGAAGCTCGTTAACCAATCAGGTAACGAATTGAAAACAATAGAATTCGAGTGTTTCATATTCTTTAAAAAATGGCTTCAAAAGCAAATATTGCATTGTTAACGATAAAATGCTGTTAGTTTGTAGTAGAAAGTTTGGCCGATTTTGGTTGTTGGTTTTCAATTTTTGTTATCTAACATGTAACTATAGTGACTTGGGTTAGTGCAAAAGTACCAGAACAGTGAAATAGAGTCGTTTTCGTATGAGTGGGAAACTTACGGCACAGAGTTACGGTTGAATTACTCAACTCTTCGATTTGAGCATAAGTGGAGTTTGCCACAGACATACCTCAATCCTCTCTTATCCTTCCTCGGATTAGTCTCCACGGACGCAGACTACTATTTCGTATTGTAGACTAGTGCACTGTACACTTCAGTATACTGTACACTTCAGTACACTGTACACTTCAGTACACTGTACACTTCAGTACACTGTACACTTCAGTACACTGTACACTTCAGTACACTGTACACTTCAGTACACTGTACACTTCAGTACACTGTACACTTCAGTACACTGTACACTTCAGTACACTGTACACTTCAGTACACTGTCACTTCTGTACACTGTACACTTCAGTACACTGTGTACACTTCAGTACACTGTACACTTCAGTACACTGTACACTTCAGTACACTGTACACTTCAGTACACTGTACACTTCAGTACACTGTACACTTCAGTACACTGTACACTTCAGTACACTGTACACTTCAGTACACTGTACACTTCAGTACACTGTACACTTCAGTACAGTGTACACTTCAGTACACTTTCAGTACACTGTACACTTCAGTACACACACTGTGTCACTGTACACTGTACACTTCAGTACACTGTACACTTCAGTACACTGTACACTTCAGTACACTGTACACTTCAGTACACTGTACACTTCAGTACACTGTACACTTCAGTACACTGTACACTTCAGTACACTGTGAAGTACAGTGTACTGAAGAGGCCGGACAGGCGAAACTAGTTTACAATACGAAAGAGTAATGTGCGTCCGTGGAGACTAATCCGAGGAAGGATAAGAGATGATTGAGGTATGTCTAGAGTTACGGTCACGGTACGGAATCGAAGACATCTACTCAAGTATGTTAAGGCCTGGTTCATGAAGCCATCACTCAAAATCACGTTTATTTTTAGTATTCCCCACGATTCATTTCTATGGCATTGATATTTAGGCATAAGATTATATTCAAGATGTTTGATGATTTAGTCCTAAAAATACTGACGTCACGTTGTCACGTGACCTAGGCATGTGAAATTTCGTTTTTTAAATATGCGGACGCGAATTTAAGTTATGCTGAAATAGTTTTTGTACTACAATATTAAGGACAACTAGCGAAAAAAGATAGCGTTTGGAAAACCTGTCCCTTAGTTTTAGTTATCGAAAAAATTGAGAAAACGTATTCTGGCTAAATGGCCACGTGACCTATTTTCGTAAATATCTCTCTTAAAAGAAATCAGAGACAAGATTTCCAAACGCAGTTGTGTAGAGCACTAGCATTGAAAACATATACACCCTATGCATAAATGGTAGAATCGTAAAATCACATTCACTTCGTTATTGGGTATATGTTACAGTAATATCTGACCATCTCTTTGAAGAGAGTGTTATCAAAAATGAACACACCAAATTTTAGGGCTGTACTACGAAATCTTGAAAAGTTATAGTGACTTGAAATTACAAAGATTTGTGCCAGAAACCGGACTTTGGGCCTACCAGCCTCGTTTCCATGTATTTTGCACCTTTCAAACGCTTATTACTTTATGATGGTTTCATTTTTATTAATGCACTTTTGGGGTAATTACTAAACTGTGGATGATCTTTCAATCTATTATTTTACCTTTACTTAACTCGTTATTCTTTCAGTTTTTGCAAATTTATGCAAATTACATAAATCGATTTATGCATAGGGTGTATGCAATTGTTTGTTTTTACACTGTTCTTAAAACCGCGACCGCATTTTAAAATAAATTTTCAAATACTGTTGTCACGTGGTTAATCACGTGTTCAGTTTTTTTGGTATTTTGTTGACTTCAATCAATTAAGGATGTCGATCTCCAATGCTATGCATAGTTTCGTAATGATTGGTTAAAAGGAAGTGACATTATGATTTTTTACATTTTATTCTCGTTTTTGAGCTTGAACCAGGCCTTAACATACTTGAGTATTCAACCAATCACAGCGCGCATCATTGATCAACCAATCATAATAATGCTTGGCCACGGCACGGTCACCGCACGGCACGAACCGTAACTACTTCCCACTCATACGAAAACGATTCTAGTACATTGTATGGTGTGTGTAATACAAATAGAGGATATTACATGGCCGCGCAGAGATACGGAATTTATCTTCGAGTGTTGAGAAATATATCTCACGAGTGAGCGCAGCGAACGAGTGCGATATTTCTCATAATTTACTTTTTATCATATAACAATCAGTAGTAGAAAACACAGAATTTCTCTTTTTTTCGAAAAACGATATCTTCACATGTATATCAATATCAATGATATCACCATCGGCCACTGGTAGCGGTGTTGATATGGATTTTACGATGTTGCTATCAGCCAGTATACCACTGATTGCTATATGATAAAAAAACAATAGAATTGTCCCTACTGCTAGGGTTATCTCTCGTGTAAACAGGGCCTTAGTGGTTGCACTTATAAGGTATTTATGGAAAAACTAATTTTTTATTGCAAAGCAAGATGTTATTTTTGTTTTCCTGAATTAACGATATGTACGCCGTTATTTTTCACATTTTTGTTAATGTACGTTCTAAATGTTATGTACAGTCTCCTGTTGAGTGTACATGTTATGTCTGCAGTGACATCAGATGCGAGTTAGTCGTGTCTAAAGCATTCGGCTTGTATAGGATACTGAACCACTGTATAGAGTCGTTTTCGTACGAGTGGGAAACCTACGGTACCGTGACACTCAAATGGCTTCCTTTCTGAACCAATCAAAAAGCGAGCAGATGCATCTCAACCAATCAAACTCTTTCAATACGGCACGGTACCGTAACTTTCCCACTCATACGAAAACGACTCTACGATCTCTCCTCGGCGCGCCAGAAGGCGAATAAGACGAGCAAACTACGGTATATAGATAGGACTAACTCTGCAAAAATGCATCGGTGGTGTCCGTAGCTACGGCACGTAGAAACGGCTGGAGTAATGAGTAAGAATAAAATGTATACGAACAACATGTAGTGTGGATTTGTGTGAACTTTATGCTCTCGTCACATGGATGTTTACCATTTACCCGGAAATTCCGGTTGAAAAAGAAAAGTTATGTCATTCCGATCGGAAAGTTCCGGAAAACTCGGTCTAATGGTACACGCGTCTACGGAAAAACCGAAAAGAGCGGGAAAAGTAGATTACCTCAATCGCTATGGCACATACCATTTGTTTTTCCAACCGGAATTTCCGGTTTATCCCGGTAAATGGGAAGCAATCACTGATGGTTTCCAATAGCCATAACGTTATTACTGGTGAATTTCCAAGGTTCGAAGAGCGCTGTTTTTTTCCTGTGTATTCTTGCTCTTGCGTCGCGAGAAAATACCATGAAACGTTACATGCAGAGACTAATTCAATGAGCGTATTCTCGGGCATTATGACAATGACAGTTGCGTGACGAGGAAGACTGTGTCGGTAAGCATAGATAAACGGATCTCCGAATCGTCGAGGTTCGTCTGCAGTACGTACTTGGGACGACTTGAGGTTGCATATTCATGGTCAGATGGTTGTGATAGCGTCTTTGGTTTGTTCGTTGTCGCAGAGGAAAGTCGGTCAAATAAAAGGACTCAAAAATCATTCCCGAACTTCGTATTTTTTAAACATCCAGTCGATTCAGACTATGATGTGACGGGTGTTCGGAAAACTAAGACCCTAAGACCCTAAGACCCTAAGAAATTATAAAATGTCCAAATCAGGCAAATCCAATGTTCTGTACTTTAATAAAAAAAAGAAGAGAACAGAGGAAAGGCTGTGTTCGCACCACGTTTAGCTTCAAAATTCCATGAGTTTCTCTGCCGTCTGAGCCGGTGATAGTTGCTAAGTTGGTTCGATGATATCGAATAGAACTTAAAATATCCTGTCTTTTCGGCTTTCCATGAATAAAACTACCCCCAGAATAACAGCTTCTTACTTTGAGGAGTAAAATTCACGTGTCCAGTGGTTTTCCAGTGGTAGTTTTTCAAATCAGTTGGCAAGATAAGTTTTTACGGATAGTCAGTAGCCGCCATATTTAACACAGGTAACCCAAACACAATTATGCCCTACCACAGGAAACCCATAGAGCCGGTCCTAATGGAAGGAAACAGCGTTCCTCCTTTAGACTTATCAACCAAAAGAACCATACGCGGTTTAAAACATCAAGAAGATGGATTTAATATGTAAATATGTCATTCAAGAATGAAATTAACTAATTGGAAGAATAGTTCTTGTATATCCCTGTGTGTATGGGTTACCTGTGTCAAAGATGGCGGCTGCTTTGTCGCTGCCGTAAGACATGACTTATCTTGACTGATTGATTTGAAAAACTGCCACTGGAAAACCACTGGATACGTGAATTTTACTCCTCAAAGTAAGAAGCTGTTTTTCTGGGGGTGGTTTTATTCATGAAAAGCCGAAAAAGTCGAAAAGACAGGATATTTTAAGTCCTATTCGGCATATCATCCCGCGGCCGGCAATTTATCACTCAAACTTTTTTGAACTAGCTGAGCTGAACGTCACCCAATTAATATTAAAGTACAGAACATTGGATTTGCCTGATTTGGACATTTTATAATTTCTTAGGGTCTTAGGGTCTTAGGGTCTTAGGGTCTTAGGGTCTTAGGGTCTTAGTTTCGGGGGTCTTAGTTTTCCGAACACCCATGATGTGACGAAGCGGCTCGACGAAGCTGCTGTCTGCCTATAAATTTCGGAATTCATGCCTTCGATGTGTCCGAAAATCATTCCGAAACAATGACATTCCGAAATGTGAGAGGAGCGTTTCTTTCACAAGTGACGAAAAGTGTTACGTTCGAAGTTATCCTCGAATTTTGTCCATTGACCTTGCTCAGTCCATATCAAGCATGTTAAGGCCTGGGTTTTGGGTAAAACACTCAAATTTGCCTTAAATGCGATTGGAACAGAAAAATAAAACGATTTTCGGATACATAAAATCTCATGAACCTGTTACGTGCAACGAAGTTATAACGTATCATACGAAATTCGAATTTTTTGTCTCATTGACTCAATCTGCTCATCGAGTTCCATAAATCAAGCATCGGGAATTATATGGCTGATAATATGTATTGGGTCGTGGGAGGAAGTTTTTGCACGATTTTTTGCTATTTTCACGTCCATGTTTCTCCTCAAGCGACGAGGAACGAGGAGCAGACCTGTTGCCTTAAAAGTTATTTACGTTAGGAAATCTGCGATTATGGAACAGAAAACTAGGATATAAAACAGACAGCGAATTTGCTGAAGTTATTTTACGGTAAGCACTATAATATGAACCTTCGCTGTGTATAGTACTATTTCCTCTCGCTTTTCCTCTCATGAATGTGTTCATTTTCTCATCATTTTACATTTTTGCTACGTATCACCTCGTATTTCAAAAGATAAAAACAAAAACATTGGGATGGGTCGACACGTGGTACCTAAGGGATGGGTCACGTCACGTCAAATAACGTTTTTCAATATGGGGAGACGGAGACAAAAGGTACCAAAGTTATTTATGTGTTTTCACCTTTGCTTTAATGTCCTTATTATGAATCTGCCTTAATACCTGGACCATCATTCATTTTAAAGGAGATATTATGTAAAATAGGTCACGTGACTAGACTTTTTCTATTACGTAGTTAAGAGCGAATGTCTAGAACGAACTAAGTTAATGAATATACATATATTAAGATGTTAGATTTCGCAAGTTCTTATTACTGATAACTGTTTACCTAGTTTAACACCTTAGACATCCTGAATCCACGTACGTCATGTAGTTGCGCAGGGAGCCACGTAGGGTATTACGAACTAGGGTACACCTGCCGTAGGGTAGGTGTACGCCTTGAATAACTAGGGTACACCTGCCGTCGATCTATCTTGAGCTGGTATTCGTTTGACGTAAGAATATTTCTACACCAATCAGAACTATTTTTACTGTCGACTGATATTAGTTTTATATATACTTTAATTTGACGATCTAAACGATAGACCTTCTTTTGACAAAACTATTACTTTCAACTTATTTGTTTTTGCTTCATTACTATAGAATTAGTTGCAACGTCAACTTCTAGATAACCAATGATGTGAACCTCTAGAATATAGTTTTGACAGTAACTGACAGTGAATGTCAATCAATCATTATATCAAAGTTATCATTATATAAGTCACTGCTTGGAATAGTTAGAAATATAGAAATTGCATACGAAGTAGCACCGACGGAATAACATTCAACTCGCGCAACAGAAAATGAAAGAGCAACACGATCAACATACACGCGCACCACAGTACAACATAGGTGATAAGGTATGGGTTTACACCCCTGTAGTACCAGTAGGCTTATCTAAGAAATTACGACATTTATGGCACGGACCTTATAGAATGGTTGAACAATTATCTCCGGTTCACTTTGTACTTAGAACATGTGACAATCGAAGGGTCGCAGCAGTATTCATGCTAACGGACTTAAGAAGTACTATGATCCAAATACTAGACCAATTCAACCTCCAAATCGACCTAGACGATAATGACGATCAATGTTTATGTGCTGACGAAATTCCTGACGAAAGCTTCGAGAATACTGACACGCAAACTGACCCTACAGAGGCACAACAACAGCCTAATGACATTAATGATAACATTGAACATCGTAACCAAACAGACGCAACTGACAATGACACCGACGACGAACGTAATATTTTTCAAGCAGACAAAACGCGTTAGACGTGGTGTTACACAGTACTTAGTGAAATGGGTAGACTGCCCTACAAAAGATGCTACCTGGAAACCCGAGGCGAATATTCTCGATGACAGTCTTATCACCGCATTTCAATCTAGTTAACTATGTAATATTATAATCATACTAATTTTTCATTTCGGTTATCTCACAAGAGGGTACTACATTTCACTGACTTCAAATTGTTGACTAGCAACGAGCTAAATATGCTAATTCTATATTCTAATAACTTGTTCGTCGATTGGTGGCCCAGTCCGAACTTTACGTAACAGTGAATACCTAAGTTTGTCGATTGGTGATCCAGTCCGAACCCCATTTAAGACTGAAAAAGTTCATACCTAAGTCTGTCGATTGGGGACCCAGTCCAGACGGTAATTCTTTTGTTTCCCTATTTTCTCCCTCTTTAGATGTCTCACGGCCGACGACATCACAAACGCGACCCGACCAAGAACGGCAAAAGGCATACACGCCTAAACCACTGAGGATGAAATATCATATGGATTTCAGGACCTCACGTTTATCCACAATCAAAGAACGTGGAACGAAAATGACGACCTGTTCTATTTAGAACCTATCCCACCAATAGACAACCGGCCCATTTTCGATAACTGACGACTTGTTCTCCTTCGCAGAGGATGCCATCGACGAATGGGAATCACAGGCAGCCCAATCTCTTTATCTGACAATATTTAGCGTATCAACAAAGCCATAAATAGATGGAAATTTATAGTTGCAAAAATACGAATTCTTTAAAATAAAAACACGAAATACATTTGAATGATATTTCATGTGTCTGCTGCAGTTGTTATTTTTACGATTTTAAAGGTCTTATTTCTATTTTTTTTGTAGCGGTAAAAGGAATATAGGCCGACTAATCCCCTCTAATCATTCTATTTTAGTTTGTAATATAATTTTAATATTTTTCTGTGTATTTACCTCTTCAGCTTCACTCATTCGTTTTGAATTTTTATTTTTATCTTTTTCAGCTCGATCGACTAGGGTACTGACACCTGCCGTAGGCGTGTCGGAGGTGTGTCTAAATACTCTTGCCTTGAATAATTACGTGTACAACTTTCTATCGGACCTTTGTCGATCTATCTTGAGCTACCAATAGATGCAGAACTATTTTTACTGTCGACTGATATTAGTTTTATATACTTTGATGATCTAAACGATAGACCTTCTTTTGACATAACTACTACTTTTAGCTTATTTGTTTTTGCTTCATTACTAGAATTAGTTGCAACGTCAACTTCTAGATAACCAATGATGTGAAACCTCTAGAATATAGTTTTGACAGTAACCGGCAGTGAATGTCAATCAATCATTATATCAAAGTTATCATTATATAAGTCTCTGCTTGTAATAGTAAGATTAGAAGAGAGAAGCTTCAGAAGAGTGAAGCACATGCTGAGTAGTACAATAAAGATCCGTACCAAGCAACTACTGAGAGTTTTCCCTCGTAACACAATCAATCCCTGGATATTTTTAAAAAGTACAAATTTGGTGGTACAAACAAGAGTCGTTAAATTAAATGCAAGGCATGCTTTAGCTTTGTTATCGGGATCCAAGATGGCCGCCATTGCCGGGTTTCATATCGTGAGAGACTGGAGACTTGTGGTAATCGGGTCAATATTGAACGACTTACGGCCATTCCGAAAATGATAGAATAGAGCAGCGGACAATCGATGTGCTCTTTCTGGCTATGTGGGTCTTGTGTTCATTATCACAATATTTAGGAATTCGTACCCAGTCTCTCACGATATGAAACCCGGCAATGACAGCACTGAATAACGTCATCAAACTGTACTATAATAACACATGGCCCTCGACCAATCAAAGCGCGCGTATAAATACCTATTGTTATAAAAACCCTCTTGAACAAACAAACAAACTTGTTTTGGAGAAATCTCTAACAATTTATTTTTGCTAACTCTAGTTAGAAATGTAGTATTTACATTGGATGGAACGGCTGCATGGCTGTGACTCCAGTTACCCGACATACTGATCAACACTACTTCAGAACCACGATAGACACCAACTACCACCTCTATCTACCAACCTCTATTGGAATGCTGTACATTTGTCCCACCTTAGTTTCGATCCCAAGCTCCCTCGTGATGAGGCACGAGGGAGCCTGGGACCGAATCTGCGAGGGAGACCACATGTCCATTTCACGACAAAAATATTCACACTTTATTTAGTTCCCATAAGAAATAACTCGACATGAAAAAAGGTAAAAGTTCGATTAAAACTCAGGAATCGAACAGAAGCAATTCTCCAAGACAATAGATGGTAGGGGGGGTAATAAAAACAAATAAAATCCACAATCACAATCAAGTGTAACGAAACGTTCTTTATATGGAAGAATCTCCCCTCCCCCTCTCTCCACATACACACACATTTCAACTAAATATGACTATACACAACGTAACGTAGAAACAGTTTTCAGTCAAACCGAGCATGGCGAGATGAGAGGGCCCTGGGGCCGAGGTTGGAGCATAAATACCAAATTTGGTCAACAAGAACGCAATAAACGGCCGAATGGAAGTAAAACTTGGGCTTCAAATAAAAAAATATTAGATGGAAACGCGGAACATTGTTACCTCAACCACCATCGAACAAACCTGCAACAGTATATTAGCGTTGATAAAATAGTACTAAAAATATATGGTACAAGGACGCTATGGGCACTTATTTGGACAGCCAACATGTTATCTATATATCTAGTGTTTCTGTATTTAGATTCATCGGGATATCTAAGGGTTTTTTCATCTTCGCCATCTTTCTCTCCATCGCGGATCATCACGTCTGCTGCGGTCACCTCTGTGGTCTTCACGATGGTACGGTTGGTACCTTCCCCGCTCACTGTGTGATCCACGATGGGGACCATATTCACCATGGTATCTTTCATCGGAGACCCTCCTCATTGGAGGACCACGGTCGTCTCTTTGGTCCCTCCATCTGTCATCATGGGGGACATTATCTTTAGCTACACCGGGGGCCCTGGGGCCATCCCTTGAGAAACGACGCTCACGCCACTCCAGCCGTTCCCTGTCGATACGCTGTCTGTCTGACTCCGAGGTGTTGGCTCCACGGTGCTCGGTCTCCATGGGACGTCCACTTTTAATAGACTGGTCAGGCTTGTGATCGGCAGAGGGCCTTCGAACGGGTTCTGGATCAGGGGCCTCCCTACGATGGTCCTGTCTAGTGTCCCTCGTCGCAGTTGTGGGTACAGCAGAGGTAGCTGTTGCTCTATGGGAGTCGCCAGCAAGCTGCCCTTGGATGGGCGACAGGCTCGCTGTATTCACCTGCTTTAGAGATGCTCCTAATAGCTTTACAATGCCAGCGAGGTCAGAAGACGGTATGGGTAGCTGGGCTGTCTGAGTAGTCATGGGTGGCACGGAAGAGGAAGAACTCGTCGTGACCGTAGATGTGTTTATTGGCATAAATAGAGACAGCGGAAGAGATTGCACTGCAGACGTGGGAGGAACTGACGAAGACACGTTGTCAAGCAAGGGGATGCTGCCCACTTCTGAGGTAGCACCGCCCACGGTTTTGAAAGTCTTGGCTTTCTCGCTGTCTTTACGATCAACGGCGGATGATAATCCCTCTGTTGAACTGACATCGGATGACTTCATTGGTGCTTTAGTTGTAGGCTGAGTAAGAGCTTTCTTCTTATTGGCGTCGATGGGTTTCTCTAACTCAAGATCCAAGTCAAAGCCTTCCTCGGGGTCGTAGGGCTTGTCGCTCTCGTTGTGTTTGTCGTCCTCTTTAGTGTTGGCACCAGTTTGATCAGCTTGCTTCTTGGCTTGAAGGGCTGCGAGATGATGTACAATCAATATCATCAATCAACACGTCAATACATGTCAATCAACACGTCAATCAATATGTGAATCAACAAGTCTGCCAACACGTGAATCAACATCATCAATCAACACGTCAATGAACACGTCAATCAATGCCAATCAACAACATCAACCAACACGTTAAACAATATGTCTTATGTATTTTGTTCATCGCAATCACGAAAAGTCCCCAAAGTACGCAACATGGAGGGACGAGGGGGGGATACTACTTATGTATTTTGTTCATCGCAATCACGAAAAGTGGTATGACCACCCATCCCCAAAGTACGCAACATGGAGGGAAGAGGGGGGGGGGGGGGGGGGGGGGGGGGGGGGGGGGGGGGGGGGGGGGGGGGGGGGGGGGGGGGGGGTATTTTGTGCATCGCAATCACGAAAAGTGGTATGACCACCCCTTCCCAAAGTGCACAACATGGGGGCAAGGGGAGGTTACTACTTATGTGTTTTGTTCCCAGAGACACTTTAGTTCTATCTCTAACCACAAACCTGACGCAATGTACTGTTTGGCACGATCAGTCAAATCTTGAAGTTCCTCTTTCTGTGACTTCTGTGTAATGACCTTCTTATCCCCTGCGGTTTCTGTACTGTTCGCCACAGGAGCAGTGGCGGGTGGTGAACTAATGCTACTCGAGTGGTCCGATGACCCTGAGGTAGGTGAAAGGCTTGGCTTAATCTCCAACGACGCCTTTTTGTTGTGAGCAAATTGAAAGACTATATCTTCTATTTCGTGAGGTGGGGAGTCTTTAGGTTGGCTTTCCTCGCTCTTTCTGCTGCTTCCGTGGCGACGTTTGGCTGTTGGCGACGTGGATCGATGGTGAACGGGGTGTGGTCGCTTAAAATGGGCTTTGGTTCGTACTACGATAGCAAGTAGCATGTGGGGGCGAGGCTCCTCTAGACCTGTTGAAAGAAAAGAAAGGAATTTCAGATAAAGACAGGAGTCAAATATAACACAAGGTACATGGAAGCTTGATGGTAACCAGACAGACAGATAACCAGACAGACAGATAACCGAACAGACAGATAACCAGGCAGACAGATAACCAGACAGACAGATAACCAGACAGACAGATAACCAGACAGACAGATAACCAGACAGACAGATAACCAAACAAGACAGATAACCGAACAGACAGATAACCAGACAGACAGATAACCGAACAGACAGATAACCAGACAGACAGATAACCAGACAGACAGATAACCAGACAGACAGATAACCAGACAGACAGACAGATAGACAGATACCAGACAGACAGATAACAGGAGACAGATAACCAGACAGACAGATAACAGACAGACAGATAACCAGAGACAGATAACCAGACAGACAGATAACAAGGCAGACAGATAACCAGACAGACAGACAGACAGATAACCAGACAGACAGATAACAAGACAGACAGATAACCAGACAGACAGATAACCATACAGACAGGATAACAGGACGAATAACCGGACAGACAGATAACCAGACAGACAAACAGATAACCAGACAGACAGACACCAGACAGACAGATAACCAGACAGACAGGATAACCAGACAAATAACCGGACAGACAGATAACCAGACAGACAGATAACCAGACAGGCAGACACCAGACAGATAACCAGACAGGCAGATAACCAGACAGGCAGACAGATAGCCAGACAGATGACCAGACAGGCAGATAACCAGACAGACAGATAACTAGCCTGTGGACAGGCTCTCCAAGGCGAGGGGAAGGGGAGGGGAGGGAAAGGGAGGGGGACTGGGGAGGAGGGAAGAGGGGAAGGAGACTCTCCTCTCCTCCCCAGACCCCAGTCCCCCTCCCTTTCCTTCTCCCTCCCCTTCCCCCATCCCCCCAGATTGGAGAGCCTGTTCACAGGCTAACAGATAACCAGACAAGCAGACATATAACCAGATGGTCAGAAAACAAAACAGACAGACAGATAACCGGACAGACAGACAGACGGAGAAACAAATATACTAACATTAAGCTTGTATGTTTACCTGGCCCATCAAAAGGCAGCAACTCTGAAGGAACAGGCGAGTGAGAAGCCAGTGGCATAAGATACATGTCCTTTACTCCAGTATAACAATTACTGACAACACCACAGCGCTTACGACTGTAGAAATACGAGTACAGGGACACATAGCTTGCTTTCTCTTCATCTGAAGACGCCTCATAACGGATAACTGATACATCCTGTTGGGCATAAAACAAAACGTTCCTTCAAAATTCACATCCAAAATTTATCTCAGTTGGTTGAGTACCGGTCTATTGTGCGGGAGGTTTGTGGTTCGAATCCCGGCCGGACCATTACCCAGGGTCTTAAAATAATTGATGAGAAGGGGCTGCCTTTGTAATTACATCTACAAATGGTTAGACTTTCGCGTGGCTCGGATGATCATGCAGTCCCATCTCTCCACACTAGTTACACTTGAATTGGAGGGACGTAAAAGAACCACTGAGGACGTAAACAAACCTCAGTGCATGATCTATAAAGGGCAACCTGACAATTATCTTATGGGTATCACTCTTCCTAAATAAAGTTATTATCTGCATGATGGCGTCATATACAACATATCTCATATCTCTAATAATAATAATAATAATAAAAATAATAATAAATTTATTTCTTGAAACGCATAATATGTAAGTCTCTATGCATTTACAAATTATAGTATACTATTACTATTATATACTAGTATTACCCTAGTATACTATATACTCTATCTTACCCTAGTAGTGGAGTGACGCAGCTGATGGATGTAGTCCCATACTTGTGAAAAGCCAATCCTGCCCTGGAGGTGCAGTGTGTCTGGGAGCAGCTGCAGCAGGTCGTCACAGGGTCCTGACACCCTATAGGCATTGGTACTGAACTTACATACACTCTGCATCATCACAAAACCCTTCCAAACAGGTTTATCTCGTCTGACTGGTTTAATAGGAGCAGGAGGTGAGACAGAGCCAACATCAAATGATTCTGTTGAGCTACAATAACAAACACATTAATCAGAAAATGTGATGGAAGGATGTCAGGAGGGGATGTCAGGAGGGGATGTCAGGAGGGGATGTCAGGAGGGGATGTCAGGAGGGGATGTCAGGAGGGGATGTCAGGAGGGGATGGCAGGAAGGGATGGCAGGAGGGGATGGCAGGAGAGGATGGCAGGAGAGGATGGAAGGAGAGGATGGAAGGAGGGGATGGAAGGAGGGGATGGAATGAGGGGATGGAAGGAGGGGATGGAAGGAGAGGATGGAAGGAGAGGATGGAAGGAGAGGATGGAAGGAGGATAGAAGGAGAGGATGGAATGAAAGGAAATAGCATGTGCGATATAATTCACAGAAATAACCAATGCTGTGGCCTGTACCTGACTGATTGAATGTCCATATTAAGTGGAGGGGGTGATGGAACAGAGCTTTCAGCAAGAGCCTGGATCCTGAATTGAAAAAAAAATGTCACAAAAACCATTATTAAAGACACATGTGTTGCTGCTGCTCTGATTGTCGCTGCTGGCAGGTTCTGTTGCTGTTGTTGTTGATGCTGCAGCTGCTATAACTGAATGCTCTCTGATAAATGAAATTGGTTTCCGAGTACTTTTGCTATAATTGCAGCTGACACAGGGGAGTGACAAATGGTCTAAAATGGGAAAACATTATGCCCAATCTGAAAGGGTCTAGTCAATGTCATTTACTTTATTTTTTAAATAAATTATTTAGCATGAATACGGAATCCGTAACAACATTCTGACATAATTTATACCCAAGAAAGAAAAACTTACGGTGTTGTAGTAGACACAAGCATTAGCATATCCTCTTGCCGTGGCGGCTCCCCAGGGGGCTGCATTTTACCAGTGCATATGCGGCAATTAAGGTCAAATAAGTGAATCCGGTGCTGGTCTGTAGTGTCAATCAACAGAGGACCTGGTGATGTATTGCTGTCCGGTTCGGCCACTTCAGACTTTTCTTTGGTGGATGGGTGTACCTAGCGAACAAGCGACCATATGGTATGAGTTGTACAACAATGTATATGTTGTAGTTCAATATGGATTCTGGTACAATTTGGTTTTGTACCGGTACAATTTGTTTTGAACTGGTACAATTTGTTTTGAACTGGTACAATTTGTTTTGAACTGGTACAATTTGTTTTGAACTGGTACAACATGAAGTACCTTGGGGTTAGGTTTAGGGTTAGTATTGGGGAAGACTTTGTATTTTATTATAATCATGAAGTACCTTGGGGTTAGGTTTAGGGTTAGTATTGGGGAAGACTTTGTATTTTATTATAATCATGAAGTACCTTGGGGTTAGGTTTAGGGTTAGTATTGGGGAAGACTTTGTATTTTATTAAAATCATGAAGTACCTTGGGGTTAGGTTTAGGGTTAGGGATAGGGAAGACTTTGTATTTTATTGCTATATAGTAATCAAGTACCTTGGGGTTAGGTTTAGGGTTAGTATTGGGGTAGACTTGGTAGGAATGAATACAATCTGCTTCGTTCTACTAGAGAGCAAGACAGGTACATATGTACGTTCGAGTATGTGTTGACGTGAATACAAGCTGCTTCGTTCTACTAGAGAGCAAGACAGGGAAGCGTTGACACGTTGACGTGAATAAAACCTACTTCGTTCTACTAGAGAGCAATACAGGCACTCGATGTGAATACAGCTACTAGTAAAATAAATAAATAAATATCATGTTTAACGTGTCAAGTGTTGATATCAGTATGGCTAGTGGGGACAAGACTCTCACACTCACTTCTCGCTACATTATATATTCTGTACACCCAACACTCATCTCACTAGTTCGTTTTTACCGAGGGAGGAAAACCGGAGTACCGGGAGAAAATTCATCGAAGCAAGGAAGAGAACGAACCGGCTCACAACTCAACTCGCGCCCGGTCCTTGAATTGAACCAGGCGCCACTATAGAACAAGACAGGTACGCTTTGACGGTTTAGGAATTTCTTTGCCTTTTCATAAAATGTGTCTTCAAGTACGAAAATCACAAGCGAATGTTTACTTTTAGTTTCCTGTGTCAGGTTGTTATTTCTCGTTAGAAAGCCTCACGATCAACCCATGGTTCGTGATCCGCCATTTTGCTAAGTCCACGTTTTGATCTAGCGCGCATGCGTGAATTTAAATGACATAATGACGTAATAGAAAATGAAAAACATTAATAAAATGTAAATGTGATGCTAAACCGACATCGAAATCCTCGATGGCATAGTTGGTTAATGCGCTGGTCAACGCTGGTCTACAGTCAGAGTTCGGAGTTCGAGTCCCAGACAAGGTAAGACAAAAATTGAAAAAAATATGTTAATATGGTATTAAATAGACAGATAGACAGAATTAATGTAGGCAGACAGGAAAGGTGGGGTATAGGTAGGGAGAGAATGAAGGGAGGGGTGGGTGCCAGGAAGTCGTCTAGTTCTTTTGAGAACCCCCTAAAAAAATCCAAGCCCCTGTTTTTTTAATGAGTCCCCAAAATAAAATCCCTTTTAAGAATGCCAGATTGTACCAGTTCAAAACAAATTGTACCAGTTCAAAACAAATTGTACCAGTTCAAAACAAATTGTACCAGAATCCATATTGAACTACAACATATACATAACCTTTTTTATTCTTTCATACTGAAAGAACTATCACATCACAGGAAAAAAAACACTTGATAATCAACCGGTCTGTGATTATACATTGGAAGACTGCAGGGTACGAGTTATATACAATGTATAATCATCGAGATAGAGTGCAAACAATATATCCATGAAACAGTACTAACTAATTAGTACTACTACATAGCATTGATGAAACAATAGAAAACAATAGAGATAACACTATTTACAGTCAAACCAGGTCACGCGTGCCCCCCTAGAGTCCATTATTGACTTTGTTATTTGAAAATTGATTTGATTTTTCGTTTTGAACTTCGAATATTGCAAACGAACATTTCAATATTCAAAACAAGAATAATTTGAAAATTTGATTGCTGATTGGATTAATAAAACAAACGTTACCCCTAATATGGGCAGACATACAGGCAGCCTGTACGTGTTGTGTGTCTGCCCATATTAGGGGTAATGTTTGTTTTATTAATCCAATTGATCAGCAATCGAATTTTCAAATTATTCTTGTTTTGAATATTGAAACGTTCGTTCGCAATAATTGAAGTTCAAAACGAAAAATCAAATCAATTTTCAAATCACAAAGTCAATAATGGACTCTAGGGGGGCACGCGTGACCTGGTTTGACTGTAATACTATTTAGTAATAGTACTATTTCACAGTTAATAATAATAATAATCTTTATTTAAGCAGGGAACAGCTTCAGCAAGTTATATTGTTTGCACTCTAGCAGTTCTTAAATTTTGACAATATTATCTCCAAATATGTAAAAACTGTATAACCTATCCAATGTGCTGGAGAAAGAACGTTGAATCCATTCAAGTGATATTTCCACTAGTCATTCATCGAGGGCAAACACCTCGAAAAACTTGCAACTAATTCAGCCAATCAAAACACTCAAACCCAGCTGTCTTCCAACATTTGCCACAGACCGGAATAAAGTACACAGTCGAACCTCTATTTAGCGACCACCCTCTGGGAATTGGCAAGAGGCTGCTAAATAGTGGTCGGTGGCTACGTAATAGAGGTTCAGGTTCAATTGTAATTGCAAATATTTTCAGTTTTATTATAAGTGTATGTGGGAATGCAATGGGTCAGAAATTTGACATATTTGCAAATAATGAAGACGATTTTCATGTCAGCTGTGAGGTTTTTATGCCAAGGTTAATAGACCTTTTTACCGATACGGCAGCCATTTTGGATTCTATTGTTTTGGCTAAAACATTATGGGATGCCCAGGGTGCAAATGACTCAAAAACTGTAGAGAGTGGAGTCGCGTCAATATATTATTTTTCTATGTCACTCTAGCCATAGTGTTGTACGACTTACTATCTACATGTGTTGTGTATTGTTGTATAATGTTGTACAAATTCATTGCTTTAAATTAGGTTTTCGTAGTTTTTCATGGCCAAATGGTTACTAGCTTGCACCCTGGGCATCCCATAATTTCTCCATAATTCAAGATGGCCGCCGCATCGGTAAAAAGGTCTATTGTAGAAACAAGGTCTATTAACCCCCATTTTACCTCAAGGTTACTCAGGTCTTCATCTTCATCAAGTTCTATTTCTCCCTAAACACGCAAACAAACAACCATGAGTATTCATTAGATACAGTATCTCTTGCCTTATATGTAGTAAGCGCAAATCTAAAAAGAAATCTAAGCACTCTGAATTGAAAAGGTCTGTAATAATGTCTGTGCAATAATGCTTGCTTGGTTTCAATCGGCTGTACTATGAATGTTTTTATCTGCCTTCAAATGACAGGCAAACACTGCCCTCCATGTGCTGTCAAGCAGAGAGTATTCTATTGCTTGGTTTCAATCAGCTGTACTATGAATGTTTTTATCTGCCTTCAAATGACGGGCAAACACTTTCCTCCATGTGCTATCAACCAGAGAGTATTCTATTGCTTGGTTTCAATCAGCTGCTAAAAGTCCATGAATGTTTTTATCTGCCTTCAAATGACAGGCAAACACTGCCCTCCATGTGCTGTTAACCAGAGAGTATTCTATTGCTTGGTTTCAATCAGCTGCTAAAAGTCCATGAATCTCTTTATCTGCCTTCAAATGACGGGCAAACACTGCCCTCCATGTGCTGTTAACCAGAGAGTATTCTATTGCTCGGTTTCAATCAACTGCTAAAAGTCCATGAATATCTTTATCTGCCTTCAAATGACGGGCAAACACTGCCCTCCATGTGCTGTCAAGCAGACTCAGAACACTTTGTTGAAAAGTTGCTGTTCAGCTGTGAAACTTCCTCACGAGACCAAAAATGACATCATTGATATCAAGCATTAATTAAGTGATCTCAGAACTAAATTCTCCTTTAGACTCTATGAATTCTGAAGGAGAATTTGCATTTTGATCACATATTCCATTGAAGGACTCCATGCAATAATAATGTACTGAGAGATCTCTGACCAAAAACTAAATTCTCCTTTAGACTCTTTGAATTCTGAGGGAGAATTTGCATTTTGATCACATCAATTACATGCATTTGAAGGATGACTCCATGCAATAATAACTTTATACCTTGTGTGTTTTCTTGATGTGTCCTTTAGAAGCATTAATGTCTAGCTGATTCAGTTTGATCATCTCCAAGCTCTGCAGTAAGGAACAGTTGACAGTTTTAGGATGCTTTCCATTTGGCAGAACTGACTGGTCTGATCAACCGGTTCTTAAATGGAATGTGTCAGTTCTGAGAACTATCTGAACCAGTTCCCAGAACTGACGTGTTCCATTTAAGAACTGGTCGGAAAGACCAGTCAGTTCTGCCAAACGAAAAGTGCCCTAAGATTCATGCACAAGACAATGCTCTATCTATCTATCTCCATACTTCAATGTCATCTTTTAATATATAGCTAAATAATAAATTGCATAATCGTTGTCGGGTTGAAAATCATAAATCATAGAAGCTAAGACCGCAAGGATGGATGGGAAATCAGTTCATGACCCGCATTACATACAGATATATTCAATGTTCTCGTAGTTTTTAAGGTATATGAGCTATTTAACTAAGATCCTACAAGTCTGGATAAAAAGGTGGATGATTTGACGGTGTTATTTGAGAGTTTTAATTTCCCAGAATTCCTTTCGGTCATAGCTTTCATGATTTTCAACCTGACAACGATTATGCAATTAGCTATATCAGACTTATTTGTATTACTTCGAGACAATGTGTACTACATGTATACTGTAAAATCCCGGTTTTACAAGTTCTTTTTCTTTTTTTTCTTTTTCTTTTCTTTTTTTAATTTTTTTAATTTTTTATTGTTTTGTTAGGTTTTGATACTAGTTGTGCTTCATAGTTTTAGCTGTAGACTACTACTCAAAAACCTTGCGACAGACCTGATTTCAACATGCGCCAACAAGGCTTGTAGTACTTACGTGCTTGGTCTCTCTTTCTCTCCATCGTGCCAGTTCCTGACTGGCCAGTTGTTCAGCTGTCATACCAACTAGTTTGTCTGTCGGTACTTCACCACTCAACACGTGGTAAAACAACACCTGGACAGCAAGTTATTATTAGTATAGGTAATCATGTGGTTTCAAGTGCAAATTGGGATTAATTTAAACACGTTAGTGTGTTATCTTGTGATTGCATTGCAGGGCAAATTAACATTTAATTGCACTGATTTTAGCCAATCAGAATCACTATATAGAGGACATTACACTGCGGCGATGAATTTTATTTTCACGAGTAAATAAAATGAATATCTTCAAGCTGCAGTGTAATTTTCTATTTTATTATATAGACCCCCCCCCCACCCCAATTTTTTTTTTAAACCTAAAAGTACTGAGCCGGACGTCATCGATATCCTCACTAGTGAGGATATGGAAAATATACCACTAGGGTCCTGGATGTAGTTTCGTATGTATTTTATGATTCAGTGAGATAATTTCCAGTATTTCCCAGTGTCTATATAATATATATTTCTAGAAATCCTATTATTCCTGTTATTCACTATCACTACACACCTTATTTCTAAAATCTTTAAGGTTGAATGCTAGACTTCGGTATTTGCTCTTGTAACGAGGACCAGCGTCACCAAACAGTTTGTACAGATCTTCTTCAATGTTGATGGAGAACTTACTGATGTCGTCAAAAGATATCTGGAGCTCAGGTGCCTCTCTGAGTCTTGAGAAGAAACAAGAGGAACATTATGATTATTAGGTAGGCCAATAAATCCATATCTGGAAGTACACCCACATAACTGCCGCGTGGTTGGCTCAGTTGGTTTCAGCATTGGTCTATTATTATTATTATTGTGCGAGAGGTCATGGGTTCAGTCCGGGATAGACCATCACTCACAGTCTTATAATATAATGAAGGTGTTGTACATGTATGATAGACTTTCACGTACATTATAATTCCATTTGAATCCTTATCTGAAAGTATTGCAAAATTGCGCCTTAAATAGCGGTCCGACAAAAATTGATGTAAAGAGACATTGTGAATCAACTGCATTACCTGCATTGTATTAGATTACATAGCGGGTTGTACAGTCAACCCTTAATACAGACATCGTGCTATTATGTACAGTCTTGGTCCCGGGCGCTAACTGGGCTATACATGTGTATATTTCCTGCTAAAACATTAATATGGACTCCCAATGTACCTGCTTGACAGAATATCTTTGAGAGATCTCTTGACATTTTCTCTGATGGCTCTTTCCTCTTCTCTTCTGTCTTTCTTCTTGACTTCTTTGCTCACTACAAATGAAAGAGAGGAACATTGTAAGTTGAACACACACTTCCTAATAGCTGAGGAACATGCTGTAAGGTTTCTAATAGCTGAGGAACATGCTGTAAGGTGCCTAATAGCTGAGGAACATGCTGTACGGCCCCTAATAGCTGAGGAACATGCTGTACGGTCCCTAATAGCTGAGGAACATAGTGTAAGGTTTCTAATAGCTGAGGAACATGCTGTACGGTCCCTAATAGCTGAGGAACATAGTGTAAGGTGCCTAATAGCTGAGGAACATGCTGTACGGCCCCTAATAGCTGAGGAACATGCTGTACGGTCCCTAATACATGTAGCTGAGGAACATAGTGTAAGGTTTCTAATAGCTGAGGAACATGCTGTACGGTCCCTAATAGCTGAGGAACATAGTGTAAGGTCCCTAATAGCTGAGGAACATGCTGTACGGTCCCTAATAGCTGAGGAACATAGTGTAAGGTTTCTAATAGCTGAGGAACATGCTGTACGGTCCCTAATAGCTGAGGAACATAGTGTAAGGTTTCTAATAGCTGAGGAACATGCTGTAAGGTCCCTAATAGCTGAGGAACATAGTGTAAGGTCCCTAATAGCTGAGGAACATTGTGTAAGGTTTCTAATAGCTGAGGAACATGCTGTAAGGTCCCTAATAGCTGAGGAACATAGTGTAAGGTCCCTAATAGCTGAAGAACATAGTGTAAGGTCCCTAATAGCTGAAGAACATAGTGTAAGGTCCCTAATAGCTGAAGAACATAGTGTAAGGTCCCTAATAGCTGAAGAACATAGTGTAAGGTCCCTAATACCTGTCGGTACACATGGACGTAACTAAAGGTACCTGAAGGCTTGATCACTTCAAATGTTGGATGCCGTTGAAGCCAGTGGATTAAGTCTTGTTCTGCAGGTGCAGCAACCCCAGCTATCACTCGTCCCGTTGACCTCTCTATCACAGCTACCCTTTCTTTGACTTGTGGGGATGATGGTGCTGCACTGTGAGGCGACTCCCACGGCATGGGTACATCAATGCCAGACTGGTGGACAAAATAGTAACAACAGAAATCATAAAGTGCACCTCACCCTTATTGTATACAATGTACATGTATATTGTGTATGAGCATGGAAACTTGCTTGTGCTTGCAATTCACCGACACCCCTAAGCCTGTGACTGGCAACTCCAAACACTATTATTATCAGCATCATCATTATCATCATCATCACCACTACGTTATCATCATTATTATCATCATCACCACTATCGGTATCATTATTATTATCATCACCACTATCGCTATCATCATCACCACTATCGGTATCATCATAATTATCATCATCATAATTATCATCATCATCATCCCCATCACCACTATCATCATCATCATCATTAGTATCATTATTAGCATCATCATGTCTTACAGAGGGAGAAGATTTATGAGTACTTGAGCTTCCAATTCTTTTCTTGCGTTCATCGTGTAGCAGTGATATGGACTCTTGTGCATGTCTAATGATATATAACATCACAAAAGTATGAGTTGAGCATCATAACTAGTCATGTACTGATGAGGATTTATTCTTACAATCATTCTAGGCGTAGTATATTTTGTTTCATTATAAAGTCTATTTGGGCTTATAGGTTAATTATTATATTCATTAATAATTCATGAGAACAATACAATAGAAATCACAACCATGTCAGAGCCGTGTATTTTTGATACAAAATCGTCTTCATTGGCAAAGATTTTAACCTTGATTTTCTTGGCATAGCTTATGTAAATAGATACAATATGAGCGTCCGTGTTGTATAAGATGTTTCGGCTGGTGATTGTAGATCTTATACAACACGGACGCAAATATTGTATTGGACTTACATGTATCATATCCACAGATGTATAAAATCATGTTCTACTATAATTTTCAAGATACCAGTAAGTTTATTATTATTATTATTACTGTAGATCCATGATCACACTTACTCTGCTACACACTCATCACTACAGTATACTGAATTGGTTTCGGCATGGTTGTGACAGTCACTGTTAATACAAGTCCTTTGCGTTCGGCTTGAAAATGAAGCAGGGGTTGGTGTTGTACGCACCTGATAAAGTAATGGACACATCAACAAAAAAACTTCACCAAACAAGTAAATAAACCAATAAATAAACAACTTTTTGAATACATTGTATGTCTTGAGCGCTTGAATTTAGTAGTACAATTCATTCTTATCGTGCGTACTGATTTTTCAGATCAGCAAACTAGTTTCTTTCTGGTGCAAACAGCCTATATGATCTGAAAGAGTTTGTCTGAAAGAAGATTTCTGGAAAGTTTCGATGGTATAGGATAAAATCTCAAAAAGTTATCGGGGATGACATTTATAGACTTTAGTATGTGATTTTGCCGTCATGCGTTAGCCGTTTTTTCAAAATGATTAATTACAAGATTTAACCCTTTCCTCTAAAAGAATATAGTTATATAAGTATAATGTAGAAGTTTCATGACGAAATTATAGATCTCTGCGAAGTTATGAACGATTTAAATTCTGAAAAAACATCAAAACGAGGCTTCTAACACATGACAGGCACCACGTTGGTGAGAGGTGAGTGCTCTAACTTTTTGACCACCCTTGCTCCCATGATTATGATGACGATGACATACATGTATGATAAAGTGGTCCTGGTGATTGTAATGATCTAATCATTACAAATTTGTTAATTGAATTATCGCTAGTATTTTGATGTCAAACATTAATCAAGATAACAGTCTGTGGAAAAACAAACTGACAAAAGTTCCCAATGATGACAGTGACAGTACATAGAGTCATTTTCGTACGAGTGGGAAACCTACGGCACAGAGTTATGATCACAGTAGGGAATCAAAGACATCTATTCAACCAATCACAGCGTGCAAAACCACTGCTCAACCAATCAGAATGCTTGGACACGGCAAGGTCACGGCACTGTATCATCACCACGTGACACAAACCAGACAATAACTATTTCCCACTCATACAAAAATGACTCTAATAACTCTGTTGACTAACCTTCTTGGGTATTTTATAGAAGGCTGACGTGTCAATATGTTTTCTTTTGCCTTCACTGCTATCCTTTTGGCTTTCATCTTTGGATTTTCTTTCGTGTCTTTCCCGTTTGCTTTTACTTTTACTGATCTACAGAACATAAATAACATCAACGTGGTCAATCAGGGATCAAGACGAAACGATGACAATTTAAATGAAAACTACAAACCAAGGAGCCAAATCATGGCATTATCATGGATCACCAAGCTTGTTGCTTTGTTACTAAACGTTGTCGTGTTCAAAGCAACAAGGGTCAAGCCAAGACTGAAGTGAATGCTGCTCATAGCTGCAGTAATTATTATTTCCATCTCCAACAACAATAAATTCTGCAATTTTTTTTTATTTTTGTGTGCAATTATTTCAGACCATGTTTAACAAGTCGAAACGTCTGAATAAAAAAGCTAAAGTCAGAGACAAAAGCATATCTTTAATTTAAAAAATGTTTAACAAGTGTTTAAACCTTTTGTAGAGTCCGCTGAATGTCTATGGCGCTTCTCCCCAGGAATCTTGAGTCTACTGTGTCGTCTCCGTCTTTTTATTGAACTGGATTCGTCAGCTTGTTTATTGGGGTCAATACCTTGCTCTTTTAGACGCCGTTTGGCTAATAAGAGAGAAAGACAAAACCACATTTATACTCTTCAAAAATGATCTTCTATTTCAAGCATTTGTTTGTAGATTGTGTTGTAGTTGATAATAAATCAATCTTTATCTCATCAACTGGAAATTTATTTCTGAAACTGAAAGCCTAGCTTTTCAAGCTAGTACATGCTCATCTTCAATGTTACTTGTATACATGTATATTTTTCAATAATAATTATAAACTTCAAGTCAGAGACAACACCTATATTTTTGTTGTTATGTATGTTCATGTTGTGCATGTATCTTCTACATGTATGTGATCCTTTTTTTCGGGAAACCTCATCAGAAAAAGAAATGCACAGATACATGTACATATATATGCACTGTACATGTACATTGTACCTCAGTCTCAGACTGTGTTGCTACAATTCTGAAACAATCCTTGATGCATCATTTACTATTTTGGAAGAATATTTGATAATCCAGATTTTTTGCAATATATTGGTTTCAAAGTGATTGTTTTAATGTTGGCTAAATGAAATTTAGACCAAGTTTTAAACCTGAGGCAACTGGCCAATGGTTGCTTGCATATGTGGGGTGCCCCCAGGCTATAGCAGGGCCTCCATGTGAGCCCAATGTTGTGATCTCATGTCACTATCACTTCAGTGCTATTATATTAGTGGTCCATAACTTCCCGTATGGACCAGTTGTAGTGAATGGAAACATCCTTTTCATACTTCTGTAACGTTGTTTGTTCGGTCTGTACCATATTAGTTATGGTTCCTCTTTTTTCCTTTTTGCATGGCCCTTGCTCTACATGCGTGGACCATAAATCAGTGAAAAAAACTTGGTCCATAACTAACAGTACGGACCTCGTGCTTGGTTAATAAGAGGTATTTATATAAACATACTATTATTTACTATTGTTATTTACCTATGACACATCTTGGACAAACATACTCAATTCCATTCTTCTCCATTTCTTTGCCGATTTCTTTAGTGATGGATACACAGTCACCATGCAGCCATTCTTCACAGGAATCGCAACAAATCATGAACCTGGGAAACAAGATGACCATTAATTTCAATAAATACTGTGGAAATCAGATTCATAAGGTCACACAGGGGTCTATGTGACTGTATACAACTTGTAACAAGTGACTTGTGATCAAAATCCAAATTCTCCTTTGGAATTCAAAGATCTTCTGGGAGAATTTAGTGTTGGATCAAAGATCTACAGTACCGATCGAAACTAACCTCAAACGCGAAGTTAACATATGTTAACGCAAAGTAAACACCGGCGTGCATTTGGAGTTAACACAAAACAAACGCAAAACAAACCCTTCCGATGTTTGCGTTTGTTTAGCGTTTACTAAATGAATGCAAAGCAAACGCAAAGCAAACTATTGTATTCTAAACTCGAATGGATTTCATTTTCGAAAGCATTCAAACATGGCTAAGTTATATTTACAATGTATAAATACAAATTCAGTACAGTTTACCGTAAATGTACAAAATAATGCACACACAAAATACACAAAATTGAACACACTTCAGCAAACTGAAAGCAAGCAAAATTAGCCGAAACTAAAAGCGATTTCTGTGTCGAAATCTCATTGCCAGAGGACATGAATTCGAAGACATTTTCGATAAAAGATGACAATGTTTTCGCAAAGAATGAAAGGAACACAACCAACTAGACATCGACTAGACACTTGGCGCCGAGATCTGTCATGTTTCATCACACAAAGAAACCGCTAATCAGATGAGAAGAGAGCAATGGCGGCTCGTAGCAAATGGCTTCGCAAAGTTTGCTCTTCAAAGTCCGAAAAGTTAAATGTACCAGTTGAAGATCACAAAATATTTACCTTATTGAGAAATTGCAATTTAATACGTCCAAATATGTCCAAATATGACAATTCAGAACCAGAAATCTTCCTTTAGTTTCCTTTGTAATTCACACATTCATTTACGTTCGTTTGACCTTCGGCTCGGGTTTGTTTACGTTGTTCTTCTCGAGTGCGGGTTTGTTCTGAGTTAACTCCAAACAAACGCAAAGCAAACCCTGGTAAACTTTGCGTGCGTTTGGAGTTAACGCAAAACAAACGCGCGTTTGAGGTTAGTTTCGATCGGTACTGTATGTCTACATGACTGTATACAACATGTAACAAGTGACTTGTGATCAAAATCCAAATTCTCCTTTGGAATTCAAAGATCCTCTGGGAGAATTTAGTGTTGGATCAAAGATCTATGTCTACATGACTGTGACAACTATACAAAGCAACTTGTAAATAGTGATCCAAATCCAAATTCTCCTTTGAAATTCAAAGATCTTCTGGGAGAATTTAGTGTTGGATCAAAGATCTATGTCTACATGACTGTATACAACTTGTAACAAGTGACTTGTGATCAAAATCCAAATTCTCCTTTGGAATTCAAAGATAACTCTAATTGAGAATTTAGTGTTGGATCAAAGTAAAGAAGTGAACTAATGGGAATACAGTCACACCTCTACTAACGGCCACCTCTCTGTAACGGCCAGGATTTGTTGTCCCAACATACATACATACAACTAAGTACATATTTTATTTAGTACCATATTTGTTGAAAATATACAGAGTTGATAAAAAGAAATTAAACTGACATTTAGGTACAAGCCATCTACAATAACCATACGGCTAACCTAGCACTTGAGCCCATCAGTATTGGTTTTTAAAACCTCCACACAATGGCCACAAAATGTAGTCCCGAGGTGGCCGTTGGGAGAGGTTCGACTGTATGTAATGAAAAGGAGGGGGACAGGCCCCCTTTAACCCCTCCCCTAAATCCACCTTAGTTTATGATATAAATAGATGAACGGTACCTGTTCCCATGTGGTTTGCGGCAGATACACCACAGTCTTTCAGGGTCATATTCTGGATCATAATCAGAATCGTCCTCGCCCAATTGATCATCATCTGAAGCCTTTTCCTCATCTGATGAAGAGTCACGTCCATCTTTTCTCTTGGCTTCATTACCTTCACTTAGCTTTCTGTCCTTCTCTCTACTCAGTTCGCTTTCCGATGAAAGCCGTTTGTGTTTAACTTTTGAATAGACTTCATGATCCCCTCCGACAGCAAAAAGAGTACTACCGTCACTTTCCGACTTCTTCTCCTCAGCTTTATCAATAGAGGATTTTCTAGAAGTTTTACCGTGAGATGTTTTATCTGGAGTTTTGTGATGGATTGTTTCTGATTTCTCATTAGACTTGAGCTCCGATGGTTTGTTTTCGTTTTCGTTTTTGTGAAGATCTTCACTGCTTTTCTTGTTTTCGTCCTTTGACTTCTCCTGCTTTCTTTCTTTCTTTTGGACCGCTTTCTTTTTAGGAGTTTTGTTCTCTTCAATTTCACTTTCTTCTTGTTCCTTTTCTTCATCCATTTTCTCTTCTGGTTCTTCTTTCCTTTTCAGTTCTTCTTCCAGTTTCATTTTCTCCTCTTCTTCCTTTCGTTTCTTTTCTTCCTCTTCCCTCTCCAATCTCTCTTGTTCTTCCCTTTCCCTGAACATCTCTTCCTGTGCCTTTTTTACCGCTGCCTCAATCTCTCTTTTTTGGATACTTTCACTGATGCGATTACTCCTTCTTGATGGCTGCAAGTCTTTCTTGCCTCCACTTTTTTTCTTAGTTATCCCTAACTTGCTTTCTTCCAGTTTTTTCCCTTCTTCAACAGTTTTGAGGGAGTTTTCTTTCTTTTCCACAGTTTTGAGAGTTTCTTCGATAAAATGCATGCCTTCCCTCCGAGGTTCATTAATTTCCTTTTCTATTATTTCTAAAATGTCTTTCTCAACAATAAGAATGTCTTTGACATCTCTATCAACTATCCCCTCCCCTGTAGGTATCAAATCACTACCTACTATCCCCTCCCCTGTAAGTAACACATGTAAGTCTCTGCTTGCTATCCCGTCTCTTGTAGGGATTAAGCTGGTGCTTCCTATCCCCACTCCTGTAGGGATTATGGTGGTACCTCCTATCCCCTCTCCTGTACGGATTAAGGTAGTATGTATCGTCCTCTCTATTGAAGGGGTTACATTGGTGCCTACTATCCCTACTCCTGTAGGGATTAAGGTGGTACCTCCTATCCCCTCTCCTATAGGGATTAAGGTAGTATGTATCGTCCTCTCTATTGAAGGGGTTACATTGGTGCCTACTATCCCCACTCCTGTAGGGATTAAGGTGGTACCTCCTATCCCCTCTTCTGTAGGGATTAAGGTAGTATGTATCGTCCTCTCTACTGAAGGGGTTACATTGGTGCCTACTATCCCCACTCCTGTAGGGACTAAGTCTTTTGCAACCATGTTTTCTTGAGTGACCAAAAGCTCTTTATTTGTTCCGGCTTCCAATGTAGCTGTTGGACCTATATCTGCTTGTTTCACTTCTTTAATGGCGTTGGATACAATGGTATCTTCGATTTTTCCATCTGTATGAACAATCGTCTTGTTTGAAGTATCTAAACGTTCCTTGATTTCAGTTAGGCTTTGATTTTCTTCCTCCTTTTCTGTGACAGATTTCTCACTTTGTGTGTCTTCTAGATTTTGAGTGTTTTCCGAGGTAGATTCTTGTTTCTCCTCTATTTTGGTGACATCTTCCTCTTGTTCTGGTGTAACATTTTTCTTGGCACCACGCCCTTTTCTTGGGGATTGTGTCTTGGATTTGGCTGGACTCGTATCGTGTCGTTGGATTCTTGATGACCTGTGTAGCATTAATCATGGTTATCATCAGCATCATAACAATAACATCATCATCATAGACAAAATCGGCTAACGCAATGTTTACAGTTTTTAACCCAATTCAAAACCTTTGCAAACAACATTTCCATTTCATTTCCATGTCAATCTCTATTGAAATTGAAATACAACAGACAAAGAATCTGAATGCGCATCTGAAAATTTTCGGATTGATATTTGCGCATTATAAGTGAATAAATTATTATTATTATTATTAGAATCAGATTCCCAGAATATTTGAAATGGGTCAAAAAATGTAAACATTGTGTTAGTCAATTTCGTACTTCTAGTATTACAAATCCCACATATTTTATGGAATGAGTTCATTCAATTTCAGAATGAGAAAATTTCTTTTTCATATTCCATTGGGGGCTAATTTCATATTGGGGGGGGGGGGGGGGGGGGGGGGGGGGGGAGGGGGAGTGGATATTCTTTATCCTCCTTGATCTTGTTATGGAATAGCGAGGGAGGGGAGGGTGGATATTTATTTGTGGGTGGGGGAGGGGGGGTGGGGTCACTTATTTCCAATTTTGAATAGGGTGGGAACTTATTCGAGGGGGGAGTTTGGAGCATGGGCACTTATGGACACTTATTGGAAGAAATGTGGTAATTAAAAGTAATTGGATTATGTACATGTACTTGAATGATTATAATCAATCAAGTTTATATTATTACTATGTTGTTTATAGTCTTAACACATGCACATAATTTCAGCAATGACCTTCTTAGGCTGATCCCCTCTTCAGCTTTGTTCCCCTCTTTTTCGGGTTCAGATTGTGCTTGTTCGTCTTTTTGTCTCCCCCTCTTGCCCTGCGATTTTGTATCAGTCAATTCAGTTTCCTCCTTCTCTGATGGTTGCTTCTGCCCTCTGGGACTTCTCCTTCTTCTCTCTGTCTCAGTGTCAGTGCTTGGATCTTTCTTGCCAATCTGCTTGATGCTTTTAGATGGACTTTCCGCCATGCTTTTGTCGTGTTCTTTTGTCGATTTGCGTGGGGAACTTCTCAAGCTGTAAGACGACTGGACCGTTTTTGTCTTGGAGTCTTTACTCTGGACATCTGAGTCAGATTCTTTGGTAGAATCCTCGTTAAGTTTAACTTCGCTTTCATTTTTGGCGTCAAGTTCAACTTTGGTCATGGAAGAGTCGTTTACCGTCGTCGAGCCAGACACAACTGTATTGGACAGATGTTTTGAGCTCGAAGAATCGGTTTTTGACTTATTGTTGTCGCTAACGTGTAAAGGGTCGATCCCCGACGAGTTTCCAGGGGGAGGATTCATGATTGACTCGTGTGGAGAAGTGTATAAATGCCCGATGGATCCCACAACGGGATCAGAGTAGCTCATGACGCCCGACTCGCTGCACAGCGATGTACACGTGCTGATCAGTAAGTTCGTTTGCTCGGGAGACAGAACCTCAGTGATGCGCTTAAAAGTGTCATGGTGCAGGAAGCTATCTCCCAGGACATCCAAATCACCAGTCTGGTCACTCAGTTCGCGAACTTGATCCTCTGTAAATGCAGGACTGATTGATGGAGTGATGTCTCGTAGATCGACAGCGTGGTTGTCGCTGGGGATAGAACACAGATTCCATACACTGCTACCAATCTGAGGAATGCTCGTAGGTCGCTGCACAGAGCTTGGATTCGTGGCCAGTTTCTTTTGCTCATCGGCAGCTTCACTTGCCATGCCGAAGACAACGTGTAAACATAAACAATAACCGGTCCAAAGTCAGTCACATGGAGGTAGTTAAGCCTGTCTACTATTAGCCAAACAACAAGCCTTTGGTTGAACGACCCGAAGTACAAGAACTCGCCACTTTTAGACAAAATTGGAGTATCCCTTGCGTTCTGCAGCTGTTGATGCAAGGACAACTGGTTTACGAGGAAGTATCTCCAGTGAAAATAGCAGCGAAAGATCAAGTTTCATTCTACAGACCTCCAGCTCGTGCTGGTCGCCATCTTGTTTACACGCAATGTACTCTACACAGGGATCCCGTCACTGAAGGTACATTATCCGGTCTGTCTGTCTTTTGCGCGGAGAAAATGAAAGTTCAAACATAAAATAATCATAAAATACTCGAGAATAACAACGCGGAAATGATGTCAGAAAGTGAAAACGTCGTAGAAATTATAAAATAGAAATATTTAAAAAGGTAGTTTATGTAAAAATATTTCGATGGACTTTATTCCATGGGGCTCTCTGGCAGGGTCCATAAGGGTACTCCAGGGGTCAGTGAACGTCCCTTTTCTTGTCAATAAGTTCGAGGGAGTGAAGAAGGAGTGTTCAGTCGTCTTGTAGTCGCGAACAGAGCAACAATGACTCTACTAAATACAGTTATACTCGGTGGACTCCTTCTTTGTCAAGTGTTTGACGCCTCGGCGAGACCCGAGGTTCATTCGTTGAAGCATTCTTTTCTAAATCGTCTTCATCGATTCACTTCTCACTTCAAAAACGTCGCCGAATGCGACGCTTGTAAAGTCTTCACTGACATCGCTCACATCGCTTTCAAAACCAAACCAAACCAGGCCGAAATAGTCAAGTTCCTCACTAAGATATGCATCAAGATGAAGATAGAAGACAGCACGGTCTGTACGGGGATTATCAAGGAGTTCCGTGAAGAAGTTCTCACTGTTTTTGACGATTACTTTTTGAGTTCGAGTGAAGTTTGTGGTTCACTTTTTGGTCCAAGTTGTGCCACAAAACCGAATCCTGATTTTTTTTGGAATGTGACTTTCCCCAAGACTCCTAAACCTCCAGTTCGTCCTATTCCTTCTCCTAAGGTAAGCCTATGGGATCCTTCGTTACGCTTTGTGTGTGAAAACGTTTTTCGTGCAATAATCTGGACATAGAGTTGGAGTATTTGCACGGTGTAGTATTTCCCAGTATTTAAGAAACACGCCACAAAAAATATAACTTCTATTTATTAAATTATCATTTGTTATTATAAATTTATCGAGATGATTTCACGTATGTATCAGAATTGTTATCATTTGGAGTGAAATATTTCGAGAAATGTGTTTTTGTAGATTGTTTTTGTTGAGCGTTGTTCAAATAGTTGTGTCATATGATCGCCATATGTACATAATGTAATGTGATCAACGATGCGTGACAATCACATGACATGGTATGATTTTATTGTCAACGTCATTGATCAGAGTGTAAATAATAATAATAATAACATAGTATTTAAAAACATTTACTCAGCAAATAGAGGTGTGTGTTAAGGCCCATTTACACTGGCGATTTTTGGTGCAATTTCAGTGGCGATTTCAATGGCGATTTCACTGCAACTCCAAATCACGTGCGTATAAAAAACACCTGTGATTTCACCAAGTCGCCACTGCTTTGAACATGTTCAAAAATGGGTGCTATTTGGCGGCAATTTTTTGGCAACTTTGCCATTGAAACATTATCTAAGTTGGACCTCCTGGGGAACATTTTGTTGATCCGCTGTTTTACTGCAGAGAAAGCAAAAACTGAGCTTCAAAAAAAATCACCGTTGACATCGCCACTGAAGAACATCAATAAAGAAGCTTACATACCAAATTTGAGAGCAATCGGTTAAATAGTGGCTGAGATATGGCCAGTTGAATTTATAATTTTCCTCCACAAATCACTGTAGTTTCAGCTTGGTTCCTAACCAGAGGAGGTCTGAATAGTATCCCAGAATGCATTGCGGGAGAAATGTTGTGAAGTTCACGCTTCCAGTCTTCAAGAATGTGATTTGTTAGTGTTTTACAAGCAAGATTTGTTTAGCAATATCGCCAGCATTGAAGGTAAGATTTGTATTACATGTTTCCAGTGCATTAATACTACTTCCCTGAAGACTTTATTTCATGATTTTCTCGCTGTCTTTTGAAAAAATCAGTAGCTTACGAAGGGTATTCACTACGATTTGAAAATTTGAGTGATAGGCGCTCACCAAAAACCGCTTTATTCTTATTACTGACTTGAGTATTTTATATTTTAATAACACTTTATCGTACTGTAAGGCTTGGAGAACGTTTGTATATAAAATTACTCAAAGTTACTCCACGTTTTAGATAGTTTTACTGGCTCCGAAGTTAGACATTTTTTGACACTTGTGGTCGTATTTCATTGCTCTGAAGCATTCGTGACAACGCGTCACGGCATGTGACAAAACACTCTTTCGTTGCTGAAATCAATAACTTGTGTTCTAATAGATACGCTAAAAGGCAGTAACTAATATATAAACTTTTACTTTTTCAGAATTATGGATGAAAGCGAACGTATGTTAGCACGGGCAATACGCCACATAAACCCAAAGAGAAACGCGCGAAGAGGACAAGCACTGGTGCATCTCGACGTAAACTGTTACGATGTTGTTAGGCGAACAAGCGCTGGGCTGCGAACACCTTTGAATTATTATATTGATGTATATTGTATATTTATTGATGTCAGGGACACCTGGGAGAACAGCTTGCTGAAGGTGTTCCCTGCTTAAATAAAGCTTATTATTAAGAGAGAGTCCATCGAATAGTTGTGGTCTGTTGTCGAGCAAGGGACCAACGCAACACGTTTCTCGCTGAATTTGTCGATAAAACTGATGTGAACCATCCTAAAAACAGCTTCAAGCCCTTCCAGGCCGGTTACGGAAACCGAGAACTCTTCTTTTGATACGCAGTGAACGTATAATAACCGAATATCATCGAAGACAGGCGCCGAGTAACCAGCAATAGGCCTAAACGCCGCCATTACTTCTTGTCGTCTTGCCGGTTGTGAGAAAGTAATGACGTCACGAAAAAAAACGATAAATATAATATGAAACGCAATGCATTCTGGGATACTATTCAGACCTCCTCTGGTTCCTAACATTACGAACCAAGCCGAAATTAGAGTGATTTGTGGAGGGAAATTATAAATTCAACTGGCCATATCTCAGCCGCAATTTAACCGATTGCTCTCAAATTTGGCATGTAAGCTTCTTCATTGATGTTCTTTCGAAATCGAGGATCGAAAGTTGATAAAGCGAAAAATTTTATTTTTACGACGTCATCACGTCGGTACTCTATACAGTATACCCGATGACAGATTGGTCGGTCGAAACATGTCTTGTTCAAAGCCTTAAAAGTTGTGTCATTATTTTAAAAGTATACATGTACCTGTAATATTAAAGATTAACGACTCCTAAGTAATAAATTAAATAATTAGAAAGTGAAAAGTTGTGCCTTGGCGGGACTGACTCGAACCCTCGGCTTCAGGATGCCAAAGCACAACTTTTCTCTTTCTAATTTATTTATTTATTAATTATATACACTGATGCAGTTTATATCTTTCACATTAACATACTCCTAAATAACGTTATAAATATAACATCTATTTACAAAAGAACATTTCAACCTTCAATGCGGACACAGGGTAGGATGTGATTATGATGGTTTTGCGTTACAAGCTTCGTGACCTCTATACAGAGAGGAAATTGTGCAGGCAATGGGTTGAATCTTATCCCATTGCTGCCTATTCCTAGTAGCAATCAAAAGTACTTAGATCAAACTGTTTCATAGTGTACACTGCTTCCAAAAACTTTGATCAAACATGTTGCATTTGAAGGACTTGGACAATAACTGAGCATGCCTTAAGATATACATGTACATATAAGATAATTTATTTACCGTTAATTACACGAGGAGTGGTTGCCCATTCTCCCGTAAAAGTGCTTCAAAAAATATATTTTCTTATTTATCACACATATATTTTCACAGGCACTTTTCCCAGTGTCTGACACCACTACAGGGCAAATCCCCCAAAACCTTGATCTCAGACTGCAACACATCCATAGTGTAGTACATCATTATTGGGAGCACCCTCCCCTCCCTCCCGGGACCCTGTTGGAGATTAAAATATTTGAAAACCATACCATGTTTGTCATCACATCCCTTTATAGCTTAGAGTCATTTTTGTGGCTACTGCGCTTGCGCAGCTAGCCACTATTACCATCGTCTGAGTTTTCCGAAAGTAAATAAGTAAGTATACTAAGTAAGTAACAATAGATAAACTTCGGAACCAATCACCACCCGAGTAAAGAAATCGCCATAACACTTCGTATTACCGAGAGTGAGCCGAGAGCGGCGTACATGCTCAACCGAGGGCTGTTTGCTCATGATGGTCTGCATCGAGTTTCATCGAGTCGTTTTACCTGGGAGTTTATAGTCTCCTTCGCAGCCATTTTTAGTTCCATCACGTATCGCTCTCGGCCGAGAGCGTTACGTGATGGAACTAAAAACAGATGCTGGGGAGCCTAACCTGGAGTAGGTAATAATTTAGTTTCAGAAAATTCACCAATATTATTTATCACAGCTTTCATTCTGTCTTTCTAAACGGTCAGATGAAAGGTTCTGTAAGTGTTATTCAACTTTTAGGCCGATGTTTACGTTTATCTATGAATGCGCTGCATAATCGCGTCTGGAATGCCAAGAATTTGTCTCAGTTGCTGGTTGAAACGTACATGTGATTCTTTAAAATCGTCTAATCAACAGCCTTCCCAATGTCCATTTCGGTCTCAGCTTCTATGTTCAATGATTTTGAAAGGGTCAACGTTTGTGCCAATAGAAATATAGCAGTAGCCACATGTACCCCTAAGGGTACCTATTTTTGTATGAGTGGAAAACCTACAGCACGGAGTTACATTGTACGGTCACGGTACGGAATTGAAATATCTATTCAACCAATCACAAAGTGCAAAATTATTGCATTGCTCAACCAATCAGAATGCTTGGATACGGCAAGGTCGCAGCACAGTACCATCACCACATGACATGAACTGTACTGTCACTGCGTCCCGCTCATACGAAAATGACTCTATATACAAAATGTAGGTGGTACCCCCTGGGTCACATTTCTAATGCTGACAATGGCAAGTTAGTAGTTGTAGGGTGTTGTATAGTTTGACTGTGTTGTCAATTATTACAGGCTGGGTCTCCAGTTATCAGAGTCCTACAGATCTCAGACATCCACTATGATGCTCTGTACAAGGAAGGAGCCTCTGCAGATTGTGGAGAACCACTTTGTTGCCGTAAAACAGATCCAACACCAGGTAAATCAATTGATCATTCACGTGTATGATTTTTTCCGGGGGGTTTCATTAGTCGAGAGACGACTACATGTACGTCACTGTAAATAAATATGTCACTATTAAATAACTTCTGGCTACAAATAATGCTCTGCTCATATGCAGTACGTTTGGTTCTCAATGGCAGCTCGATTTCCAGAGTTGTTGCTTGGGTGAGAGAAAGTATAATGTGACTGATTTTACTGGACTCAGTTGTCACAAAATATCGTTATTTATTCAGTGGTGAGCAGATTAATTGAAGGGGTCCCTACAAGAACAGAGTAAGTGACTTGTGATCAAAACCCAAATTCTCCTCTGAAATTCAAGGAATCTTGAGGAGAATTTAGATTTTGATCAGAGATCACTTATGTTGTTCTTGCAGGAACCCTTTCTTAAATTATTATAATTGTATTATTACTATTATTTTGAGTTTGCTTAGCGAATCAGAATACAGAATCCATTTGTATTGTAATGTTGCTTAGATAACCCAGTAATGTTTGTTTTGAACTGTTTCAACTGCAGCGAAGAACAAAGCTGGTAAATATGGCGACTACAGTTGTGACACCCCTCTTATCACCCTAGAAAACATGCTGCAACATATCAACGATACACATAAGGTCAGTACGTACATCTACAGCGGTCGACAAAAGTATCGCAAACACCCCTTCCCCTATCTCCAATGTTGAAGCAAATGATCAGAGCGCAGCAGTTTGAAAAGCAACAATGAATTGGGGGAAAGGGGTCACTGTAGAGCTAAGTGTTTGTGGACTTTTGTCGTTATATGCTATCCATTGTGTAAATAGTAACAGACAACTTGTAGATGTACTAATACTAATAATAATAATACATTTTATCATTCAACTCATTTCTATCCGCAGTTCTGATTGGCTGAAAGACCTGCAAATAACTGCGTACAAATAATGGTCTGAGCATGTGCAGTGAAGATTAAGCAATGTTCGCTGCAAACAACGGTCTGAGCATGCGCACTTAATTGATCATTCACTGTGTAAACATGGCAGCTCGATTTACAATATTTTTTCTTGATGTTTATTCAATAAATTCCTTATTGATAGAAATGAGTCGAATGATAAAACAATTATTGAACTCGGTTATCGCAAAATATCGTGATTTTGTCAGTGTCTCGCAGATTAATTATTTGCCTCTGCCTTCGGCATCGGCAAATAATTAATCTGCTCGCCACATACAAATCATGATATTTTGCTCAACCTCGTCCAATAATTGCTTATTATATAGCGCCACTATCCATGATAATTATCAGAGCGCTTACAAGTGCTAAATATTATTAATGTTTTGTCTTGATTGACAGGTTGATTATGTACTATGGACGGGTGATATACCTGCACATAACGTGTGGAATCAAAGTAGATCAGATCAGGTTAGAACTATGTACCTCAACCATTTTACATGTTAACCCAGTATATGCCATGATAGCCATGGCTGTCAAAATAAGCCGCCAACTCTAAATGAGAGATAGTGTTTCACAACTAATGCTCCCTAATGTAGTTGAGCCACCTACTGTTGAGCTGGGCCCGGTTGTTCGAAAGGCGATTAGCACCAATGGTTAAATCTTAAGAAAAGTATTTACGTTAATCCAGGATTAGCACTAATCACCTTTCAAACAACTGGCCCCTGGAACATGTTATCTAAACACCTCTGAACACCCACAGCAAACACTTTCAAAAATACCTTTCAATCTATAATTTATTCTAATCATAATATTGCATTTGTCACTCTAGTTGAATGCACTAGACTCGGCAGTAAAGTTGATGTTAAAGTACCTTCCTGGTAAAGTTATATTCCCTGCCTTGGGCAACCACGAAGGTTCTCCAGTAAACAGGTGGGTACAATGTACGTAGTTAGACCCCAGTGGATAGAGTATAGGGTAGTACATAATAGTAGTACATTCATCTGTTCTTATGCTAGCAGCAAATCATTTTCAAAAGTAAAAGTAATAGATTGTTTATAATAATACATGCCTTGCATCATGGTATGCGCGCATTGAATCTAAGACACCCAATTAAATTAGACTGGGATTTCTGCTTGAAAACACACACAGTAGTACAGTGGAACCCGGTTAATACGGACACTATTGGGACGAGACGCAGTGTCCGTATTAACCGGGTGTCCGTATAAACCGGGTCGGTCAATTTATATCACTTACATTTTTAGCAGAAACAATGACTGCATGCCACTGGTGATCTGTTTATTTTTAGTGGGGAAACTCTGAATGCACGTAATTAGCGATCAGTTTACAAGTTGAACGTGAGAAAGCACAGAACGTGCGTAATTTTAATTAAAAAGCGATCAATTTACACATTGTCGTTGTTATGAGAAAATAAAGTGTCCGTATTAACCAGGTAGGCTTTGTATGAAAATGGGCATATTGGGACAGGTAAAAGTGTCCGTTGTCCATATTATCCGGTGTCCGTATTAAACAGGTATATTTTATAGACATTTGTATGAGTTTTGGCCGGGACAGAACAACATGTCCGTAATAACCGGGTGTCCGTATTAACCGGGTGTCCGTATTAACCAGGTGTCCGTATTAACCGGGTGTCCGTAAGGCCGGGTTCCACTGTAAACTGAATTGAATTCATTGAACACACTGTGAGAATACATTTGTATACATATGAATATACATGTATATGGAGTTCAAAATTCTGTAGGTCACTATGACACTGCTGCTTGATTTAAGTGGGTGGTGTCACATGACCTCTTAGGGCACGTCCATATTACAGTATTCCATACAGGCAGTGTATGATTTTAGTATTTATATAATATGTTTAAATGTTTGTGTTCGTAGCTTTCCTCCGCCATCCATCACAGGACCAGACTCTAATGATTGGTTGAGAGATTCTCTTGCAACCCACTGGCATCACTGGCTGCCTGACTACACCATGTCAACAATTAAAAAGTAAGAAAGCCAACATGTAACGTACCGATACATGATATCATGTATCGGTATGTTACATGTCGATGCAATATGCTATGTGCAATATGATTGCAAGTGTCCAATTGAAGGGCTCCCTGCAAGAACAGAGTAGGTGACTTGTGAGAATTTGGGTTTTGATCACAAGTCACTTACTCCCCCAATATTCTTGCAGGCAGCCCTTCATGTATTGAAGTATAATGTGATCCCACATTGCGTGCTACAAATTGCAGAGGTGGAGACACTGAAATTGCATGTGCATTTCGCAAGCAATGTTGAATGCAATGTTGCATCAGGTGTCTGTACTACATTTGTAGCTCTTAAAGCCTTTCTCTGTTCTCAGCAAAATATTTTTTTTGTTGTCATTTTCGTCACATGTACAATGGTTAGTAAACTTTTGCACATCAGACTGTCATGACACCCAGCTGCTCAGAAGAGCTGTTGTGATTGGATAGTACAAACAATAGAATTCATTATCTACTATTGTCTACTCGTTCTATTGTTTTGTTTCTATTGTTTTACTCTAATAGTATTGACCCAATTGGCATAGATCTTCTAAGAGCTGCAGTCCTGCCCTTCATATGATCATTATCAATCTAATTGTTGACCTTGTATCGCTAGGGGTGCCTACTATACCGTGCTGATATCTAAAGGCTTGAGGATTGTATCCATGAACATGAACTACTGCAATAACATGAACTGGTACAGTATGTCTTCTATCACTCCATCGAGTTGGAAAACAAAATCTTCTTTTAATTAGCAAACTCAATCTTTGAAATTCCTTTTGGAAAAATAGCAACCCTTCAGATGGGAGGATTAGTACTGTTATTGACTCTCAGCATCAAATAAGCTCCTTGCCATAAAATACAGTATACATAATACTCAGGGACCGCGGAGATGGAGGCTAGCCTCCCCCTCCCCCCCCCCCCCCCCCCCCAAAAAAAAGCCCCCCCTCCTCCCAAAAAAGCCCCCCCCCCCAAAAAAAGTTGTCACAATATATTGCTGTCTGATATATACATGTACTAGTCTACTAGTACATGGATACCCACCACACCCCCCCCCCCCCCCCCACCACACCCCCCCCCCCCCCCCCCCCCCCCCCCCTCCAAGGGTGCTCCGTGGTCCCTGATACTGTCTTATACCCCGTTCACACCAAGGCTTAAAAACATGGTTAAAGGTGGTTTAACTAAACAGGTTTAGAAAATTATCTACAGACGCCATGGAACTTTTGGCACAAAACTGCTGGTAAACTGTCCTTTATGTTGCACAGTATTAATTCCAGGTAGTTTGATTCTTGTGAAATTAAATGCCCTCGAATTAGAGAAGCGAGAATAAACCTAGTTTAACTAAACAAGGTTTGGTGTGAATGGGGTATTAGTTAGGGAGATAGTTTGTTTTATTGATAACCAAACACTGATATCATTACTAAATGTCTACATTGGTCTGTATCAAGGTGGCTACTCCTGAATGACGTTGACCCCGCCCATCAACTACAATGGCTTGTAGATACCCTACAGGAATCAGAAGACAACGGAGAGAAGGTTAGACCCACTATTACACTTGGACATTTGTCTGGTCACTACTGTATTACAGTTGATTTCACATAACATTGGATGAGTGAGTTCGTAAAGACGTAGTAGTAGTAGTAGCAGCAATAGTAGTAGAGCAGCAGTAGCAGTAGTAGCAGCAGCAGTGTAGTAGTAGCAGCAGCAGCAGCAGCAGTACTAGCAGCAGCAGTAGTAGCAGCAGTAGTAGTAGTAGTAGTAGCAGCAGTAGTGTAGTAGTAGTAGCAGTAGTAGTAGTAGTAGTAGTAGTAGTAGTATTAGTAGTAGTAGTCTGTAGTAGTAGTAGTAGTAGTAGCAGTAGTAGCAGCAGCAGCAGCAGCAGTACTAGCAGCAGCAGTAGTAGCAGCAGTAGTAGTAGTAGTAGTAGCAGCAGTAGTGTAGTAGTAGTAGCAGTAGTAGTAGTAGTAGTAGTAGTAGTAGTATTAGTAGTAGTAGTCTGTAGTAGTAGTAGTAGTAGTAGCAGTAGTAGCAGCAGCAGCAGCAGCAGTACTAGCAGCAGCAGTAGTAGTAGTAGTAGCAGCAGTATTGTAGTAGTAGCAGCAGCAGTACTAGTAGCAGCAGCAGTAGTAGCAGCAGCAGCAATCAATCAATCAATCAATCAAAACTTTTATTTAACAACGGAGTCTCTTCAATACAATATGATTGGTCTCCCAGAGAGCCGTATATATAGATATAAATAATAATTTACAATAAGTTAAAAAGTTAGCAGTAGTAGTAGCAGCAGCAGCAGCAGTAGTAGCAGCAGTAGTGTAGTAGCAGCAGCAGTATTAGTAGCAGCAGCAGCAGTACTAGTAGCAGCAGCAGCAGTACTAGTAGCAGCAGCAGCAGTACTAGTAGCAGCAGCAGCAGTACTAGTAGTAGCAGCAGCAGTACTAGTAGCAGCAGCAGCAGTACTAGTAGCAGCAGCAGCAGTAGTAGTAGCAGCAGGAGCAGTAGTAGCAGCAGCAGTAGTAGCAGCAGCAGCAGTAGCAGCAGTAGTAGTAGTAGTAGTAGCAGCAGCAGTAGCAGTACTAAGTAGCAGCAGCAGTAGTAGTAGCAGCAGTAGTAGTAGCAGCAGCAGCAGTAGTAGTAGCAGCAGCAGTAGTAGTAGTAGTTGTAGTAGCAGCAGCAGCAGCAGTAGTAGAAGCAGCAGCAGCAGCATATTGACCATGTTATATATCTTATTTGCCAGGTTCATATTATAGGCCATATACCCCCTGGCAGTACTGACTGCCTTAAAGCATGGAGCTGGAATTATTACAGTATTATCAACAGATATCAAAGTACTGTTACAGCTCAATTCTTTGGTCATACTCACAACGACGAGTGGGAGATGTTTTATGATGAGAAAACCAGCCAAATCCCTTTGAGGTAAGTGGATGGCAGAAGACATGGCATCTGTTAATACTCCATGATGGTACTCACCTATGCCTTCCTCTCATCACTAGTCAAATCATTCATTCATACATTCATTCCTTCATTCTTTCGTTTGTTCAATCATTCATTCATTTGTTCGATTATTTATTCATTCGTTTGTTCAATCATTCATTCATTCGTTCAATCATTCATTCATTCGTTTGTTCAATCATTCATTCATTCGTTTGTTCAATCATTCATTTGTTTATTCAATCATTCATTCATTTATTCAATCATTCATTTGTTCAATCATTCATTTATACATTCGGGTTTTTTTTCAACTATTCATTCTTTGATTCATTCCATTCTAATAATTAACTATCTTGTTTCAGTATTGTCTACATTGGCCCCAGCGTAACCCCATATCAGGGTCACAACCCAGGGTATAGAATATACACTATTGATGGCAACTACCCAAACAGTTCTAGGGTAAGCAAGACAACAGGATTCTCACACTGTATGGTGCATAGAATGGTCCTTCAAAAATAATCTACAATTCAGGACAATTTCACACAAGTCTCGAAAGCTCAACTCAAAACCAAGTCTCGGATCCTGAGCCTTGTGAAAATTATAAGTGTCTCCAAATCTCAAATCTTGATATCTGGGTGTTGGAGTCTCTCAATAGGCGACTTAATTATTATTATTACTGGAGTGCGCGATGACATGTTTTACTACAACTACCAGAATGCTTTAGGAATTTTCTTTCTTAAATTCAGATTTGTATTCCTTCATGAGAATAGTAAGACAACTGGTGCCAATATACATGTACCTTATGCATAATGACAAAATATGACTATAACTATCTAGCTACATGTACCAGAATGCTTTGCGCATCTTCTTTTGCGAGATCATTAGTACCCTTTGTCTTAGTGAATTGTGAACTGTTTATTAAACATTACTTGGCAGCTACAACTGAATTACTTACCTCACGAGCGAATAAAAATCTAGATCGGAAAAAGAAGAAGAAAATTTGCAAAGCATTCTGGTAGTTGTAGTCACATTACGTCATTATGCATAAGGTCTATTATTTAACAAAAGAAAACATGGACAAAGCATTGTGGTACTTGTAGTATATGACACCATCATGCAAGTCGCCTATTCAATCCAGTGTTTGCTAAGGTTTAGTTCCAACGTTAGAAATGGATTACACTAACACACTGGAAATATAGTAAATGTAAAACTTCTACGTCTCGGGCCAGGATATTTTGGAGCATTGGGTCTCTAGCTCAGATTTCTATACAAGGATCTCAGCGAGTCTAGGGGTTGTCCCCCTCTATACCCTACATTTGTAGTATAAAATGTGCCTTAATTGTGAGTGATATTGTGTGTATTTACCCTGTCATCTTTGTGTAGGTCGTGTTAGATCCCCCTCTATACCCTACATTTGTAGTATAAAATTTGCCTTAATTGTGAGTGATATTGTGTATTTACCCTGTCGTCATTGTGTAGGTCGTGTTAGATCCCCCTCTATACCCTACATTTGTAGTATAAAATTTGCCTTAATTGTGAGTGATATTGTGTATTTACCCTGTCGTCATTGTGTAGGTCGTGCTGGATCACGAGACCTACATTCTTGATCTACTTAAGGCTAATCAAGGAAACGTGAAATGGCAGCTAGAGTACAAGGCCAAGGTAAGAAGGACTGGTTATTAACAATAATTATTGTTAAGATTGGAAGGCCCTACAGGCCGAATGCAAAAATGGCTCCCACATTTAAATAGTCATTGTTTTCGACTGACTAACCTCGTGTCCATGTGAAATCTATTTTATACATCACCATGGACACGAGGCTAGTCAGTCGATAACAATTGTGATTTAAATTGGCAGACATTTTTGCATTCGGTCTACATGAAGGAATATAGGCACCCAAAGAAATGTTAAAAAAATAAATAATTTACTCAATATAAGAAATGGGCAAAGAAATGTTGTGAAAATAGGGAATGTTAGAACTACAATGTACGTTTTTGCCCGGGGGGGGGGGGGGGGGGGTACTCAGGGGTATCAGTGACGGGGAGGTGCGAATGAGGCCAAACTTTTTAACCCCAAAAAGAAACTTTTTAACCCCAAAAAAGTCCATTACACAAAAACAAGACCCAAAAAAGTCCAATGGCCCAGAACGTAACCCCAAAAAAGTCTATTTTTTCTCCATGTAAAAAAAGTAAAAACACCAAGAGAATGCGAGCGAGGATATCATTTTTATCAACCCCCCCAAAAGTCCTTGCCAAAATCTTTATATCAAAAAAAGTCCACCAGAAAATTGCTAACCCCAAAAAAGTCCCAAGCCACGAATTTCAAACCCCAAAAAGGTCTTCGCACCTCCCCATCACTGATACCCCTGAGTACCCCCCCTGTGTGTTTTTGCCTCAATTTTTATATTACAACTGGTCAATATCCATCCCAGCCAAGTCTATTTACTCTATCAAGTGACAAATTACTATAACTTCATTATTACATGTACTTGTATGTTTATTTTGCTATTTGTAGGAGGCTTACAACATGTCCTCGCTGTTACCTCACGAATGGGATGCTCTTGTGCATCGAATGGCTAAGGATGATGACCTATTCAACCTGGTATACAAGTAAGTATATTCTATGTCTTTATTCTAAATATTCTAATTCATTCTATAAACTGTTTAATGGGTCATTTAATGCTATCCAACTGGGTACTCCAGTTTAATAATATAGGGAAGCATAAACAAAGACATTATTTAATACCCAATCTAGCAAGGGGGTGCCCTGGTTTAATCCCCAAACCGGGCGCTAAATGCGAGTGGAACTAGAAGCTCTTTATACTTTGTGCAACACAATTTTGCAACTTGCAACGAAGAAAATTTGTTGCATGAGAAGGTAGTGGTGTAATAATACAATGTCGCACAACAATTTGCACTATTTTCTTGCTTGATTTACTTGGCCTTCACTGTACAGTACATCACTGGATGTCGTTTTCATAAGGGACTTGTCAGAAATTAACAGATTAAATTGATCGTTGAAAATGTTGTGACTCCCTCCCCTTGGGCTTGGCCTAAAATACCAAAATACTCCCTTTTTCACTGCCTATTTTTTCATGGCTCAAAAAGTTATGACCCTCCCCCATTTTCCACCTCCCCCTCCCCCCTGCTAATTTCTGACAAGTCCCTTACTTCTGTCTCTCTTTCCAGGCATTTCTGGAAATCATCACCTGACAGTGAACATGGTGGCCCATGCAATACAACTGCATGCAGACATAATATAATGTGTCGATTGCTACGTGGACGGTCCTACGATACTCACATATGTAATCTGAAAAACCTTCGTGTGCCCGATTTGAGGAAGAAGTTTAATCCTTTTATGGATGTTTGCTAACAGAAAATGTCATTTTGATACATGAATTCCAAAATTTATTCTAAACTATGCATTTGAATACACAGAATTAATATTAAACAGTGGAATTAATTTGATGTGGGAAATATGAAACCAACCAGGACAGATTTTTGCTTGCGAGTATAACTATTAAGAATTATCTGACTATTTAACAATATTATTCGACTACGAGCTCGAGGTTTCTATGAGGCAATAGTCAACGAGGCGCGTAGCGTCGAGTTGACTATTTGAACTCATAGAAAACGAGGACGAGTAGTCTAATTGTTTTAGTAGAAACCAACTAGCATACTACCTTGGAATTTGTACCAATATTGATTGATTTTTCGCTTTGTTTTTGTTCAAAACGCCAGCTTTTTCGGTACTCACTATCACGCAATAGATAGTGAGTACGTTAGCCAATCATATTGCAGGATTCGTGATAGTATGCTAGTTGGTTTCTACTAATACACATTAGGGCCATTTATACGAGCGAAAATAGGACGCGTCTTATCTAAGACGCGTCTTAAATAAAACGCGAACTATCCGTATAAACGGCACTTTTTGTCGTATTCTTAATTAAGTCGCGAACAAAATAAGAACAGCTCAAAACGCTGTTCTTCGGTAAGTCTCGTCTTAGTTAAGAACACGACAAAAAGTGCCGTTTATACGGATAGTTCGCGTCTTATTTAAGACGCATCTTAGATAAGACGCGTCCTATTTTCGCTCGTATAAATGGCCCTATTAACTAATACCTATGTATATAACTCTAATTCACTGAAATTCAGCTTATTTATTATATTTTTCATTGCAATAATACTACATGAATGAAATCTCTATTTGAAATTACAATTTATAAATGTAAAGTAAACATTTTGTAAAGAAATTCGACAAAATTCAATAGAAACGAAAATTACAAGGTAATGTGCAATGAGATAATAATCTTGTATATTATGGCAAATACATTGGAAGACTGGGTACGACTGTTATAACCATTGAGATAACAGTTCATAAATGTTGACAATATTATCTCCAATTTAAAAACTGTATAGCCTATCCAGTGTGCTGGAGAAAGAACGTTGAATCCCTTCAAGTGATATTTCCACTAGTATTTCATCGAGGACAAACACCTCGAAAAACATGTAACTAATTCAGCCAATCAAAACACTCGAACCCAGTCTTCCAACAAATGTCAGAGCGGGTAAATTAAACATGGCTGGGACATTATTATATGCAAAGAGTTTAAATATAACCCATTTACACCTACATACATACCATATACTTTACCCTGAAAACTTATTCCCTTATATGACTTATATTAATGTCTAAATACTTGAAAAATATATTAAAGTTCTTGAGTTCTTTGTATAAACGATTGTATTTTATTTCTAGACTTTTTAACTGTTCCCTAAAGGGCCGTTTACACTGGCGATTTTGTCGGCAACTTTGCACAAAATTTCGAGCATGTTTTGGCTGCAATTTTATCGCCGCTACTGGAATCGCCGGTAGTTTACACGGGAGATTTGTGGTTGCAATAACTTCGCGGCGATAAAATCGCTCGTGTAAACGGCCCTTTACATGGCGGCCATGGGTCAGGTCTTCGTGTAGTTGCACAAAAGTCCTATTGTCGTTCTATGTATTGTTTTTACATAGAATAATAATAATACCCAGGATAATTTGTGCAGTTACACGAAGACCTTGCCCGGCCATGTTGGTGCCCAATAACAAAGCATTCCTTTGCACCACCTACATGACGTCTTTGCACTTTAAATCTCCAGGATTGATTGCAAACGGAAAAGAGCGTATAGGTGTGGACGGGACCCAACCCCTTCGCACTCTTTGATGATTTACCTCAGAGAAACCCTATACATCACTGGGTCCTCTCCCCTATCATCTCTTCTGTAACACAATGTTGCTGCCAAGGATAGAGGAGGGCGCTGTCGTTACATAGTGTCTTTCTGATGGTACAGTTTCACGATGCAAAGTTGCGCGCAATAGAGTCGTTTTCGTACAAGTAGGAAGTAGTTACGGTACGATTCGTGCCATGCGGTGTCCAAACATTCTGATTGGATGAGCGATGATTTTGCACGCTGTGATTGGTTGTATACAATGTCTTGGATTCCGTACCGTGACCGTAACTCCTTGTCGTGGGTTTCCAACTCATACGAAAACGACTATTGCCGGCAACATGCACGATTTTTTCTTGCGATTTTTTCACGATTTCTTGCGCTCAGTAATCGCATTGTACTTCAAAAACCTTGGACACACGCTGCAAGAAATAGAGTCGTTTTCGTATGAGTGGGAAACCTACGGTACCGTGACACTCAAATGGCTTCCTTTCTGAACCAATCAAAAAGCGTGCAGATGCATGTCATCCAATCAGACTCTTTCAATACGACAAGGCGCGGTAACTTTCCCACTCATACGAAAGTGACTCTATAGCACCGTGTGTGTCTACCTCAAGAAGTTGTATTAGATCGTTTTTTTCCTTTGATCTTCAGTTCATCCTTTGCCTTCTTTGCCTTGGCCCAAATCTTTCGACCTGGATCCTTTCTCTCATGACTTCCATCAAACACATCACCACTGGCACTTCCCGTCGTAAGGTCCTGGCCTGACCGCGTGGCTCTTTCTAAAGGGGAACGCCCGAACACTTCGTCCAGAGAGGTGTCTACTCTCCCAGTGCCAGACACACTCTCCAATTCCTCCGGAGATGACTGGCTTCGTATTCTTGAAAGGTCGTCACCACCCCCCTCGGTCTTTCTCGGTGACAGCAAATCCTGATTACCAAATGCAAAAGGATTCACTGAAACCTTCTTTCGGGCCCAGCCTCGCCGTCCATATTTGAACGAGTCGATGTAGCGTTGGGGCCGAACTTGTTTCTCCAGTGCTCCAACAGCGATGATTTGCCGAGATTTACCGATCTTTGCTCGGAGAATCGGCGGAGTTCGCTCGCCTCGTTTTTCCCTTTCGATTCTGCGCCTTTCTTTTGCCACGTCCAGTGCGACTGTAATTAGACAAAATTATTATTCAAAAAAGTCAAAGAAAATACTGAGAACTACAGTAGGGTTCTAAGAGACCCTGCGTCCAATCCCATGATGCCTTGCGCACGCAAAGTATATATTATCGTAGGTTACGAAAATCGAATCGATTAACCGTCGGTTTGTGTTCAATGAAAGGGGGACTAGCACGTAAAATACGTCCAAATTTTAAATACTTTAAATCCCCTCAAACAGTGCCATTATTGCAATCTTTATGTTCTAAATGAACAAACTGAAATATTTTCCAAATATTCCAATGAGAAGTTTTATATATGAGTGGGAAGTAGTTACGGTACGGTTCGTGCCGTGACCGTATCGCGTCATCGTCGTGCGGTATTCAAGCATTCTGATTGGTTGAGAAATGATTTCGCGCGCTGTGATTGGTTGAATACAATGCCTTCGATTCCGTACCGTGACCGTAACTCCGTACCGTAGGCTTCCCACTCGTACGAAAACGACTCTATACTATGCGAATGTGAAGTCAGTGCGCGGGATGATCTGAAAAACTGAAGAATTCGACGAAATACTGAGTAAGTGACGTCACGGATACAAAGGCAAGGTCTTTATGTAGCTGCACAAATTGCTTTTTATGTAAAAACAATACATAGAACGACAATAGAATAATAGCCAGGAATTTTGTGCAGCGGCACGAAGACCTGACCGACTGAATTTCGCTGACAGCGATTTTTATGCTGTTTTAAATTGTGTTTTTTTTTCAGCGCCATCTCGATCACTTACAGTGTGACTACACCAACCAAGGCCACCCAAACAAATTTTCATACAAATTATCCAATCACAATTGAGTATTTAAACAATAGAATCTGCACATATTTTCAAATTTTCGCTTTAAAAGCATATATTTTACTTTATTTGTGTATGTATATGATCAAGAGTGAACAGGAAACAGTTTAAATTGTAGAATTCAACATCATTCTGTTATTCAGCGTCACAAATGTGATTAGAAAATTTGATTCAAAATTTGTTTGGGTGGCCTTGGTTGGTGTAGTCACACTGTAAATGAGAAAATTCATAAAAAAGTGGATGGAAATTCACTATTGAAATACACGTCTGTAACAATAGCCGTTTCCCAAAGATACAGTTGAGTGAATCATGTACTGTCCAAAGCCTCGGTTTCATTACAGTAGCTGTTTTTCTAAATGGTGTTATCATGTAAATTATATATTGTTTAATTAGCAACTTTAGGTGCTTCATTGTCAGATCGCCCAATAAAAGCCATCTTATCATTAATACAAATCTCAGTACACGATGGTATGCAATGAAACCGAGGCCAGCACAGGATTCGCTCAACTGTATCTTGGGAAAGGACAATTACCTTCAGTAATACGGTGAGGCTCAGACATCTTCACCTCGATCCAGCACGGTGTGTCGACATCGTCGAGGGCGTTTTTCACGAAAGAGAAAAACACTTTGGTCGATGACAAAAGAAACTCACCCTTCCCCGGTTCGTACCTCATTGGATCGCACTCGTATTGAAGTAAATTCGAAAATGACTCGAAATCAAAAACCTGAAAAAAAATGTCAACAACAACTTAATTTATCATACTTAATAATGATAATAGTTACTTGGTGGGCTGGTTGTGGTACGCCGAGTTAAAAAAATGGGCTTTCTTTTTCTTATGGCCACAAATCGCCAACTGGGTACCAAGGCGCATGCGCACTGTGCTGCTGAGGAAACCGAAGGCTCATTGCTGAAGCCCGCAGAGTTAATGCTTGCAGAGCGTCTTGTTAAATATAAATTCGTAATTACAGTGGAACCTCTACTTTGGGACACCTCTATTCAGGGGACACCTCTATTCAGGGGACACTTTTCCAGGTCCCGGCAAAACACTCATATAATCTTTGTATTTACCACCTCTATTAAAGGGACACCTCTATTCAGGGGACACTTTTCCAGGTCCCAGCAAAACACTCATATAATCTTTGTATTTACCACCTCTATTAAAGGGACACCTCTATTCAGAGGACACCTCCATTAAGGGGACACTTTACCAGGTCCCGGCAAAACACTCATATAATCTTTGTATTTACCACCTCTATTAAAGGGACACCTCTATTCAGGGGACACTTTTCCAGGTCCCAGCAAAACACTCATATAATCTTTGTATTTACCACCTCTATTAAAGGGACACCTCTATTCAGGGGACACTTTTCCAGGTCCCAGCAAAACACTCATATAATCTTTGTATTTACCACCTCTATTAAAGGGACACCTCTATTCAGGGGACACTTTTCCAGGTCCCAGCAAAACACTCATATAATCTTTGTATTTACCACCTCTATTAAAGGGACACCTCTATTCAGAGGACACCTCCATTAAGGGGACACTTTACCAGGTCCCGGCAAAAAACACTCATATAATCTTTGTATTTACCACCTCTATTAAAGGGACACCTCTATTCAGGGGACACCTCTATTCAGGGGACACTTTTCCAGGTCCCGGCAAAACACTCATATAATCTTTGTATTTACCACCTCTATTAAAGGGACACCTCTATTCAGGGGACACCTCTATTAAAGGGACACTTTTACAGGTCCCGGCAAAACACTCATATAATCTTTGTATTTACCACCTCTATTAAAGGGATACCTCTATTCAGGGGACACTTTTCCAGGTCCCGGCAAAATACTCATATAATCTTTGTATTTACCACCTCTATTAAAGGGACACCTCTATTAAAGGGACACCTCTATTAAGGGGACGGGGACTCCCGAGTGCTATTTTAACCTCCATGAAGGGGACAACTACTACTAATAATATACAGTACATGAAAAAATTAACGATTCTGATTGGCTAAGAAGGTAATTTACACGCTGCAGTGCACTTGAATTGCAAAAGTAATGAGCTTGTGTCACCTGTCACGTGACTTTTTAAATTTTTACCGAAGGCAAACGAAAATACCATAACTGGAAAGAGCATACTGAAGTTAGTAAAAGTGGAAAGTTTGAAGGGAAGTAAGTAAATAAGGCAATAGTTACAGTCATTCAAACTTTGCCTTTTTTGTATGGAAATGTATGTTGGAAGGCAACGCTTGCCCTCCAAGCGAAAAACCCATACAAATCCTTGTCAAAGCGGGAAACTTTGAAAGCCTTTAACCTTTATCTTATTTGCTTGATTCTTTTGAAATTTTCAACTTTTACTAATTTTAGTATGCTCTTTCAAGTTATGATAATTTTGTTTGTCTTCGGTGAAATTTTAAAAAGTCACGTGACAGGTGACACAAGCCCATTGTCTGTAAAAAATTTCATGAATATTATTACAGTAATTGGTAATCATATAATTACCCGGCTAAACTAATCTACAAGCGATAAGTCAAATCGCAATTTAAACAGTCCAAAGTTGATGTTGTAAACTTAAATCATGCATTTGAATGTTGAATAAATTAATGGCTGCATTCCAAGTATAGAAAACAAGCATAGGTGATTAATTATTACTTATAGCAAACCTCCATTGTTCGGTCAAATATCGTCCAAATGAATCCAAATATATCCAATTAAAGATCCATCTTGATAGCAATTACCTCTAGTGTATTCTTGATTTCTAAGTCGCATTGGAAGTTGAGACCGCAAGAAGAGGCCGCCATCTTGTTTTGATGACGTCACACGGTTGCTCGTAGTTGTAGTAGTTGGCCCGACCAAACGAGTAAAACAGCGAGAAAACATTGTTTTACAAAACATGGTGTGATGTTTTGTCGGCTGTCCAAACGAATACAACATGTTTTACCGGACACGAAAAGAAAAGAAATGTTTTACGATGTTTGACAGAATGTTTGACACGGTTCAAACTTCTTAAAACATCTTAAAACATCTTAAAACATCTTAAAACATCTTAAAACATCTTAAAACATCTTAAAACATCTTAAAACATGGTTGTCAAACGAATAAATCATGTTTTACAAAACAGTGTTTTATGATGTTTTACTGAAATGTTTTACCCGTTTGGACGGGCCTTTAGTCATTGTTTATAATCAGTAAAGAATAGTCATGACGTTGGTCTTAGATTAGTCAATATCGACAGAAATCTCAATGCTAAAACATGAAACTGTACAAGCAACTGTCGAGCAATCGTGTGACGTCACCACAAACCAAGATGGCGGCGTCCGTGGATTCAACTTTCAATGTGAATTAAAGATCAAGAATACGCTACAGCCAATTGTATCAAAATGATTCTCTATTTGTATATCTTTGGATTCATTTGATCGATAGTTATCTGAAAAGTGGAGGTTTCCTCACAAGCGAAGCGTCGATAGACCAGGGATCAATGGGCTTGTGTCACCTGTCACGTGACTTTTTAAAATTTCACCGAAGGCAAACGAAAATATCATAACTTGAAAGAGCATACTAAAATTAGTAAAAGTTGACAATTTCAAAAGAATCAAGCAAATAAGACAAAAGTTAAAGGCTTTCAAAGTTTCCCGCTTTGACCAGGCCAGGATTTGTATGGGTTTTTCGCTTGGAGGGCAAGCGTTGACGCTTGGGAACTACTCCGTGTAGGCACAATCACGCAATGGTCCCTATGCAATATAGAGTAAATAGTAACTTTAGTCTTTAGTTCCCAAGCGTTGCCCCGTCCAACATACATTTTTATACAAAAAAAGGCAAAGTTTGAATGCCTGTAACTATTGCCTTATTTACTTACTTCTCTTCAAACTTTCCACTTTTACTAACTTTGGTATGCTCTTTCCCGAGTTATGGCATTTTCGTTTGCTACCAAGAACAATGGCTACACTTGTAAATTACAGTTGTAAGAGTTTTATTGTATTGACCCCAGGATCCCCCTGATAGACTGTTATTATTATTATTATTATTATTATTATTATTATTATTATTATTATTATTATTATTATTATTATTATTATTATTATTATTATTATTATTATTATTATTATTATTATTATTATTATTATTATTATTATTATTATTATTATTATTATTATTATTATTATTATTATTATTATTATTATTATTATTATTATTATTATTATTATTATTATTATTATTATTATTATTATTATTATTATTATTATTATTATTATTATTATTATTATTATTATTATTATTATTATTATTATTATTATTATTATTATTATTATTATTATTATTATTATTATTATTATTATTATTATTATTATTATTATTATCATCATCATTATTATTATTATTATTATTATTACCATTATCATTATTATTATTATTATTACCTTGACCAGCTTTCCTCTTGATAATTTACCATTCAACCCTTTGACTTCAGGAGATAAAAAACAACCCTGAAAAAAGCCGAAAGAACAGTGAGAGAAAAACAAAATTTTGGAAAACTGGTCGCTTAGAAGAGGTGGTCGCTTACGTGAGTGGTCGCAAACGGAGGTTCAACTGTATGTAAAACGCAATGAGACATGGTATAATTTATTATAATTTGATACCTTTACATAAACGCTGTTCTTGCTACACCTCTTGGCCCACATACTCCCATGTACATCAATAGTCAACTTGATGCCCTTTAGACACAGAAAGTCATGTTAGAATACAGGCAGTCCACGTTGGAAACGTTTACATCACAGATGAGGTAACGACGATTATGATGTTGGCTGATGATGATGACGATTGAAAGGGTGATTAAACGTGATGGGCGTTGATGATATCGACGGCGAGGATGAAGATGATGATGGTAATAAATAGATGGTTTTGTTTGGTGATCATAATGATGATGATGATGATGACTGTTACGATGATGATGATTGTGCCTGTTGGCACGGAATCGAAGGCATCTATTCAACCAATCAGTCACAGCGTGCAAAATCATTGTTCAACCAATCAGAATGCTTGTACACGGCACGGTCACCGCACGGCACGAACCGTACACTAACTACTTCCCACTCATACGAAAACGACTCTATCGATCACTAGATTGCAGTTGTCCATATTCAACCAATCACAGTGCGCAACATCATTGCTCAACCAATCAGAATGCTTGAATATGGCACGGTCACCGGGCACGAACCGTACAGTAACTACTTCCCACTCATACGAAAACGACTCTAACACATCCTTAGTTAAACATACCTTGCCAATGCAACGCCTGACTTTCTCTACTTTTTCATCAACAGGATTCATGGGTAACGACCCTATACCTATCCTATCTCCGGGGAATGAGAAAAATATAGTACAGTCAAACCTCTATTAAGCGGCCCTCTATTAAGCGGTCACTTTCGCTCAAATTCCCGGAAATCGGTCCCCATACTTACTGTAACCTTGACCTTTATTAAGCGGTCACCCTCTATTAAGCGGTCACTTTCACTCAAATTCCCGGAAATCGGTCCCCATACTTACTGTAAACATGACCTTTATTAAGCGGTCACCTATTAAGCGGTGAGTTGGCTATTTCCCGAGCCGGGTGACCGCATAATAGAGGTTTGACTGTAGTCTCCTTCTTCAGCATAAATATATATCTAATAACACTGACTCTTAGCTCGCCTTATTTGCTGTAAATAGAATAGATAATATAAACGGTTTCTGTGCGGCGGAGCGCAGAATAGAGACAGAGCACAGAGCACAGAAAGTACATTTTTATACTGTATTTAAACTTCCATTCAACAAACTTATTTGATATCTGCACACTGATGATGCAATACTGACACAGGAAGCCCAAGAAAGAAAGGTTACTGATGATGCAACACTGACACAGGAAGCCCAAGAAAGAAAGCTCGACTTACCGGGTGACGTCAAAAGCGTTGCTCGAGCCATCAACAATGATGACAGACCTATCCACTTGGAATTCACCACGTGACATGTCACGCTCAAAGCACGTGATCACGCACCACAGACCTGGCGTTTCCATGGCGACATCCATATCAATGTCCTGTGAATGGCACCAAAGTGTGAATTTTTAGATTTCTTATATACGAGGTTACTGTGCCCCTCCCCTCCCCCCAAAGGTGCGCGAACAGGTACAGTGAAAGGTCTCTCCCCTTATTTGGTGAATCCGTGCATTGCTCATTATTTATTATATTGCTTGATTTCATTAGACGTCACTTCCGGTCTCGTGAGGAATTTTAATCAGCTGAATTGCACCTTTTCAATAGAATACTCTCTGATTCAATATAAGCTGAATAGTTGGTGGGTTCAGTATTTTGTGATTTGAACCTTGCGTTTATGAGTTATAGAGGTTTGAAATCTCAATATGCAAATTTGATGACGTCTACTAAGGAATTTGCCATAACTTATTTAGACTTTTTCAAGAAGAGCTTATTTTTTGAAATGGGGAAAAAAGTTATACAATCATTCATAAAGACTGTGAAAATATTCTGTAAGTTTTCAAATGTCAATAATCAGCACAAGGGCGTTTTTGTATAATAAATGATTCCTTAGTAGACGTCATCAAATTTGCATATTGAGATTTCAAACCTCTATAACTCATAAACGCAAGGTTCAAATCACAAAATACTGAACCCACCAACTATTCAGTTTATATTGAATAGATTTTTAAAACAATCTCACAGGGGTTAGTTGCACTTTAAAGTAATAGATCAAAAACAAGAAAGAGTATTTCATCCGACATCTAAATACCGAGAAGTGTGTTGAAAAAACACAAACTATTATTAATTATTGGAGAAATTCAAAGTTAGTAATTTCAAATTCATGAGGAAAATAAAGAAGAAATCACTACCGTGAAGGAGGTTTGGATACGTGGTCTTAATTAGCATAAAATTTGGTCAACTTAAACTTTGAATTTCTCCAAGAATTATTCATGGATTGAGAAGCTATATCAAACACGAGAAAGAGTGTTATCCCATATCCAAACACCTCGAAATTGGCTAAAAAACTCGACTGCGTCTCGGTGTTTGGATATCGGATGAAACACTCTTTCTCGTGTTTGATATATTACGTAAAACGTCTTACCGGTGACAAAGTCGTTTCAAATGAGAACGTTGAAAGGTTCGACTCTTTACTGGTAAAACCTGGACGAACCGGTGACGTCATTGAACCACTCTCGTCAGCAGACTTTGTCAGGGCATCAACAATAGAAAACTCAGCACTAGTCCCCAGACCTCCATCGTCTGCTACTTCAGAAAAAGACTCGGACGGAGATTGTACATTGGTCTCACTGTTGAAGACGTCCAGGATCGAATATGGTTCGTGAATCGATAAATCTTCGGGTGAATCTCGCCCTTCATCAGAGACGCTACCAGGTTGGATGGTTGTCTCGGGCAACGTGTCCGGAGAAGATGGTTGTCTCGCGGGTCCAAAGTTGAAAATATCCGTTATTGAAATAAGCGGTGATTGGTCCATTGATCCAGGGATATTTTCTGTGGGAAGATTTGCGTCTTGTGGTGACTCTACTGAAGCTGTTTCGATGTCATTCCCTTCGAGAAAAGCCACTGAGAGTTGTTTCAGGGCAGAAGAAATGTCCAACTCCTCGTCAATATGAAAACTTGGTTGTTCAGCACTTTGGTTATCAACAGTGTCTTGGTCTTGGCTAGGAATGACTGAAAATACGTGAATTAGCATGGTGTATTCACAGTATTGAATACTGTATTGAACGTATTCCTATACGAATACTGGGCGAGAAAGACAGAGAAAGACTACGAGAAGCGCGCGCATAATCTAAGAAAATTGAGAAACGTTTTATCGTCTCTATAGCCCAGCTCTTCTCTTATGCTCTCACGACTTACTTGGTGTTGACGACTGTGGATAGTACGCCCTATAACAGAGCAGGAAATGTAAGTAGGGACATGAAAAAATGAAAAAAATGAAAAAATGAAAAAGAAAGAAACAGAAAAAAGGAAGTACGGAAATAAAATGGAAGAGAGGCAATGAGAGGCTAGGGGGCAGGAGGAAGTAGAGGAAACTGCGCCAGCTACGAAATTATTAGCTGTTTCCATGGACCACAACGCCGGAAGTGAGACTACAAGTAGCCTGGTATTGATATTGAAAGGATTACTCTGAATAAATAAAGGCATCTATCTATCTATCTTGGTAATGAACAGAACTTACTGAGACTGTGTTGCCGTGTGGCTGTTCTTCGTCCTTACTTTCCTACCCTCCAGTATTTGTATCGCTCTTTCTTTGATTTCTTCATCAGGCTAAAAGTAGAACTAGACATTAGCATAACTACCATGCTAACATACCTCAGTCCTTCTAGATCTCTTTCCTACCTTAATATCGCTACATTTAGCTTCTTCGCTGACTTGATTACAAAGATGGTTATAGACATTGTCCATTTTAGAGAAGGCCTTAAAACACAAACAGTGAATAGAAATTATATAGAATTAATAATACCATGGAAAGATTACGGGAAGTTTGAACCGCCGTCCGGTTGGCTCAGTTGGTTGATACCGGTCTATTGTGCGGGAGGTTCGTGGTTTGAGTCCCGGCCAGACCATTACCCAGGGTCTTAAAATAATTGAGGAGAAGGTGCTGCCTTTGTAATTACATCTACAAATGGTTAGACCTTCGCGTGGCTCGGATGACCACGTAAAATGGCTGTCTCGTCTCTCCACACTCCATTACATTGCACCGGAGGGACGTAAAAGAACCCACACCACTGTTCGACTAAGAGTAGGGCACGAAGTTCCCGGCGTGTGTGGCCTGACCTACTGGTGGATCCTACATTGTAGGGCTAACCTCAGGATCTACCATTTCGAAATACCTAGTGTATTTCGAATAAAGTATTATTATCTTAACTTTCACCTGCGATACAAACGTTGCGACGTCGTGTTTTTCTCTTTGTTGTTGATACTTCAGGAACTTAAACCATCTTCTTGCGAGTCGACCACGAAATACTGCAGGCCGAAGAAAATGGCCGATTAATCTCAGTACATTTTTAAGCTACACAAAGAAATGAATGGATGGATGGATGGAGAGAAGAACGGATAGATGCATGGATGGATGGAAAGAATAACGGATAGAATGGAAAGATGGATGGACAGAAGAACGGATAGATGCATGGATGGATGGAAGAACGGATAGATGCATGGATGGATGGACAGAAGAACGGATAGATGGATGGATGGATGGATGGATGGATGGATGGATGGATGGATGGATGGATGGATGGATGGATGGATGGATGGATGGATGGATGGATGGATGGATGGATGGATGGATGGATGGATGGATGGATGGATGGACAGAAGAACGGATAGATGGATAGATGGATGGATGGATGGATGGATGGATGGATGGATGGATGGATGGATGGATGGATGGATGGATGGATGGATGGATGGATGGATGGATGGATGGATGGACAAAAGAACGGATAGTTGCATGGATGGTTGAATAGACGGAAGGATGGATAGCTGAATGGATGGACAGATAGATGGATATGGATGGATCGATGCAAGGATGGATGGTTGCATGTGGATGGATGGATGGACTGAAATAACAGCCATTAGGTAGAGCAATCATTCGTGTAATTACATTTCTGCACGATGACAACTGCTCGATGTGCGGCATCAAGAAGATTGTCTAACTGTTCCCTGCAGTGGTTCTTCATAAAAACCTACAAGAAAAACAACTCAGTTTTACTGTGTTTTACTGAGTGCTCGTTTTATTAGTCAGCCAATCAGAGCGCACGTAATAATTGATCAGCCAATCAGAGCGCACGTAGTAATTAGTCAGCCAATAAGAGCGCATGATACACACCTTTGTTTTACCAGTCCATCCCAGTCCATGGACGTGTGATAGTATCTTCTCGCAGGTATCTGCATTGTACTTGACGTCTGCTGTTAATCGATACGATAGTATTTTATATCTACAAACATAAAACCAGAAAATTATCACAACATGATATAGATTACTGAATTACTTTGAGGGGAGGGGGGGGGGGGGGGGGAGGGGGGAAATTATGTAACCTAGTATCTAACTTAAACGGGCTTCTGGCATGCAGTGTTGACACCAATGAAACAATTACACTCCTAAGTCGAGGCTATTCATACCTTTGAATGAAAATATTGAACGCAATGCGTACTGGGAAGCCTTGTTGACGCATGCGCACGGTGTCCATAACACAGCTGTACCTAAGTTGTGCAGTAACTAATTCGTCATCATATCGGTTCGGGATGAGTTCTTGATTTGGTCGAATACATCTATAAACAAATGAATACAGTCAGGTCGATCTTTATATGGGGGGTAGAGTGAGTCAGAAATTGCATCTTACGACAAGAACAACCAATGATCGTACTTTCATTTAGTCACGTGATACTTACCTCACGAATTGCATTTCACTTTTCAAATTTCTTTGCATCAAATCCGACAGGGAATTCTGGGAAAAAAAGAAGTCAGAACATTTCTCTCCTTACTAACTACATAGGATGGGAGAAGTGAAAAAATGAAAACAATTTCTATTCTGAAATTCAAGAAAAAAAGCTAGTAAATAAGTAAGTAAGACTTCATCTACGCTATTTATTGAGGGTCTGGAACCCGAAAGCTCGGAATAAATCCGTCAAAAAATAGCGTAGATGAAGCTTATTTTCTTGAATTTTAGATTGAATCTTACGCACAAACAATCTTTAAAATTTCTATTCTGTATTGTCGTTTGTCCCATTTTGTTTTTCTCTCTTCCTACCTTAGCTTCCATTTATGGTTTATTTTTAATGCAAGGCTTACATTATTGCTTGATATTTTAAAATTAGCTGATAAAAGTCCTTGATTCTCTTTATTTATCTTCGACTGAGGGGCAAAACTGTCCTCCATGTGCTATCAAGCAGAGAGTATTAGAGAAAACATGAAATTCAAGAAAGGCTGATACTACGTAGAAATAAAAAGCTTAACACAACACCAACATGATAGAGCAAGAGAGAGCCAGGATCTGCAACCGTAGACAGCTGTTTCGTCCTTTTGGGACTCATCAGTACGGTGTAGCGAGAGCAACAAACGCCAACTTAGAAAGCCAATGTATGTTACTTGCGCATCGACTCTGAAACTCAATCCAGCTCAAATTTAGAAGCCCGCCGATTGGCTCACACCACAACACGTGCGGTAATATACCTACAGCATTTCATCGGATGAACATTCCTTACGAGACAGGAAATGACGTCAATTGATATCAAGCAGTTGCATTAAAATAACTCAATAAGAACATCAAAAGCTTACTCTGAACTGGGATGTCAACGTGAGGTGAAGTTGTTCTTGGATGAGCTTGTGTTTACTGACTTTAGCCTTGGTGATTCCCTGAATGTTCCCAATCCTGTGGACAACGGACAAGCGTGAACAAAAGAATTGCAGTCGAAAAAGATTAATTAATGTACTGTTAAACTAACGATAAACTGAGTGTATTTGGATTCCTATGGTTTATACCTACATTTCAGTCTGACGTCGAATTGTTGGTCGCCTAGAAAACAAAAGATAATAGAATAACAGTACAAAGACTTTTGTTGATGTCATAGACCATAAACGTCCTACTCCTGTCCTCTCAAAAAAAAAAAGACGAGGAAAGGAAAGGAAAGGGAAGGAAAGGAAAGGAAAGGGAAGTAAAGGAAAGGAAAGGAAAGGAAAGGGAAGGAAAGGAAAGGAAAGGGAAGGAAAGGAAAGGAAAGGGAAGGAAAGGAAAGGGAAGGATAGGAAAGGGAAGGAAAGGAAAGGATAGGAAAGGGAAGGAAAGGAAAGGAAAGGGAAGGGAAGGAAAGGGAAGGGAAGGAAAGGAAAGGAAAGGAAAGGAAGGGAAGGGAAGGGAAGGGAAGGGAAGGAAGGGAAGGGAAGGGAAGGGAAGGGAAGGGAGGGAAGGGAAGGGAAGGGAAGGGAAGGGAAGGGAAGGGAAGGGAAGGGAAGGGAAGGGAAGGGAAGGGAAGGGAAGGGAAGGGAAGGGAAGGGAAGGGAAGGGAAGGGAAGGGAAGGGAAGGGAAGGGAAGGGAAGAGTACACCTACATTTTCTTGATTTCTGCTTTACGTGGCATTGTTGGGACTTGCTCGGTACTGGAAAATCAAACTTTCATCAATTTTTCCGCAATAATACTACGCATGCTATTTTTGATTTGCCGCAGTACATGACTGCATGGCTTACCTGTGTTGGTGAGCACGTGAAATGGCTCCTGTTGAGGACAATTTGACCATAAAAAGTCTGCAAAGAAGATCGTCTTCGCTTTCTACAAGAGACATGACGAAAACCCTGGTAAAAACTACTGTGAGTAGTGGACTTTGTAGGGGAGGGGTGGTTGACAAAATTTCCGTTATATCTGGTTAAGTAGTGGACGTTGTAGGGGAGGGGTGGTTGATAATACTTCAGTTATTTCTGGTTAAGAAATCTAGTGGAATTAAGACAATGCAACATTGCGTGCAATATTGTCAGCAATGGCACCCTTTCAGTGTATCAGGTCCGTCCTATTCTGCAATTTATGGCATGCAATATTGCAGAAGTGGGATCACACTTTACTTCAATAACCTGACCACAGAAATTGCAGGGGTGGACGCACGCTGCAATCATATTGCCAGAACTATTGCACACAATGTTGCGTGTATTTTATAGAATGACTTCATCTACAAACCTTGTAGACATGTGATGAGGCTGCCTCCCAGCATATCTCTATTCCTCGCTACAACGTTCAGAGCTGCATAAGTGACCTGGAATTATATTATAACACACCAACTTAAGGAAGGCATGGGGCGGGATTAGATGGATATGAATGAATGGAACTGCATCCAAGTCTTATATGAGAAAGAGAGAACGAGGCGGCAAAATGTTTGCCAATTCAAAATGTCAGCAAAATCTAGTTTTTCTAAAGTTCATATACACACAAAAAAGAAAGTTAGAGCAGATTTCGTATGACTATAAAAAAAACGTGTCCGTGTCATGTCCGTGCCAAGTCCGTACCGTGTCCGTGCCGTGTCCGTACCGTGTCCGTGCCGTGTCCGTGCCGTGTCCGTACCGTGTCCGTACCGTGTCCGTACCGTGTCCGTACCGTGTCCGTACCGTGTCCGTACCGTGTCCGTACCGTGTCCGTACCGTGTCCGTACCGTGTCCGTACCGTGTCCGTACCGTGTCCGTACCGTGTCCGTACCGTGTCCGTACCGTGTCCGTACCGTGTCCGTACCGTGTCCGTACCGTGTCCGTACCGTGTCCGTACCGTGTCCGTACCGTGTCCGTCCGTACCGTGTGTCCGTACCGTGTCCGTACCGTGTCCGTACCGTGTCCGTACCGTGTCCGTACCGTGTCCGTACCGTGTCCGTACCGTGTCCGTACCGTGTCCGTACCGTGTCCGTACCGTGTCCGTACCGTGTCCGTACCAAATCCAACAACGCTAACGTTATAGATTACTTTACGAACACTGATACCTTTCCAGCAAAATGCTTTATTGTAAAAGCAGGAAAAGGAGAGTTAGCGACGTCAGTGTAACAAGGATGTTTGCGGTGTTTACTGCTGAACTTCTTCACCAGCGAAGCATCGCCGCCTTGAATGGATTTGCTTTCTTGGTCGATAAGCGAGAATATACCATCGGGTCTCTACGAGAAAGCGGTAACAATGTCAACAACAACAAAAATAGACATGATAAAGTAACAATTCAACGGAAAGTAAATAGCTAATGTACTTTTTAATTGTGATTGGAGTCGTATGAGTGGGAAGTAGTTACGGTACGGTCCGTACCGTGACGGTATTACGTCATGTTCGTGCGGTATCCAATCATTCTGATTGGTTGAGCGATGATTTTACGCGCTGTGATTGGTTGAATATAATTATTCGATTCCGTACCGTGACCGTAACGCCGTCTCGTAAGTTTCCCACTCATATGAAAACGACTATTATATATATTCAAGTTTACTTGACAAGTATGCATACAGTCTTAAAAGTACAGTGCGTTTCATATAACGTTTGACGAGCGCGTTCGGAAGTTCTTTCGGAAGTTCCAAAGTTAAAACCATCGATACAAAACCCAACATCAAGACTACTCGTCCTTTCACCCAACCGCTGGACCCAGAAACCGAGTCGACATTTGTTGGTTTATACACCTATTCCAAATATCGTTGTCCGGGCCGAAAGCAACAAGCAACAAGCTGACGACCGCAAAGGACTTTGGGAATCTCCTAATTAATTAATTTATCCGTGGTACTTGAGAAGTTATCCCTACGAGCGTTGAATATAGCAATCATTTGGAACTATTCGGCCATTTGAAAATGCATGTTGTCAAAATGTCTACGGATGAATAAATGAATAAGGAGAAAGTCCCAATGCCCTTTGCGGTCGTCAGCTTGTTGCTTGTTGCTTTCGGCCCGGACAACGATATTTCGAATAGGTGTATATTGGTAATCCTATACCTCCATTAAGAAGTCTATCGTGTCTTTGTTGTCAAGGAATTCCACTTTCTGTATAAGAATACCTTCTGCCTCTTGGTCGGCCTGTGGCAGAATGATGTAAAGTATCCCATCGTTAGTTCTCACAGACTGAACTTATTTGAACTAAAACCAACCTCTCTAAGGCCGTGTTTACACTTGGTGGTTTACTGAAGTAAACGAGTTACCGAACCTTGCTAGAAATTAGAAAACTATTGTTTCTTGAGCGGTTAACCTTAGTTTTCCGATTTGTACCTTGGAAAAGCGCTCAAGTGTAAACACGGCTTTAGACAGGTATTCTTGAAGTGCATGTTACGTCATAGCCGCTATATTGGTTCCCAAATACAAAGCATTCCTCATCAGCTTCTCTTGTTGGTTCATCCAACATGTCGGCTGCATCTTTGTTATTTTGTTCTCAAAACTCTTCTCTATTATGGAGTGTTTACTGAAAAAAAGCTACTGCTTTCAGGAAACATTACGTCATGCAATTACAAGCTGTATGTTCTTTGCCGCCGCCTATCGTACGCGAGGTTTCGTCTTGTAATTATTGCGCCTTTCCAATAAGGGCGGTCGCTTACAAGAGGGTTGACCGCCCGGCAAAAGGTACTTACCGTCTCCCAAGTAAACACGATCCTTTCCAATAAGGGCGGTCGCTTACAAGAGGTTTGACCGCCCGGCAAAAGGTACATACCGTCTCCCAAGCAAACACGATCCTTTCCAATAAGGGCGGTCGCTTACAAGAGGTTTGACCGCCCGGCAAAAGGTACATACCATCTCCCAAGCAAACACGATCCTTTCCAATAAGGGCGGTCGTTTACAAGAGGTTTGACCGCTCGGCAAAAGGTACTTACCGTCTCCCAAGCAAACACGATCTGATTGTACAAAAACATCAAGTGTTCGTTGGTTTGTGTTGATGCAAAGTTGCTCCATACCATTGAGACCCAGACGTTCAAAGCCAAAAGGATCTAAAATAGACACTGTGTTGCCACTATGAGTAAGAATATAAAAGTCTGCATTATTGGATTTGTTTTATTTGTTTTGTTTTAGGAAATTTTCCAATTTTAGATAAATTCAGCGAAGGGTCACTACCCGTCGGGTAACTCTTTATCCAGTGAGTAAGGCCCTGTTTACGAGGAGGGAGGGTAACCCTAGCAGTAGGGTTACCCTAGTACTAGGGTTATCCTAGCTCTCGTACGTTTCTATATTTTTCGCGTACGTGTTTACAAGGCTGGTAGGGTTACCCTACTGCTAGGGTAACCTTAGTACTCGGATAGGGTTACCCTACCACTAGGGTTATGTTTTTCCCTTGTAAACGGTTTTGCCGAGATAACTCGCCTACCCGGGACAACTTTTTACTAGTTTCCAGGTCTTTTCAATCGATGAGTACCGTGTGGCGGCTGATCGAGACAGTGGCGAGAAGCGGTTTGGAAAGGCGAAAAGTAGGGCCAGTGACAGCGAAAAACAAAAGGAAAAGCAGCACGAAAAGATAACAAGACGTGGAGCGACAATTTTCATAAGATATTTCGGGTATTATACAAGAGTATAAGTCGTCGTGCGACTTTAAAGGCCTCGACTTTTTTCATGTCCGCCATTTTGTTTGTTGTGACGAAGCCTTGCGCGGTTACTAAGCAATTGAATTGACTCGAGGGGAAGGGTAACCCTAGTCGAAGAAATTTCGCTTGTAAACCCGGGCTATCTTTAACCCTAGTACTAGGGTAACCCTACTGCTAGGGTTACCCTCCCTCCTTGTAAACAGGGCCTAAGTTGATGTTGTTATATTCGTTTTCTCATTGGTCGAGACACGTCACGTGGCGTGCGTCAAATCTTAGTTACTCCCGCGCGGGCAATAAGTTCACGTGATCGAAGGGTGAGAGGGGAATAAACGCACGTGATCAGGTCAAAGTCCATTGAAAATACTTGTGGCGCCGTTGTCAACAACAATTTTTTCAGTGTTTGACTATGGGGATATAACAAAACACTTAAAGTGCCTATAACCCCTGTGAGATTCTTTCAAAAATCTATTCAATATAAGCTGAATAGTTGGTGGGTTCAGTATTTTGTGATTTGAACCTTGCGTTTATGAGTTATAGAGGTTTGAAATCTCAATATGCAAATTTGATGACGTCAACCCAGGAATTTGCCATAACTTATTTAGACTTTTTCAAGAAGAGCTTATTTTTTGAAATGGGGAAAAAGTTATAAAATCATTTATAAAGACTGTGAAAATATTCTGTAAGTTTTCAAATGTCAATAATCAGCACAAGGGCGTTTTTGTATAATAAATGAAGTCTTAGTAGACGTCATCAAATTTGCATATTGAGATTTCAAACCTCTATACCTCATAAACGCAAGGTTCAAATCACAAAATACTGAACCCACCAACTATATATTCAGCTTATATTGAATAGAATTTTAAAACAATCTCACAGGGGTTATAGGCACTTTAAGGACGTTCGCGGGCAAAAAAACTAAACATGTTTTTTCCCTGAAACTTCGTATGGTGAAATAAGATCATTATAGAAGCTAAATGAGCAAATAAAAAATGGGGGTCACCGACTTCGCTATGGAGCCAGACTTTTTTAAAGTATACCCTTTTTCTGATCGAAAATTACGTGCGTTAAATCCACGGAAAGTCGAGAATGACAGGTATTTTTTTGTAGAAAAACTAAACGGATTGCTAAAATTTTCCTGAAATGGCTATCTAAGAGTTTATAGAATACATTTATGTACAAAGATTTGTGAATATATAGAAACAACCTGTAGTTTTTGGCTCATATTTACAGTCACCACGTAGCCATCGACGACTCTTTCGCGTGAAGGTAGGTTGAAGTTTTCATCTAAATTCGTGTTTTTATCAAAATCTAAACATGTTTTTTCTTTAAATTTGGTACATGGGGAGCTTTTATGATTCTTTGTAGAATCACAAAATAAAAAATGGGGATCACCGGTATCGTTCTCAAGATATTAGCCGATGAAAATCGTCTACGTAACATGCTTGGCTGGCTGCCATCTTGGACGTGAGGAAAGAGGACTGGACCGAGATGATTCGAACCTTGATTTTATGCGCAGAAAAGATGCGCGTGAACAATGCGCGCGAACGTCCTTAATGACTGTTCCTTGTTTCCCTCGGGACCAGTCATTAAGTGTTTACTGTTATCCAATACATTTATCCACTCAATAAGGATTTATCTGACAGATAGCGCTATACACACAGTCGGCTTTGGACAACCAGGACGGCATTATCATTTTACCGTAATCCTTTGCTGAAAAACATTTTATCTCATAGAATCTTTAGAACAGAGTTTTGAAAACTCTAAAATTTGCAAGTGTGAAGCAGTTATCTGCTTTATTTATGGCAATGTGACGTGACGTAGCACTAATGTAGGTTCGCAAAGGATTGTGGTCAAACGTACAGCCGCCATAGTTTCGTTACTATTATGGACAGAAGTGATAAACCATTTTCGTTGAAAGGTTGTTCGTACCTTGTTCCTACATCCATTGGTGCAAGATACTGGTTGATCTTCCAGACAATCCATGCAAACACGCGAGTATACAAAGCCATGGAAAGCATATCTCTGGCATCACTTGCTTCGCTAATACTCCTCAATCGACGGGCTAATCGACCTATACAGTACAAACAAGTTCATAACTCACATGCCATAATTCACATTATATGCATTTTGGGAATGAAACTGGTCAAAAAGACGGACTAAACAACTATATTTTATGACAAAAATATTGTTTTTTCAGCCAAGCTTGGCAGTTTTTTATTAAAACTAAGGTTGAAGAAACAAAATTTTTGTCATGAATCATCCAACCTACAAACCGACATTAGATTTAACTATATTTTACTTTCTAATCTTTGACTAGAAAGACCGGCATGTATAAAGGCAATGCACCAGTTCAGTCACAGCGGGCGGCCCAAGGGATATTCTTTTTACATTCTCACAGTATTTGTATGTAGTTCTATATTGGTAGTGAAAATATCAGGTTTACCTCGATAAAATGAAGGGACATTTGAAAATTTCGTCCAATAAGCCTTGGATCGCGCTGAAACTTTGCCAGATCATAAAGACAAGATACAATAAACAGCACTTGAAAAAACTGCTTCACTTTATTGAGGTAAACCTGATATTGTCACTACTGATATAGAACTACACACAAAATACTGTCTGAACGTCAAGAGAATATCGCTTGGGCTGCCTGTAGTTCACTTCCTTTTCAGTTCCTTTTCTTATCACTTTTAACTCACCTTTAACAGAAGTCATCTCCGTGACAAGCGCGAACTGAAGTTTCTCCGCAGAAACACGAAGCAGAGAACTAGCTGAAGAGAAAATCAACAAGCATAAGAAAATTTTTCACTGGAGTTGTAATAAAAAGAAAATCCTCTTTCAACTCGACAAAAAAGCCTGAACAATAACAAAATTGACAAGCTCACAAGCGAAGTTCATCTTGATATTTATTTACAAAAAGTAACATTTGTCAAGCGTAGATTGGATTATTGAAGTATTGTAAAACCACACGAGATGATAGCTTTAGAAATACCCACCTTTCCGGAGTGTTTCAATATCTCCAACGTCAACAGATTTGCTTCCAAGTTTAACAGAGAACGTTAAGTCACCAATGTGTAGGATTGCAGCGAGAACACGAAATATTGTCTCTACGTTCTGAAGATCAACAAAACTAAGAATTATATAATGAATGTACTAAAAATGAACGTCTACGCATAATAATGATATACAGCTATTTCAAAAAAGGTTGGTGAAGGTTTTGTTGCATCTTGCATACCAAGCCTTGCAAGATGCAACAAAACCTTCACCAACCTTTTTTGAAATAGCTGTATACTCCACTGATTCACACCACCATAGGATGCCATATATACGGGCACACTCGCAAAAACGCCCACTCTTCGAAACTTGGATATTCATCAGAAATTAGTTGGAAATGTTCAATTTGCAAGGATTTGGACATTCCCAAATAATTTTCGAGGTTTGGAAACTTGTTAGAATTTCCAGGGTTTGAAGAGCGTCCGTTGTTCAATGATAGGTATAGGTGGATAAACTACGTATAGGTGGGCCTCTACACTATGGGTCGTGTTGCAGGGACATGCTGCTGGAACGCCTAACATCACGCTCCATTCACAAGGAGAGACATGTAGCGGGTAGGTGTGACGAAGAAGTAGTAGGTGAAAAATCACCATACGTGGAGTTTAATTTGTCATTACAACATCTTGGAATATTTTGGAACATCTTGGAACATCTTGGAACATCTTGGAACATCTTGGAACATCTTGGAACATCTTGGAACATCTTGGGATATCTTGGAACATCTTGGAACATCTTGGAATATCTTGGAACATATTGGAACATCTTGGAACATCTTAGGATATCTTGGAACATCTTGCAATATCTTGGAACATCTTGGGAAATCTTTGAATATTTTGGAACATCTTGTGACATCTTGTGACATCTTGGAACGTCTTGGAACATATAAGAATATCTTGGAATATCTTGGAATATCTTGTGACATCTTGGACTATATTGGAACATCTTGGAATATCTTGGAATATCTTGGAAAATAATGGAACATCTTGGAACATCTTGGAATATCTTGGAAAATCCTGGAACATGTGGAAGCATCTTGGAAAATCTTGGAACATCTTAGAAAATCTTGGAATATCTTGGAAAATCCTGGAACATGTGGGAGCATCTTGGAAAATCTTGGAACATCTTAGAAAATCTTGGAATATCTTGGAAAATCTTGGAACATGAGGGAATATCTTGGAACATCTTGGAATATCTTGGAACATGTGGGAATATCTTGGAATATCATGGAAAATCTTGGAATATCTTGGAAAATCTTGTGACATCATGGAACATCTTGGAATATCTTGGAATATCTTGGAACATCTTGGAACATCTTGGAACATCTTGGAACATCTTGGAACATCTTGGAACATCTTGGAAAATCTTGGAATATCTTGGAACATCTTGGAACATCTTGGAATATCTTGGAACATCTTGGAACATCTTGGAACATCATGGAAAATCTTGGAATATCTTGGGAAATCTTGGAATGTCTTGGAAAATCTTGTGACATCATGGAACATCTTGGAATATCTTGGAACATGTGGGAATGTTTTGGAATATCTTGGAACATCTTGCAATATCTTGGAACATCTTGGAAAATCTTGGAACATCTTGGAATATCTTGGAACATCTTGGAACATCTTGGGATATCTTGGAATATCTGGGAACATCTTGGAACATCTTGGAATATCTTGGAACATGTGGGAATATCTTGGAATATCTTGGAACATCTTGCAATATCTTGGAACACCTTGGAAAATCTTGGAACATCTTGAAATATCTTGGAACATCTTGGAACATCTTGGAATATCTTGGAAAATCTTGGAAGATCTTGAAATATCTTGGAAAATCTTGGAACATGTGGGAACATCTTGGAAAATCTTGGAATATCTTGGAACATCTTAGAAAATCTTGGAAAATCTTGGAACATGTGGGAATATCTTGGAACATCTTGGAATATCTTGTAATATCTTGGAACATGTGGGAATATCTTGGAATATCTTGGAACATCTTGCAATATCATGGAACATCTTGGAAAATCTTGGAATATCTTGGAACATCTTGGAATATCTTGGAACATCTTGGAATATCTTGGAAAATCTTGGTAGATCTTGGAATATCTTGGAAAATCTTGGAACAAGTGGGAACATCATGGAAAATCTTGGAATATCTTGGAACATCTTAGAAAATCTTGGAATATCTCGGAAAATCTTGGAACACGTGGGAATATCTTGGAATATCATGGAATATCATGTGATATCTTGGACTATATTGGAACATCTTGGAATATCTTGGAATATCTTGGAAAATATTGGAACATCTTGGAACATCTTGGAATATCTTGGAATATCTTGGAATATGATGGAACATCTTGGAAAATCTTGGAACATCTTGGAAAATCTTGGAACATCTTGTGACATCATGGAACATCTTGGAATATCTTGGAATATATTGGAACATCTTGGAACATCTTGGAACATCGTGGAACATCTTGAAACATCTTCGAAAACAAAATCTGCAAAAACCATTCTACACTTTCATAAAAGTACTAGTTCAGACGAGGGTATATAGGCCACTGTTATATCTCCACGCAACAAGTCTCTGCTACATTGTCGATTGAATGCCGCCGGGAAGGAAACGTTATTTTGTCCCTACTGCATTCATATCCCACAACATCTCATCATCCAGCAACATGTCCCTGTAACATAGTGCACATGCACCATAAGGACCATCAATTGCCCTATACCATTATGACGTAACGGCTTATTTATGAGGGGGACAGAATCGTGAAGAACAATTATAGAAATTTGAACTAAATCTGCTCTGCTGAGGTTCGCTTGATTTCAAATTGGCTAGTTTCCAGATATTATGTCCATCGATACTTTTCCCACAATATTTACTGTGTTTGGTGACTTTTATCGCTTTCAGACGGTCTGTAAAATACATTTATTTGGAAAATCCTTTGTGTTGTTGCTGTTTTGTCCCCCTCTAGCGACCATGATCCTTAGCGTTTAAACAATATATTGTTTTGATGTGACGTCATAGTGATATAGGGCAATTAATAATTATTAATAACATGACATATGTATATGTCCTACTAACATCATGACTAAAGCCCAGTGATTTAAAGCATTCCTCCAAGTTGGTTAATTCATCTTGATACTTGTCTTGTTCCATTGTACAGTCAAAATCACTTCCAGTATACCTAGAATAATAACAATTAGAGTCACTATATACAGTCAATTCAGAAAACGTTGTCGTCGACCGGCCTCACTAACTACATTTTATAAGCGACTAGACCGAACGGGAGTATGGGTAGAAATCACTGAAGCAGTTTTAAATCTGCATATCTGATTAGCCATGGCTCGAGCTTACAGGAAAGACCCACAGTACTGTACAGAGTCGTTTTCGTATGAGTGGGAAGACTACGGCATGGAGTTACGGTCACGGTACGGAATCGAAGGCATTCTATTCCACCAATTACAGAGCGCAAAATCATTACTGAACCAATCAGAATGCTTGGACACGGCACGGTACCGTCTCGACAAGGCACGAACCGTACCATAACTACTTCCCACTCATACGAAAACGACTCTATAAGCGAGGTGAAGTTTGTGGATAGAACTATTAAAAATGTACCCAATTTATGCTTTTAACTATGAGATGCCCTCCCCCTCTTTTTGACTGTCCCCTACACCACTGTTTGGCAACACTGATGCATACCTGTGATATACACATGGCTGTAGATGGTATTTTTCCAGGTTTTCTTGTGCCATACCGACAAGGAACTGGTAAAATATGTGGAAATTCTTCTCTCCCTATAGAGAAAGACAAATAGAGTTCGTTAGAATAAACTTTATTTTCTGTACATTTCTCATTTACAGTAATAGATCGGGGTCGTGGGATCATGACCCTGGATCAGGGATCACAGACGTGGGATCGGGATCATAGGCTGGATCAGGGATAACAGACATGGGATCAGGACCATAAGACCCTGGATCAGGGACCATGGATGTGGGATTGCGATCACAGACCCTGGATCAGGAATCACATACTTGGGATCAGGATCAAAAGACCTAAATGAATAAGGGTTGAAATATTTTTTCTGGGATTGGTGTCATTTGTCGGGTTCAGGGATCAAAATTATGAAAAACGGAAGAAATAACCACACGTTATGTACAACACACTTCAACCACTACAGAAAAATCTGAGCCCCAAGGTGCCGGAAACGAACCCACGACCTACCCGGATTTTTCGGCTCTACCACTGAGCTAAGACTTTTTTCTGTAGTGGTTGAAGTGTGTTGTAACGTGGGGATATTTCTTCTTTATTCATTTATATGTATAAATACTATTTCTATTTATGTATTCCCGCGTATATACATATTTCTGACATTTAATAACGCTCAGATTTTTCTGTACGTGGCCTTTGAAGTGTGTTGTAACATGGGGTTATTTCTTCTTTATTCATTTATTATAAATACTCTTTCTATAAAAAACGGGAATTAAAGGATCAAGAAAATATACCAGCACGTCACGGCTCTACATTACTAGATCACTATTATACTATTATACTATTCAGCCCCCTAAATATTAATTCATACCAAGAGACCATAATCTATATCCATAAAATCTATTGGAAAATTGCTAATCTTGGGCTCCCTGTGTTGCGTACGCGCGCGCGCGGCGATTTTCCCGCCATTTTTTAAGTTCTTGTAGCTTCGCCCTTCGCCAATAAAAAGGGACGTATCAAATGAAGGTCAGATGAAGGTCAGAAACACTGCAATATGGTACTTAGAAAACCTAAATAATCCGCGAAAAATGAAGGTTTTTTAATTGTCTTGAAACCTATATTATTGTGACTTTGTTATTGAATGTTTGTTGTTTAAATTATTTGACTTTTTTCGGGTTTTTTTACGTGAATCCGACTGGTTTTCATTTGTCTGAATGTCAGTTTTCACTTTCTGTAGTTCATGTAACTTTTAGATTTACAAATGATTTAATTGTAGAAGAATCTATATTAATAATGGAGAGACATGTGAGTAAAAGTGGAGGTTCGTTCAAAGTCGAAAGGAAAGCAGTCAAACGCGTCTTCAAACGCATAGTCACAGTCCACAGTCAAGAATGGGGCCAAACGCGAAGGTACAGATTTTTCTGTTTTTTTTTCTTCAAATAATCCTCGAGGTCTATTATGATGAATATAAGACTTAACTTACTTTTTCCACTTCCAGAAGCAAGTTTGCAGAGCAACAAGATACAAGGTATACTAATTTTATTTAAGCATTAATACACGTTTGCCGTGTCTTTGTTCTCTGTTAAAAACACGCGGGATATGTTGGGAAATAACTAAAGAAAGAAATAAAGGAAGGAAGGAAAGAAGAAGAAAGGATGAAATAAGGGAATGAAAGAAGAAAAGAGAGAGAAAGAAAGAAATGCACCTAGATCATCTCTTTTAATTGCTACAGCATTCAAACAATGTTCTGTGCGTTACTGTTTTGGAAGAGCTCTTCCAAAAATGAAATGTACAGATACATGTACCTCTGTGCTGCTACCATTTTCAAAAGATCTTAGATGTTTCCTGATATATGACTTTTTCCAAATATTAATTTCAGCTGCAAGCCAGAACAATAACAATAATAACAACAACAGCAACAACAACAGCAACAACAACAGCAAAAGCGTTGCAAGTTAGTAATGAACACAGTGTGTTGTTTGCATGGCTATATATTGATATATACAGTACTATAAATAAACATCTTCCTAATAATACATGTACATGTATATATGACTTTTTCCAATTATTTAATTTCAGCTGCAAGCCACAACAACAGCAAAAGCGTTGCAAGTTAGTAATGAACACATTGTGTTGTTTACATTGGCTATATTGATATACAGTAGTACTATTAATGAAGAAACATTTTGCTAATTATATATGACTTGTAATTTTTTTCAATTATTATATTTCAGTTGCAACTAGCCAGAACAGCAACAATCGAGGTGCGTGTTTTAAATTAATACTGTACACTGTGTATGTAGGCTATTCAAATGGAATGAATGTTGCTATGTTGTTATTTGATTTGTCACTTATTTCCCTTTTTTATTTCAGATGCAAACCGGAACAATAACAATCGAGCTGCAGGTTTATAAGTAAATTAGTATTTTGGTAATATTATCTGCATCTCATTTCTCTTCTTTTTATGTCTCTTTCAGAGCCATGTAAGGAGTGCAATGGCTGGGGTCATGAACGATCCGTGTGCCCCGGCATAAAATTAGGTAAATCAGTTGTCTAATGTTCAGTCGCTTTTGTGTGTGCATATGTACCTTAATTTCCAATAAAGATTGTGGTAGTTTTTTATAATAATTTATTTATTATTTTGGATGTCCATTCTCAAATTGCTTTTTTCTTCATGCAAGTATATATATGTAATGCAATATACAGCTATTTCAACAACAACAAAATTAAAAATAGGTGATATGCAATTAATATATATTTTATTATGTATTTTGTAGCGTTATGCAATGTACACAGTCTTTTAGAGATCAGTTAAGCATATCAAATAGTTCTGCTTTACCCATCCCGTGGGAATATCAAGTGTGCAGTATTTAAGGTTCAGATTAGCATGATGCGCCACTCGAAGGCATCTCCTAGTTCCACTCATCGAACTCTGAGTTCACTTAATTTCGTTACATTATGGCGTCGGATGCATGCAGTACATTCGGTTTCATGCTCGGTGCATGCAGTTAATTTAATTCAATTCGCTACATTATTGTCTTGTATATATATCTAGAGGTTATTCAGTACCTGGCCCGATACTTGTTACCAATAAATGAGATGGCACTAATAAATGAGATGCCCATTCCTATTCTGTTTGTTGTCATTATAGAATGAAGTTTAGCTATAAAATGCTTTATACTCGTTCACAGGGTGGATAGAGTATAAATAATAATAATAATAATAATTGCGACCAGTGAGCGAGCCCCAGCGAGCGAACTGGGAGCAACACTAATCTTTGGTTGGGCTTCCTGTGTTTCAGATGCCAGCTCGATTCTCGATTTGTGTTTTTCATTCCGTTTGGAAAGATTTTTTCCACGTGACTTTTACCCTGACGTCATATATCGTACGTTCCCGTCGTTCATTTGGGCATTTGTGACTCATCTCGTGCTTAGAGTGGATTCGAAGCCTTTTTTTTGCTCGTACTTTATATCCGATTCTTCGATGGAATTTTAACTTTAAAAAGATCTTCATTTATTGTTGACGATCGCTTCATATTAGCGACATATTGAGGCCGGGAAGGCAATGTTCTCTTATTAGTCTTTCGGCTCTGTTGTGTGCTAATTCGCTGCACTGATTGCCACTGTGGACAACATAAGTAGTCGATCGAATCCTAGTACCGGTATACTCTGGTTCCAGAGTCCCTCTCTTCGCTCGTCCCCCAATAGTAGCCTCTGGAACCAGGGTAAGTACCGTATAAATGCTCTTGGAAACCAGGTCATCCCAGATGCAGAGACGTTGTCACTGAATTATCTGCCTAACAGCTCGTTCGTTTATCGTGCCGCCAACCGTACCAAACCAGTTCCAAACAAATGATCTACCTTTGATGGTAGAGCCTACTGAAGCATTACTAGTGATTGGCAACTGCAACGTATTTTATTCTAAATTCAAGATATAGGTGTTCATAAGTGTAGCAAATTGAATACTGAAAAATCGATAAAGCATGTACATTGATAAAGAAAAAAGTGTGATGTTGATTTTTATTGATTGATACTAATGTCGGGTATGTATCATGTTTAATATTCTTATTGTATTGTCTTTGTTATTCTTTCTTTAAGCTTAGATGGCTTTAATAGATTTCTAAAACTGTTCAGGTGGTTATGTACAAGGGCTTGCAATAACTAGCCTCCTATGCAACCGTGACAGCGGAAATCACATCTCTGTAAAAATCAACCAATCATAATGGACCGTTCCCACGGCTGAAATGGACAAGAAACGATCGCGAAATCAAAACATTTTTACGTGCATGGAGGATTGTCAAACCACCGAGTGAATAAAATTCAAGAATCAGAATCTGTATCACGTGTATATCTCAAAAGCCTGATGAAAAGAAAGCTCAAGAGTGTCCGCAGTTTACTGGGAAGAGAAACAATTCACATAAACAGTTGCAGAGTAATTGTTACATATCGATATTATAACAAATGCGCGTGTTTGAAATATTGGGCTACCTGTGCTGCTAAATATAGTATTTGTCTTGGTTTTCGGAGGTCGCAATTTTTGACCTATGGTTAGCCTAGTAATAATAATAATACCGTATTTGCCGGTGTATAAGTCGACTCGGTGTATAAGTCGACCCTCTAAAATGAGGTCAAAATTCCTGATTTTATCATATATTCTTTGTATAAGTCGACCCTACTTTTCTAAGAGCATCAAGTATATTTTGATGTCAAATCTATTCGAAGTT
>JAUJYZ010000053.1:0-137500 GCA_033675265.1 Actinostola sp. cb2023 | reverse complement strand
TATAGATAGATAGATAGACACCTTTATTTAAACTCAAATAACGTGTAAATTATTACTTCTTGACTTTAACCGACCCCAAAGAAAATTCGTTGCGTTTTAGTTTGGATTTTTGTCCAGTATTTACTATTGTTGTGGGGTTCTGCGCGTGAATTGCCCCTTGACCTTGTAATCTCTCTCATTTCCGGCGCAATTTGATTGGTTGGTGAAATTCGATCTCGCGTTGTTTAAAAGTAGGCGGTTATCTAAAATACCCGACCTTGCTTGCAGGCTCTCATTCCCTTCCCTTCTCCCCAATCCCCCCTCTTCGCTCCCCTCCTCGTCCCCAGACCCATATCCCCCTCCCCCTCCCCCCTTTCCCTTTCCCTGCCCCAGAGAGCCTGGCTACGCAGGCTAGACTCTGACTGACTGTCTGACTGACATATACATTTATTTTTAAATAGTAATAGCAATAATAAATAACAATTGACTGAATGACTGCTCAAGCATGTTAAGGCCAGGACTATCACCAAAACGAGGAAAGTATTATTTTATTTCACTGTTGTCTTCTATTTTGCTGAAACCCCACCAAACTTTGCAGAGTTAATCAACTCCACAATATTCAGATTTTGGATTAACACTTTTTCGGATAAAGTGGTCACGTGACCTCCAGCCTCACTTCTATGTTGATTCAAACTTTGAATTAAAATGGGCCAATGGGTAATTCATGTACAGAAATAGTTATACATAGATTTTGTTTCTATGTATCAGAGGTATCAAAATCTGCCCTCATTGCTGGGTCAATGATATGCATTAAGGAGCTATTTGCTTCAATCTGATTGAATAATCAAGTCACGTGACCTATTTTCGAAAATAACTCCTTTATGAACATTAGTTTCCCAGCGATGAGGGCAGATTTGTATACCTCTGATATATTGACACAAAATCTATGTATAACTATTTCTCAGGTACATGAAATACCCATTGGCCCATTTTAATTCAAAATTTGACCAAACATAGAAGTGAGGCTGGAGGTCACGTGACCACTTTAACAAAAAGTTGGTGTTGCAAAATCTGAATATTGTGGAGTTAATTAACTCTGCAAAGTTTGGTGGAGTTTCAACAAAACAGAAGACAACAGCGAAATAAAATAGCCTTAGCCTCGTTTTGGTGATAGTCCTGGCCTTAACATGCTTGAGTGATCATGACTGGCTGATTGATTGATTAGTTGATTGATTGGTTGGTTGGTTTATTTATTGGTTGATTGATTGGTAGATAGATAGATTGATTGGTTGGTTGGTTTATTGGTTGATTGATTGGTAGATATATTGATTGGTTGGTTGGTTGATTGGTTGATTGATTGGTAGATAGATTGATTGGTTGGTTGGTTTATTGGTTGATTGATTGGTAGATAGATTGATTGATTGGTTGGTTGGTTGGTTGGTTTATTTATTGGTTGATTGATTGGTAGATAGATTGATTGATTGATTGACTCTGACTGACTGTCTGACTGACATCTACATTTATTTTTAAATAGTAATAGTAATAATAAATAACAATTGACTGAATGACTGATCATGACTGGCTGATTGATTGATTAGTTGATTGATTGATTGATAGATTGATTGGCTAGTCTATTGACTGATCATGACTGGCTGATTGATTGATTAGTTGATTGATTGATTGATAGATTGATTGGCTAGTCTATTGACTGATCATGACTGGCTGATTGATTGATTAGTTGATTGATTGATTGATAGATTGATTGGCTAGTCTATTGACTGATCATGACTGGCTGATTGATTGATTAGTTGATTGATTGATTGATAGATTGATTGGCTAGTCTATTGACTGATCATGACTGGCTGATTGATTGATTAGTTGATTGATTGATTGATAGATTGATTGGCTAGTCTATTGACTGATCATGACTGGCTGATTGATTGATTAGTTGATTGATTGATTGATAGATTGATTGGCTAGTCTATTGACTGATCATGACTGGCTGATTGATTGATAAGTTGATTGATTGTTTGATTGAATGATTTCAGATTGATTAACTGACTGACTGATTGATTGCTATTCCACAGACAATAAACGTACAAGATTTATATCATCAATTATGGCTCTCACCAGTTACCATAATATATATAATATATACTTATGAAAGAGTATAACATCTAATACAAAAGTGCAGTTTGTAATTTCTTTTTATATATTTCTTTTACTTCGTAGTTTTTGAAAAAAACATTCTTAATTTATAAAATATTGAGTCATACCTTCATCCACTTGTTTGTTTGAAAATATACCACAAATGTTGTGTTATAGTTGTAATAATGATCCCCATAAAATAATTATATTGATAGTCAGCAAATACATTGACAACTATATTTTATTAAGTAGAAAATCAATAAAAATAATCTTCTATCTTTGTGATGAAAGTTTTGCTTGGTATTTGTATCTGTGTGATTGTAAACTGCAAAACAGTCTCTACATTTTCACTAAACTCCTGCGAGAAGAGTTGAAGTTCAAGCAAGTTGCAGTTCTGGCCACAAGAGAATGAAACGAGACCAAAGGATGTGAGGAGATTGAGACAAGAAGTGAAGCAATGCAAAGTGACAAGAAGTAATTTCATAACCATCTCAAAAACCAACTACATGTCTGTACTAACTAGTCTCCTAGTTTCCTTATGCAACTGGTATTAGTGTTGTCACACATGTATGCATAATGCTCTCCACTAACATCACGCAACGTTCCCTCCCCACTAATAGCTGCGTAGGAGCCTACAGTCAAACCTCTATTAAGCGGCCCTGACCATTAAGCGGTCCCCAAACTGTAAACTTGACTTCTATTAAGCGGTCACCTCTAAGACTATAAGCTGCTATTTCCTGAGGGTGACTGCTTAATAGAGGTTTGGCTGTATGTACTAACAAGATTATTATGATATTATTATTTCATTTCAAAACCCCCCCGGGGGGTTATTAACTCCCTTTGTCCAAGTGGTAGGGGTGATTGGCGGTCGATTTTGAAAACGACCCCTAAAAGATATGCATAAATTAAAAGAGCTTATTGAAGCCATGTTCATTCGACCCCTAAAAGGTACGACGGTCATCATATATGGTGAAAAAGTGATTGTGCTGATATATATTTTAATCAGTGACTGGACAACGTACATCTCTCTTCTGTTCTTACATGTTTGTTCAATAAAGAAAATAAATAACAATTGACCCGACTTTTGAGTCGGAACCCCTAAAAGGTACATTGTACACACAGAAAATATTGTCAACCCTAAAAGGACCTCCGATCACCCCTACCACTTGGACAAAGGGAGTACCCCCCAGGGCCAAAAACCTCTGTCATATGGATGACCATATGGGTTACATTATAAAATATAACTAGCTTAGTAAACCACTAAATAAGTATGTCATCATGCAACACGCATTACCTTGTCATGATGAACAACTCTGGTCTTTTCCAAAAGATAATGATGAATGTAGACTGAAATTTTGAAGAAAAAAAACATTTTCATTCATGAATTGTTAGGGTTCTGATGTTTGTCCCCTCTCTCCAGACCCCTGGCTGGTATTACTCCCCAGGAATCTCATTCTATATTATTCACCAGTCTTCAACCATACAGGAGTAGATTTTTCATGAATCATGTGACAAATAGCATTATTTCGTCATTACTCACACCCCAGCATGCCCATATTGTATTTTATTTTCAATTGTGAAATAACTGATTATTGATTTACCTCCTTTAAGTTTGACGTCTTCTGTAAACAAAAGTTCTGTGAACTTGATGAATCTACTGGCATTATCAGATGTAAGAGTGCAGGCATTGCCAAATGACTCCAGTACATTACCTGCCTATCAGAGATGGAATAAAACAAAAAATAACTTTCTAACAATACTCCAGTTTCGAGTTGTTTAGGCACCACTGTACTCCTTTCAAGACAAAAGACGCATTTGCTCAGGTTTAGCCTCAGTTCAGTGTAAATTATGCACAAATACTGACGAGAACCTGAAAAGGTGTTGACTTTCAACAATTTTTTATTGCACGGGTTATTCTCTGCATTGAGGTATAAAGCCTGAGTAAACGCGTCTTGTCAAGGAGTACAGCGGTGCGTAAACAACTCGAAACTGGATCTAATATTCAAACAACTCCTCTCCTTCCTTTCACTATTAAAATTATTAACAATACTAAGTGTCTGAGTGCTTGTGATAACATTCATTTAATGACCTTTAAACTTTATATACAATGTAATGACGTGGATCAAATACTCAAAAGAGAAATTCACCCAATAACCAAACACTGACAGATGTGGGTTAAAAAATGAGGCGCAGCCAAGTTTTTTTAACCAACTTTGAGTTGTTTGATATCGGATGAAACACTCAGTTTCGAGTATTTGATCTATATAAGTCTCAAACCGTTAATGATTCTTGGAGAAATTCAAAGTTAAAGTTGATCAAATTGTATGCTAATTAAGATCACATATCAAACCTCCTTCACAGTAGTGATTTCTTTTGTTTTGTACATAAATTATATATGTGTGTCTTTTTTATGGGTTTCCTGTGGTAGAGTATGCAAGGCGCACAATACGTATTATGTTGGGTTCCCTTACAGACAGCCCAAACATTGCTTCTGAGGTTACTTATAATATTAATAAAGATATATATTTGTATGCGCACCTCTTTTTTGATGGGTTTCCTGTGGTAGAGTCATGCATGCACAATACGTATTATGTTGGGCTGCATGCCTGTGCTTCTTACCTGTATAATATTTTGGGCCAGATCACAATCTGTCACCTTGGTTGTCGTGGTGAGAAAGTCTGTTAGTTTGTTGGACAATTCTGTCTTTCCAGAACCACTGTCCCCAGTCAGCACTATACACTGATTCTTATTGTGAAGCCGCAAATGATTGATTGCTGAGGTCGCAACTTTTTGGAACAGATACTGCTGCTGTTGACAGATAAATGAAACATTTAGGAAATAACATAATAATAATAAAGTTCATTATTCTTTTCCGGTCTGGTATCCTAAGAAATTGTGCGCACTGATTGGTTGTTGAAGCGCGGTATTTTCTTTATCTGACCATAGTCCGCGGTATCAGAGTGAGTTTAAGCATACCGGACTGCCCTTCAATAACACAATTTGAAGAAAAATTGTGTTTTTCTTTCTATTTTGTTTCGTTTGTGTGCAGTTTAAACCAGAACATGTATTCCTGTTTATTTTCTCTTTCTCCCCATTGCATTTTCTTTCAAAATGTCATGTATTTCTATTTATATATTCATTCATTCAGTATTCAACTAAATGTGTTGCTTTCCTTCTATCTCATATTATTTCCATCTCATTGCTTCATTTTCATTTGGTTGTTGTTTGGTTTATTGTTTATAGATTAGCTTCTATAGTATTAGAACTGAGTGGATTACCATTGTTTGTGTATAAATAAAACAATAATATTGTAAATATTATTAAACAACATTATTGTGCTTTTCGTTTTCTTTGTTTTCTTTTAGGGTTTTCTGTCTTCCTTTCTTTAGTGTTTTCTTTTCTCTTTTCAAATACATAATATTCCAGTTCAGAGAGAAATTGTAATACCCAGACACATCATTCATGAACTTCCGGTATTAGAAAATTCCACTTGAAAAGAAGACGTAACCAAGCATCACGTTATAATTGATTTATCGTGTTGGCTGAGCACTGCAGCCGAACATTTAGCAAGGACATGAAATAAATGTTAGCTTGTTCTTTTATAACAAATGTTTTCGAGGTTCACCAAAATTTCACGGTTTCATTTGCCAATTATTGTACCTATTTTAGGTACCTCTTTATAAGTTATACTCAGCTCATTCATGCGTGCGCTGTATAAACCGTTACGCTCACCTTGCCATGACTCGAAGACAGCGTCTTGCAAGGATTGATTGAAATTAAAATATCGTCAATAAAGTTCTGCAAGAGAAACAAAACAGTTTTGAAGGGAAATTTGTGCTCTACGAATAGACAAAACTCATGGGGAGGTATAATTTTAAGTCTTACGTATACATTGTCCCGCAAGAAACGGGTTTTCAACAGTTCGAGAAGCTGTGATTCGTTTTCAATGCCAAGTAAACTAGCTTCGTCGTCTTTGCTCATTCTTGTGTGATACTTTGATTTTCAGAGTCAAAGTATCCAGCAAGGGATATCGGTGAGGATTAGTGATATCCAAAAGGTCAATCTCATGCCGACAACTGGGTTATGTAAATTGATATTCTTCATCACTTCCTTGTTGACCGTGATTGGCTATCTCCATCAGTTTGTTTGCTTACTGTTTGAAGGGATTACTCTTGTCTTCTTTGTGTTATGACGGCTAATTTTATACTGTCAACTTATTTGATATTCATGTACACCTATTTCAAATAACGTTGTCGCGTTCAAAGCAACAAGCGTCAAGCCAAGACTGAAGTGAATGCTGGTTTTGTGTTGTCAAATTATTCAAATCAGACCTATTTTCTATGGAACGAAGTGTGATATGCAAACAAGCATGTGAAAATGTTCACATTTTGTAATTAGTCCTTATTAGTCGAGCATTCACTTCGGTCTTGGCTTGACGCTTGTTGCTTTGAACGCGACAACGTTATTTGAAATAGGTGTATATGCATCGGCCATGTATGTAAATACTGGTACCCTGCAAAACCAGTGAACTGGCAAATAACGTCAGGCGTTCCTCCCACATCACCACCGGAGAATGAAGCGAGTGTCTGATTGGTTCACAAATTCGCGCCATTTTTTCGGGTTGGAAATTTCTTCAGATGGCGTAACGTTGTTGGGGTGTACGAACCTCGATCAAAATGACTCAATACAAGATTGGCGACGCATACAAGAAAAGAAATCAAATCCAGTATTGTTTTTTCGAGAAAATAGGCAGTTCGAGAGATTTCTCAACGGTAAGTATTCGTTCATATTGAAAGGACTACCATGTTGATATCACATGGTTTGAAATGGGCAATTTATACACACAAAGCTAGAGGTCTATTGTCAATAGAGACATGTATTCATTCAGTGATAGATCTATATGGCCATTTGCTTCTATCCTACTATTGTTATAGTTTCGATTCCATCGAGTTATAATCAATTCGACAAGATCTTATTTCTGTTATTTGAGATGCCTACATGTACGTATTATCCATCCATCCATCTATCAATCCAATTATCCATCCATCCATCCATCCATCCATTTATCCAATCTCTCCATTCAACTAAATACAATCTCGTTCCCAAAGTCGCCCGCGGCTTGCAGTTGACAAAAAAGCTCTCTGGGAACATTTAGATTGGTCTAAATAAACCTTCAGTTTGTATTCTCTACTTCCTCATAGCGCATAATGCTTTGCGCCTTGGGGGGTAATACAAAAGAAAATGGGAGCTTTCTGTCAACCATGTAATTATGCAAAACCATTTTCTTTTGTATTACCCCCCAAGGCGCAAAGTATTACATGTATGTGCTATGAGAAAGTACACTGTAGAGAATATAAATATTATTATTGTGATTATTAGTCATTGCTGGTTTGCAATCAATATATCAGATGTACAGAGAACAGAAGAAATAAGAAATTCTGATTCATACGAATCATTTTATATTTAATAATAATGATTTAATAATTGATATTGCGCAAAATACATAAAATGATATAATGCGCATTACAACTTCAGTATTACTATAAAATGTTAAAAACCGTGCAAACCAGCAATACCCTCTAATGCCTGGTTTAATTACACTAGGCTAGCGACATAAGCATAACATGGCCACCATTAACCAGCAACATTGTTATAACATGTCCTCAGTAATGCATTGCTCATTAACGGTGCTTGTCTTTTCTCACACCTATTGCATAAATGATGCACTTTGTCTGTGTATGTTGCTTGTGTTTATACAATGCTTGTCTTTTCTCACACCTTAGTATTGCATAAATGGTGCACTTTGTCTGTGTATGTTGCTTGTGTTTATACAATGCTTGTCTTTTCTCACACCTATTGCATAAATGGTGCACTTTGTCTGTGTATGTTGCTTGTGTTTATACAATGCTTGTCATTTCTCACACCTATTGCATAAATGGTGCACTTTGTCTGTGTATGTTGCTTGTGTTTATACAATGCTTGTCTTTTCTCACACCTTAGTATTGCATAAATGGTGCACTTTGTCTGTGTATGTTGCTTGTGTTTATACAATGCTTGTCTTTTCTCACACCTATTGCATAAATGATGCACTTTGTCTGTGTATGTTGCTTGTGTTTATACACATGCTTGTCTTTTCTCACACCTATTGCATAAATGGTGCACTTTGTCTGTGTATGTTGCTTGTGTTTATACAATGCTTGTCTTTTCTCACACCTATTGCATAAATGGTGCACTTTGTCTGTGTATGTTGCTTGTGTTTATACAATGCTTGTCATTTCTCACACCTATTGCATAAATGGTGCACTTTGTCTGTGTATGTTGCTTGTGTTTATACAATGCTTGTCATTTCTCACACCTATTGCATCATAAGTGGATTACCGCGTCTGCATACATATTGCTTCTGCTTATGTCGCTAGTGTAAAGCAGGCATAAGACTTCCATGTGCTTAAAGAATACTTGTTGCAAAAGACAAAGGCCTCTGCCACCCACTTACAATGTGTTTGTTTACATTGCCTTTAGATTGTATCAGAATATGGCAATGCCTTAGTCAACACCAATGGTGGATTTTTAGTATTTGGAGTATGTAAAGGTAGGTACTGCATACACCTATTTCAAAAAAGGTTGTTGAAGACATCAGTCCATAGGCGATACATGTAGGTTATAGCTAGGTCATTCCAAGACCGAAAGTTCTGCATTATGGTAAGAGCTTGAGTGTCGTGGATGCCAGAGAAAATTCGATTCAAAATTTGTCATGGCTTGTTTGAATTCAAATAGTTACGATATCATACAGCTTTTCATACAGGAAGTGCCATTTTTGGCTATTCAAGCTCATTGTTACCATGATACAGTTTGGTCTTGGGACGACGTATAACCTATTGCCTATGGACTGATGTCCTCGACAACCTTTCTTGAAATAGGTGTATATTTACATTGCCTTTAGATTGTATCAGAATTTGGCTAATCCTCGGTGTTAAAGAACCTAGCTTACATACAAATACTATATTATAACCACAATAATTATTCATAGAGATATGGATTTATCAATCCAGTACTAGTACTGCAAAGGGTTTAGAGATCTTTAGAACGAATTGAGTTGATACACGCAGTGAAGAGAAAAAAGCAATTACGTCAGTTGTGAGGTTTTTACACCAACTGAAGGTAAACCCCAGAATATACATACCCATGCCGGACAGATTGTTATTAAGCTCATCAAACTTAACAATCTCATCAAAAGAACTTTGAAATAAAAGGGCAATGCCGTAGTCAACACCTTGATCTATGGATTTTTAGTATATGGAGTATTCAATGGTAGGTACTGTATGCACCTATTTCAATAAAAGTTGTTAAGGACATCAGTCCATAGACGATAGGTTATACGTCATTCTACATGTAAGACCAAACTGCATTATGGTAACAGATTGAATAGCTAAAATTTAGGTATGAAAGGCTGTATGCTATCGTGTACCTAATTCCATTTTAACATGCCAAGACAAATGTTGAATCAAATTTTTGAAATATTTCTGGCATACATGCCATTCAAGCTGTTAATTACCATAATGCAGTTTGGTCTTGGAATGGCGTATAACCTATTGCCTACGGACCGATGTCGACAACATTTTTTAAATTAGGTGTATACATTGTATGCAACTTGGATTTGGAGCTGTTACGTTACTGTGCCGTGCCGTATTGAAAGAGTTTGATTGGATGAGATGCATCTGCATCTGCATGCTTTATGATTGGTTCAGAAAGGAAGCCATTTGAGTGTCACGGTACTACAGGGTTCCCACTCATATGAAAACGACTCTATTATTCAAATATACCTACAATGTAATTTCATAATCATTGTTGGTGGTGTGAAAGCCATATGGCCAAATAGTTGGGCTACCTGTGGTGTGGTCATGCCTAAATAAGTCTGCACAACCACAGGGAGCCCAACAATGCCATGCTTCCTTGGTTCATTATCACTGTGTTTCTATATTGCAGAAACAGTTGGGCTACCTGTGGTGTGTAGTCATGCCTAAATAAGTCTGCACAACCACAGGGAGCCCAACATTGTCATGCTTCCTTGGTTCATTATCACTGTGTTTCTATATTGCAGAAACAGTTGGGCTACCTGTGGTGTGGTCATGCCTAAATAAGTCTGCACAACCACAGGGAACCCAACAATGCCATGCTTCCTTGGTTCATTATGACTGTGTTTCTATATTGCAGAAACAGTTGGGCTACCTGTGGTGTGGTCATGCCTAAATAAGTCTGCACAACCACAGGGAACCCAACAATGCCATGCTTCCTTGGTTCATTATGACTGTTTCTATATTGCAGAAACAGTTGGGCTACCTGTGGTGTGGTCATGCCTAAATAAGTCTGCACAACCACAGGGAACCCATCAATGTCATGCTTCCTTGGTTCATTATGACTGTGTTTCTATATTGCAGAAACAGTTGGGCTACCTGTGGTAGTTTGCACAACCACATGGAGCCCAACAATGCCATGCTTCCTTGGTTCATTATCACTGTGTTTCTAGTTAGTTTTTATTTATATTTTCTTTCCTATCTTTACATTAATTGTAAATCGCCATAGGGGTTTAGATATGGCGCTATATAAATATGGCTATTATTATTATATATTGCAGAAATAGTTGTTGGAATTTATCTAGACCGCAGTACTGAAGATACTTACAGGCTGGCTCTTGATAGAGAGCTTAGAAACTTTAGCCCTACTGTAGGGCCAAACTTGTACAGGTACATGTATATATTATATACACATTCACAGATGCACAATGCATTCTCTATTTGTGGCATGTGACAGCTACAATGACATGCTCTCTTGTGACTGCTGTGCTTCTGCTACAGCTACTACTACTACATGACTACTACTGCTGATGCGGTTCTGCTACATGTACTACTGCTACTGCTGCTACTACTGCTGCTGCTGCTGCTGCAGCTGCTGCTACTACTACTACTACTACCACTACCACTACTGCTACTACTAAAAGAGTGGGGGATTGTTACCCAGTTCAACAGCCTACTAAAAATTGGGGGCATAACATACTAACTTCTCATGATTGTAAGCTGCTCGGCTGCCATGGTCGCCTATCATATGCAGCCCAAAGATGTCCTCCATCGGTTGTAAAGTGCATTGAGACAATGTGCTAGATAAGAACTGACTTATTATTATTATTATTATTATGTTATTATTGTTATTATTATAATGACTTATTATTATTATTATATTATTATTATTGTTATTATTATAATGACTTATTATTATTATTATATTATTATTGTTATTATTATAATGACTTATTATTATTATTATGATATTATTATTGTTATTATTATAATGACTTATTATTATTAAAATATTATTATTGTTATTATTATAATGACTTATTATTATTATTATTATCATTATTATTATTATTATTGTTATTATTATAATGACTTATTATTATTATTATATTATTATTATTGTTATTATTATAATGACTTATTATTATTATTATATATTATTATTGTTATTAATAATGACTTATTATTATAATATTATTATTGTTATTATTATGACTTATTATTATTATTATTATATTATTATTGTTATTATTATAATGACTTATTATTATTATTATTATCATTATTATTATTATTGTTATTATTATAATGACTTATTATTATTATTATATTATTATTGTTATTATTATAATGACTTATTATTATTAAAATATTATTATTGTTATTATTATGACTTATTATTATTATTATTATTATATTATTATTGTTATTATTATAATGACTTATTATTATTATTATTATATTATTATTGTTATTATTATAATGATTTATTATTATTATTATTATTATTATATTATTATTTGTTATTATTATAATGACTTATTATTATTATTATATTATTATTGTTATTATTATGACTTATTATTATTATTATTATAATGACTTATTATTATTATTATTATTATTATATTATTATTGTTATTATTATAATGACTTATTATTATTATTATTATTATATTATTATTATTGTTATTATTATAATGACTTATTATTATTATTATTATATATTATTATTGTTATTATTATAATGACTTATTATTATTATTTGTGGATTAGTTGGTGACTGTTTCTTCATTCATTTCTTGTAACTTATTCTTGAATAAAAGCTTTCTAATAAAACTTTCTTTCTTTCGGCTTAAAGTATGTTTTTCTTTGTTGTTAGATTTTCTTTATCCAAGTTGGATTATCGATATAGAGAACTACATATACTAGAAATACGAATCTCTGCAGGCCCCATTGGGTCAATGTATCAAACTAGCCAGGAAGAGGTAATGATTAGATTTAGATTATATTCCCAGGTGAATAGTCCCCTTTCGAGTTCTCAGATACCGCTGTAAATTCAGATAGCAGAGACATGTTTGCAGGGTTAGCCTCGAGTCGGTGTAAATTATACACAAATACTAACGAGAACGTGAACAAATGTTGACATTGTACAATAGAAACATTATTTTTAAATCCATGGGTTATTCTCTGACTAGAGGTGTTCTATTGTCCACTGTCAACAACATTTGTTCATGTTCTCGTCAGTATTTGTGAATAATTTTATTTTACACTGACTCAAGGCTGACCATGCAAACATGCGTCTTTTGTCTAGTAGTACAGCGATGCTAAACAACTCGAAACTGGAGTATTGAAATAATGAGAATAATATTGATGATAGTCTGGTAGTGGCGATGATGGAGATGATGATAATGGTGGTGATGATGATGGTGATGATGGAGATGATGTGATGGAGATGGTGGTGGTGATGATGCTGGTGGTGATGATGGAGACGATGATGGTGGTAGTGTTGGTGGTGATGATGGGTGGTGGTAGTGTTGGTGGCACTGGTGGTGATGATGGGTGTTGGTGGCACTGGTGGTGATGATGGGTGTTGGTGGCACTGGTGGTGATGATGGGTGTTGGTGGCACTGGTGGTGATGATGGGTGATGGTAGTGTTGGTGGCACTGGTGGTGATGATGGGTGTTGGTGGCACTGGTGGTGATGATGGGTGTTGGTGGCACTGGTGGTGATGATGGGTGTTGGTGGCACTGGTGGTGATGATGGGTGATGGTAGTGTTGGTGGCACTGGTGGTGATGATGGGTGTTGGTGGCACTGGTGGTGATGATGGGTGTTGGTGGCACTGGTGGTGATGATGGGTGTTGGTGGCACTGGTGGTGATGATGGGTGTTGGTGGCACTGGTGGTGATGATGGGTGTTGGTGGCACTGGTGGTGATGATGGGTGTGTTGGTGGCACTGGTGGTGATGATGGGTGATGGTAGTGTTGGTGGCACTGGTGGTGATGATGGGTGTTGGTGGCACTGGTGGTGATGATGGGTGATGGTAGTGTTGGTGGTACTGGTGGTGATGATGGGTGTTGGTGGCACTGGTGGTGATGATGGGTGATGGTAGTGTTGGTGGCACTGGTGGTGTTGATGGGTGTTGGTGGCACTGGTGGTGGTGATGGTAGTGTTGGTGGTACTGGTGGTGATGATGGGTGATGGTAGTGTTGGTGGTACTGGTGGTGATGATGGGTGTTGGTGGCACTGGTGGTGATAATGGGTGATGGTAGTGTTGGTGGTACTGGTGGTGATGATGGGTGATGGTAGTGTTGGTGGTACTGGTGGTGATGATGGGTGTTGGTGGCACTGGTGGTGATGATGGGTGATGGTAGTGTTGGTGGCACTGGTGGTGATGATGGGTGATGGTAGTGTTGGTGGCACTGGTGGTGATGATGGGTGTTGGTGGCACTGGTGGTGATGATGGGTGTTGGTGGCACTGGTGGTGATGATGGGTGTTGGTGGCACTGGTGGTGGTGATGGGTGATGGTAGTGTTGGTGGTACTGGTGGTGATGATGGGTGTTGGTGGCACTGGTGGTGATGATGGGTGTTGGTGGCACTGGTGGTGATGATGGGTGATGGTAGTGTTGGTGGTGATGATGGGTGTTGGTGGCACTGGTGGTGATGATGGGTGATGGTAGTGTTGGTGGTACTGGTGGTGATGATGGGTGGTGGTAGTGTTGGGTTGTGGTGTGGTGTTGAGAAGAAATATGGTTCATCAACTTGTTACTTCAGTAAACCACAAAGGATAAACGCAACCTAAGAATAGATGCAATCAACTATGGCTGTCATTAATCTCATCAAGACTTCAATATATCTTCCAGGTATTTGTTGTCAAGAACACATATAAAGTTGGTCCTTTATGGCCCCAAGAATTGAAGGCGCTGATCATTAAAAAATACCAAGAGGTATTGAACCAACCTACAGTCTATATATGCACACCATAACATACCCTTGTACACCCTAGAATATCCTTGCATGTCCCTTTTATAGCCGGTTGTAGACCCTAGCATACCCTTGTACACCTATATATACCCTTGTACATCCAAGTATACCCTTGTACACCTATACACCTATATATACCCCTGAACACCCAAGTATACCCTTGTACACCTATATATACCCCTGAACACCCAAGTATACCCTCCTTGTACATCCAAGTATAGCCTTGTACACCCATGTATAGCCGGTTGTAGACCCTAGCATACCCTTGTATACCTACATATACCCCTGAACACCCAAGTATTCCCTTGTACATCCAAGTATACCCTTGTACACCCATGTATAGCCGGTTGTAGACCCTAATGATACCCTTGTACACCTACATTTACATATATCCCTGAACACCCAAGTATACCCTTGTACATACAAGTATACCCTTGTACATCCTAGCATACCCTCCTGCACGCAAGTATACCCTTGTACATGTACATCCAAGTATATTATTGTATATCCAAGTATACCCTTGTAAACCCTAGCATACCCTTGTACACCTACATATATCCCTGAACACACAAGTATACCCTTGTACATCCAAGTATAGCCTTGTACATCCTAGCATACCCTCCTGCACGCAAGTATACCCTTGTACATGTACATCCAAGTATATTATTGTATATCCAAGTATACCCTTGTAAACCCTAGCATACCCTTGTACACCTACATATATCCCTGAACACACAAGTATACCCTTGTACATCCAAGTATAGCCTTGTACATCCTAGCATACCCTCCTGCACGCAAGTATACCCTTGTACATGTACATCCAAGTATATTATTGTATATCCAAGTATACCCTTGTAAACCCTAGCACATCCTTGTACACCTACATATATCCCTGAACACACAAGTATACCCTTGTACATCCAAGTATAGCCTTGTACATCCTAGCATACCCTCCTGCACGCAAGTATACCCTTGTACATGTACATCCAAGTATATTATTGTATATCCAAGTATACCCTTGTAAACCCTAGCATACCCTTGTACACCTACATATATCCCTGAACACACAAGTATACCCTTGTACATCCAAGTATAGCCTTGTACATGTACATCCAAGTATATTATTGTATATCCAAGTATACCCTTGTAAACCCTAGCACATCCTTCAAGCCCTTTCCCAATATACCCTTGTACAACTTAGTTAGTATACTCTAGCACCAGGTATTAGATTTATAACTATTTCATGTATTTTCAGGAATTGTTGGCCTCTAAAGCAATTCTTTCTTCGCCGGTCAGGGACAATGAGAAAACAAGTTCAGATGACAAAGCAAAGAAAGATAACAAATAATTAACATCAGAGATTATTCAAAAAGAATTGAATTTATAAGAGGTGTACAAGACTACTAAAATCCATGCTACTTATTTTAATTAATAAATGAAGAAATAGAAAACGAGCGTGCTATGTGCAGATTTATAGCACGCGGGGACTGATCAGAACACGAGAGAAGTGTTTATAGGAGAAGCACGACGAACACTCCTCAAGTGTTCTGATCAGTCCCCAAGTGCTATAAATCTGCACATAGCACAGAGATAAGTTTTCTATTTCTTTTATTTGAAGACAAGTTTTCCATTTTGTTCGTTACAAAAATGTTTGAATATCTGCGCGCGCGTGCTGTGTGCTCTCATAAAGCACGCGGAATACGCATCCTTTGGCCAATCAGAGCGCGCGTTATATCAGTTATTTTATAATATGTATTAGAGTACTCACATTATAGCCATAAACAAAGCAAGTCTGCGAAATGTAGACTGTGCGCAGTCCCTCTTTTCCCTCCAGACTCAGTCGAACAAGAGAAAAAGACATTTCTCGCACATGAGGAATTTCTTTTTCTCTCGTTCGACTGAATCTGCAAGGAAAAGAGGGACTGTTCAGTCTACGAGCAATGCAAAAGTTGTACGTTTAAGGCGTTCTGTTTTCACGGAACTGTGCTATCCAGACAAAAATTCTATACAAAATGTTATACAATTAAAGAGACGGTTCCGTGTTGGACCCCTATGTCTTTGGACTTTGACAACACGCGCGCTTTACAATATTTTACCAAAAAAGTATACATTTTCTGAAAGCTGAATAAATGTAGTTTTTGAGTATACTTTCATATTTTTTTAGATTTTGCATCATAGAAATTGTTAGGCGAGTATACGTGAAATTCGACCGTAGTGCGTTCTAAAAGTTCGATTGCATATGGAATTTAAGTTATGCTTGTGAAAAACACTCTAACAGACTCTCCAGATAATGAACTTAAAAACGGTGTCTCAGTTTTCCGATATCTGTTTTAGATCAACCGTAATCCTACGCCAAATTTGAGCAATTGATTTTAGAGCTATGTTGCCAACAAATAGAGCCATAACGTTTGAACGAAAATAACATGAAAATATCTGAGACACCTTTTTGAGATCAACTATTGCTGAGCCACCGAATTCCATCGAAACCTAGCAACTGTACAATGATCTTGATAAACAGGACAACATTTTTTTATTTTACAGACATGTTCCGATGTGTCACACATCGTATACTCTTGTCAGGGGTCTCTGTTACTCAGAATGAGAATGGGAGATGGTGGTCGAACTTGGCATACAGATGAAAGGGAAACTCATCAAAAAAATTAAGGAGAGGGGTTGGGCGACCACCGAGTATGAGTAGAGAGACCATATATGAAATATGTCATTGTAGCTGAAGGAAACTTTTCGGTAGTCATCTCAGAGAGTGAGGTCACAGGACAGCAGTGCTCTCATATATTCGCACCAGAGAGACCGCTGACAATAGTATACTCTTGTCGGGGGTCTCTCTGTTACCCATAGAAAGAAAACTTGGCGAGCGCGAAGCGCGAGAATTTACGAGCGACGGAGTTTCGAGTGGGCGACTTGTTTCCCTTGCAGGGATTTCATTTCCGTTTCGCGCCAAAAATGTCGACAATTTTGACGTAATCGACTTTTGGGGGCGGAGACAAATCAAAATATGAATAATTACATAGGGCGGCTTTTCATTCTTTTTATTCTGTTCTAAGCTATTTACATACTTGATTGACATCTCTTCACCAAGGCGTTCTGATTGGCTGTTTGATATAATGTGTTCACCGACTGAAAAACCCGTCGGTAAAAATGGCGCGAAGCAGAGATGAAAAGTCCTCAGTCCCGCCAGTAAAAAAAACAAAAAAAGGGCTGAGGACTTTTAGAAAGTCTAAAACGTACCCTACTCCAATGAGGAATGGAGCCGAGAGCCTCTCCAGAATTGTTTGGGAATTAAATGACACGAAGGGTTCGCATGAAGGGTGATTTAAGGAAACCTTTAGGGGGTGGCAGGCCAGAAACAAAGTTTTAAAAATATATATGGTGAAAGTACTTATATCTTATTTGGGGTTTTTCCCGTAATACGGGCTGATATTTTAGGAGTTGCGAATGTATTTTCCTCGTCCCGAAGGGACGAGGAAAAATGCGAGTAACGAGTAAAATATCAGCCCGTATTACGGGAAAAACCCCAAATAAGTTATTTATTATACTACTTTGAACGAAAAAAAAATGGTACGTTTTTCATTTCAAGGTCCACGCGCTCTTTCGTTCAGTGAAAACGTAAACAACAGAATACCAATCAAATGTCTTTAATCTTATTGGACAACAGGTAAATAGAAACTAGATTTTCGTTCAGAACACACTTTTATTAGAGGCTGATCAAAATGAGTCAACTAACAACGGCAAAATGATTGAAAAAGTCGGAATAATAGCGAATACTTCCAGCCAAAATAGAGAAGTGTGAGTTCACAAGTTTTTAATGTTCATCATCACTGTCTAATGGATGGATTCTCTTAGGCCCTGTTTACAAGGAGGGAGGGTAACCCTAGCACTAGGGTTACCCTAGCTCTCGTACGTTTCTTGTATTTTTCAATTCGCGTACGTGTTTACAAGGCTGGTAGGGTTACCCTAGTGCTAGGGTAACCCTAGTACTCGGATAGGGTTATCCTACCACTAGGGTTATCTTTTTCCCTTGTAAACGGATTTGCCGAGATAACTCGCCTACCCGGGACAACTTTTTACTAGTTTCCAGGCCTTTTCAATCGACGAGTACAATTTGGCGGTTGCTCAAGACAGTGGCGAGAAGCTAAGCGTTTAGAAAAGCGAAAAGTAGGGCCAGTGACAGCTAAAAACAAAAGGAAAAGTAGCCCGAAAAGATAAAAAGACGTGGAGCGACATTTTTCATAAGACATTGTGTGTATTATACAAGAATATAAGTCGTCGTACGACTTTAAAAGCCTCGACTTTTTTCATTTCCGCCATTTTGTTTGTTATGACGAAGGGCCTGACGAAGCCTTGCGCGGTTACCAAGCAATTGAATTGACTCGAGGAGAAGGGTAACCCCGGGGGGGGGGGGGGGGGGGGGGGGGACTCTCCATAACAGTAGACGGGGGTGATCGTCGGCAAAATCAATTTTAACCCTAAGGGATAGCACATTGGGTGTGGTCAACAGCAAATTTACCCCTAAGAGATAGCCACATTGGGTGTGGTCGAATAAATTTTTAACCCTAAGAGATAGCAATAAAACAAACACATTTTCAGTTTTCCTGAATTTTATTACGGTCCTTGACACCGCCATCGAGCGCATCTCTTTTCTGGTGACTGTTGATAGTGCTGTCATCCAGTCTTCAAGTCCGGCTTTTTTTGGATAGCATGATCCCTAAGGGATAGCAGACTCTTTGAACACCCCTAAGGGATAGCAGATGGTAGAATTTTATACCCTAAGGGATAGGACGATCACCCCCGTCTACTGTTATGGAGAGTCCCCCTCCCCCCCCCCCCGGGAGGGTAACCCTAGTCTAAGAAATTTCGCTTGTAAACCCGGGCTATCTTTGACCCTAGTACCAGGGTAACCCCTCCCTCCTTGTAAACAGGGCCTAAAATAAATCTCTTTGTAAACCTCGCTGGGGATGGTTCATCCGCCGAAGAATCTGATCGTAAACCACCAACTTTGATGGAACAATTATTGAAAACAGCGCCATAAAACATGCTTTGTTTGGAATCTGGCTCTTCTGCAGGCTGAACTAGTGGATTGGATGTTAGAGTATGAGAAGGCTGGAACGGCTTGAGTCGACTTGAGGCTGAACTTCATTAGACATTATGCTTGGTTTTCTTCCTTCGATGTGCTCACTTATTTTGGAAGACATTATCTGCTGTTGTTCAGTTGAAGCTTCTGAATAGCTGTCCAAAGACTTTAGGTTTCTCTGGCCAGCCAGGGCGATGATGTTCAGAAGCTCTACATTCTTTTCGTAGCGTTGAAATCATGGTTCTTCGTGCGGAGTGGTTGGTGAAACGGCCATCGATATCGGCGGCTTTGCACATCTCTTTCATGAACTTTGCCAGCGAGTGTTTTCCCAGTGGCTGTCTTTTAAACCATATCTCTGATGATAATTTTGAATTGGCTGCCAAGTAGAAAGGAGAATCTCGTGTATTAATATCTTCTGGTCTGCGCGATACGTACTCCTTGAATAACTTTACTGGGCAACGAGGTCCACCAGTTGCAAACATTTTAGGATTGAATGGACGGTCTGGGATGAACTCTTTTTCGCCTGTTCTGGTTTTGCTGCCACGTTCCTTAATCCATTCAACGTACTCTTTTCCTTCTTCTGTTTTCACCTCAAAGTCGCCGATTCTTACACGACGGTGTTCATCTTGCGCTCTCCAACCCAAGTAAACAGTGTTATGAAACCAAATTGTGCGCAGTAGGACTTGGGGAGTACTGACTACTGTTGCCAAGTTGTTTCTTTTCGTACAATATCTGGATATGGTCGGTGCTCAATCCTCTGGCATTGTTTGGTCTCTGGCCTTTTCCACACTTACGAAGCTCCTTTCTTTTACAAGCCAAGGCTTCCCGGGAACGGTTAAATTCTCTATCCAGCAAAATGGAGTACTGTTTGCCTTGTTCTCTGAGGAAGCGATCGATACTACGGATATATGAGGTAAGGGTATCTGGCTCATATTCATCGCCATTTTGTTTGCGCACTTTCACTACAAAATAGGCTAGGATTCTGTCGAGTTCGTGATTAGATGCGGTATATCTTGTATTTGTCTGGTCTCGTCACAGGCAGCCCAACCATTGTTTCTGAGGCTTTTATATATATTTGCATGCGCGCGTCTTTTTTTGATGGGTTTCCTGTGGTAGAGAGCGCGCGTTACGTATTATATTGGGTTCCCTGTGCATAGAAATGTATAATGTTGGGATCCCTGTGTACGTCCTGCGGGAAGCGCCCGCAGCAATGTGCACATGTACTGCGGGACGCGCGGGACGCGCGGGACGCACACAGGGAGCCCAACATTATACGTTACTCAACACAGGGAACCCAACATAATACGTATGAGAATACGTATGTATATATTAGATAAAACAATGGTAAGCAAAATTATTTAAAGTGTCAATTGTATTTTTACAGACGTTTCGGGCATAGCCCTTCGTCTGTAAAAATACAATTGACACTTTAAATAATTTTGTTTGCCATTGTTTTATCTAAAAAGTAAGTGTCACGCATCTCAATCAAGAACTTCTAGTTCATTTTCTATATGTATATATTACCGAGCGCGCGCGCGGCTCTACCACAGGAAACCCATAAAAAGGCGGCAAATATCATTTTATTGAATTATTTAGTAGCCTCAAAAGCAATGGTTGGGCTGCCTATGGTCTCGTTGATAGTTTGGCCCACTTGTAGAACACGTTTAGGTCAGTTTGCGTCTTTTTGGCCGTGTTTTGGTTTCTGTTTTCCATGATAAATTTTGATACTTCATCATCCACCGCGGGTAGCTGATTCGCTTCTTGCTTTTTGGCGCCGTTCTGTACATTAAAGGTTGTATTCTGGTCTTCGAAAACCTTTAAAAGTTCATTGTCATCGAATTCGAAATCGAAATTAACGTCAAAGTATGTATTTATGTCAAAATTTGGCTCGCTGTCATCTCGAAACATTTTCCTCTCCTGCAAAAAGTATCGAGTTGCATGTATTTACCGAGTTCTGTTCCGGTTAAACCGGCCTTTTTGAACTATGGTAATACGGCTTTTAGAACTATGGTAATACGGCTCCATATTTTTCGAGTTCTCTTGACCTTATAAGGTAAAATTACGTAATAGTAGTATAATAATATATCTCTTATATTGAGGGGAAAACTGAAGACAAAATGTATTTTCACATGAAAGTTAGGTATATGTCTTATCAACATTATCCGAGTGCACTTTTATATGCACTTTTAAATCACTTTTTTTGTAACTCTTCACAGCCGTCTAACACAGGGTACCCAAGCATAGTAAAATTCAATTAAAAGCGCCTCAGATCTCTCCCTTTACATTGTATTACATTAATAATTGCATTTTTTTAGCTTCGCAGCACAGACTCTTCGTTATTATTACCCAAAGTTGCTTCTATATGAAGTTTTCGTTTTAACCTTCCATAGACAATCCTGGACAAACTGTTGGGAAAATCCATATGCATGTATGTATGTCTATATTAACCGACACGTTCAAGACCGTGGGAACCCCCCTTACATCTCCAACCCCCCGTAACACCCCCTCTCCTCCTTGACAATGTTGTTCATGTCTTTCGTGAACCCAGACATACCTCTCCGACCAACATTGACAAGGGGGAGGGGGGGGGGGGGGGGGGGGGGGGGGGGGGGGGGAAGAATTACAAATGTCTAGTCGTTTAAAAATAAATATAAAAAAATAAAAATTCCCAACAGGTTTTGTCCATGCAGGATTGTAGAAGCCCGAGTTCATGCAAAGTTCCTGAAAGTAGTTCGAAATTGTCGCCGAGCCGAGCAGTCTTATTGATGACATAGAGCAGGTTTGACTATCTTCCACCAGTCGAATCGGTACAAGTATTTGGTAATTTCGTTGCCTTCTCGAGGGACAGATATATTAAAAAAACCAAACTTGCTTTGTGGCAATGGAGACTTTACCAAGCGTGAAGGAAATGTGTGATGAAGTTCGTATTGGGCAAAGATCACCCATGTCTCCCACCCTGATCTTTTCATGACGCCATCGCAGTCATAGAAAACGAATATATCCACGCGTAACTTCCATCCTCGTTTTAATAACGTCATTGAACCACTGTTGCTGAAACGATTATGAATGCCATACCCTCTCCTTCTGAACACATCAAGGAAATCGGATCTTTTCATTTTGATAAACTGTTCTCCTCGTATTCCTATGTCGACATCATTATCCCATGGAAGAGGGCCCTGGACTCGAAGGGCGCCAAGCACCGAGCCATACATCAACCAATGATCTAACTGAAGTCCATCGAGAATAGCGTGAACTTCGTATGTAAATTCTACAAGTTGGTTCAGCTCTTTCTTCGAATAGTTGCATTTTAGGTTTGGATTACGAATATAGGCGCCGTGTCGCTGTCCACTGTAAATAACATACACGAGAAATGAAGTAAATATGAACAAGATCAGCCGAACTGGACGACTATAAAATAGTCTCTTTAGTTTAGATGTAGTTAGCTTTCTACGGAACCCGCACCCCGAGTCACAAAGTGCCAGCATTCTGATCGATCTCAACTGAGTCCACCCCGGCTAGCAGTGGGTAAGGCTGTATCGTGAATGCCCTCCAGCAACCAAGTCGCTGCAGCTCGTTATGATGCCTATGTTGGATACCGGCTTACCCCCCGGTGATAGGTACTTTTTTGTACCGATCTGTTGGGGGTCTTTCTGCATTCCAATCGAAGGATTATAGGGTAGGGCGTCAAATCCAACACCTAAAGCCTAGGAAAAGAAAGGAGGAGGGGGATTGAGAAGGAGAAGGGGAAGGAAGAGGGGATTGGAGAGGAGAAGGGGGAAAGACCGCCTGCCCGAAGACTATGGGTTTTTGAATACAAAGATTATAAATTAATTTAGAAGTGCATTTTACATTTTGCATTCAGTACAATTTCACTTTGATGAATTTTACTTGAGTTTAGTATTATACTGAGGCGATCAGACATGCACATGGCATACATCACTTGGGCCGATCTGTGAAGTGAGTCGACATGATACTGCTAGCCTCCGCTTGACGTGGGGGAGGGGGGAGGAGGTACTCCATGCATAATCTATAGGTGAGGGTGTACACTAGGACCGGCTAAAAATCCCTATATACCCTGTCTCAGACCTATAAAAAAAACAATTCCATCTCAAATGCTGAAACTTAGTGCTCCATTTTAGACCAAAGAGGGCCGATCAAAGACCCATCTCCGATCTAAAAGAGCTGAGATGATACCCATCTCAGACCTAGAAGGCCAAAACTGGCCCGACCCTGTCCAGCGGCACATACCCGTACAGCGTTTATATGGGAGTACCCTTCCCGGGTGTATGATTCAATTTCAATTCGGAAACAGACTGAGAGGGAGTAATGCTCAAGACTATTATTCGTTGTCCAGCACGTAAACATTGACCATCTCCAGTCACAAGACCCACATGAGAACTTCTTATAGAACGTTTTATCAACTATTCTTTTATATTATGTCTTCTTTTTGGAATCCACACGACCACTTTTGAATGTATGGCTGTCCTGATCTTATCGATAAACACGGGTTCGTCATGGCTGAAACAAGACAGACACAAGACAGACAAGGCAATACACTCAGATCAAGAAATAAGGCGAGTTATTACAAGAAATGTGATTTTCCAAATTGCCTTTAACTACCTTGAGTTGTTTTGTTTTTCTTGAAATGAAATTCGGCACTCGTGATTTATTAGGGTGCACTTTAAATTTAGTATGTTTAAAATTGATTGTTGAATGGATTATAATTATGCACACTGGTAAAAATGAAACTATTTATAACTGAAATATACTCGACACTATAAACAGACTGCCATCCAACTCTATTACCCGAGTTCCACTGCAACGCCGAGAAAATTACTGCACCGTGAAAGACACTAGATCAGTCTCACAGGTCTCCACAGGACCAGCACCTTCAAGAAGTGACACTGCTGTTCCAAAGCCACAGGACAGGACTAATAGGGAGTTTCATATTTCTGATACGAGTTTATATTTACGCAGGCTATGTTACGATGCGCAAAATGCTCACAACTGCAACAAGCAGCTCGCAAAATACCGAGACCCATTTATAACTAGTTTGGATTTATTACGTTTATGTTTTCTATATTTCTATATATTTTCCAAAAAAATCCGGTCCATCCGCTGGGTCCATCCGCCAGGTCCATCCGCAGGGTCCATCCGCGTTTTACAGCGACCCACGTGATCAGGTCAATCGGAGCCGTCGTCTTCGCTTTCAGTATCGGGCTCAAAATCATCGAAAGAATTCCAATTTTCATCCAGCAAGTCACTTGAACCTGAGTAAATAGTGAGATATCTTTCTTTATGGAAGTAACTCAGTACTGAATCAAAAAAACATTTTCATTCATCGACAAACATTGCGCAGTTGGACGCCATTTGACACTCAAACGGAAACGGAAGTAAGTTTTCCTTTACGTCCGCATGCTAAAAATAACTCAAGTACGATTCACATATCCCAAGGCCATGACTGGCAGATTCACTCTCTGTCCCCGCTCATTTTCTCTTGGATACATACGACAACTGCAGAAACACTTCGATGTAGAGCACGTACTGTGGTTGTTTTTAAGGAAGACGAGAAAACGCCGCTCTCAGCTATCGAGTATATGTTTCACAAAGTTCAACTGCAGAACAGTTAAGAGATTGTATCTCTGCAATCTGGTCCAAAATGATACTCTTCAATTAAGGGAGAAATCACAACGACACTCACTGAATGTGTATCATCCTGTTCCAACGCTTTTCTTGCCAGTAGGAAAACAATAAATCTACTGATGCTTTTGCCAAAGCCCGTGGGTAAAATAACCAAAACATATTTTCCTCAAAGCAAATATTTAACAGCCTGCCTTTGCTCTTTAAAGTAAAATCTCTGTGAGAATTCTTTGAGAATTCCAAGGCTTTTTCAGTACACGCGTCTTCGCTTGTCGCCGCCTCGTGAAAAGTTTGAATGATTCTTGAAAAATTATAAGTGTTGTTGACACCCGTTGACAGACACGTCACTTTTTAGCCAATCAGTATTTCCTGTTCTCCAGCGGACGGGCAATTCAAAAACCCATAGTCTTCGGGCAGGCGGTCTTTCCCCCTTCTCCTCCCCAATCCCCTCTCCCTTCCCCTTCTTCTCCCCAATCCCCCTCCTCCTTCCTTTTCCCCCTCCCCCTCCCCCTTCCCAATCCCCTTCCAGACCGCCAAGCTAAAGCGCTGAAATGATACAGTTGGGGCCGTGGGCAGTATTTTGATGTCTATATACTAGGTTTTTGCCGGGTTTTTAATGACTTTATAGGCTTAAAGTGCAACTAACCCCTATGAGATTGTTTTAAAAATATATTCAATATAAGCTGAATAGTTGGTGGGTTCAGTATTTTGTGATTTGAACCTTGCTTTATGAGTTATAGAGGTTTGAAATCTCAATATGCAAATTTGATGACGTCTACTAAGGAATCATTTATTATACAAAAACGCCCTTATTATTGATTATTGACATTTGAAAACTTACAGAATATTTTCACAGATCTCTATAAATGAATTTATAACTTTCTTGCCCATTTAAAAAAATAAGTTCTTCTTGAAAAAGTCTAAATAAGTTATGGCAAATTCCTTAGTAGACGTCATCAAATTTGCATATTGAGATTATAAACCTCTATAACTCATAAACGCAAGGTTCAAATCACAAAATACTGAACCCACCAACTATTCAGCATAAATTGAATATATTTTTAAAACAATCTCATAGGGGTTAGTTGCACTTTAACCCGCTGGACCATAAAAGCGTAATCATTTCGGAAGCACGAAAACCGATTATAGTAATAACTAGGCTACCTAACAGCAGTAAATGCTGACGGTGAATGCATTGTTAGTAGTTGTGGATAAGAGTTGGTGCCGGAGAGCTTAGAGTGATTCCAATAAACCTGGGTCCGGTTGTTCGAAAGCGGGTTAACGCTAACCTGGGGTTAAATTCGCTAACCTAGGGTTAATTCTTAAGATGTTACCCTAGGTTAGCCATATTTAACCCTGGGTTAGCGCTAACCCACTTTCGAACAACCGGGCCCTGGACACTACTAATTAGCTGTCAGTGTATATTAGACGCAAAGTAACAAAAGACAACAAATTAAAAGAGTGAGTGTCTAGCCAGTTATGAAATGTTTTGTTTTATCAAAAGTGACAAGTATGCAAATTATTAGGCGAGTCTACCTTTCTTTGTTTTGAATAGTATTTGTCTATTTGAAAAAGTGGATAGCTTATGAATAACTAATCATTACTTCTAATTACTCGGCGTGGACTGCCTGTGACAGACGCCGAGTTTTAAAATAGGCTTTTTAGTGTTAGAAATGTCCATTCCGATCCCGGCTACAGGAAGCCCAGGAAGAGCGTTCGAAAAAAATATCCTGGTCCGTTAGCGGAGTAACCGACCTGAGAGCAGGTCAGAATACTGATAGGTTGCCATTCTATTACATATCAAAAGCTCTTGATTGAGCGAATCGAGAAAGTATTATATTTTCGGCTGAAACCAAGTGATCGATTACGGGACTTGCACGACTTGCTGCCTTGTGAGCACTCAAAATATATCGATCCCAAAACACACTAAATAGACCTCTTATCCTAAATTAAACACCTCACAGCAGGCAAACAACTACTAATCTTTATATCTTGAGTATCATTAGGAATTCGATATTACAAAATACAATTGAGCGTACCATAGGACGCCCAACGCTTAAAAATTAACGGCCCAAAACAATTTTGCCAAAACTATTAGACAAAAGCAGAGGATGCCTGATGTGGACTAGAGATTGCCTGGAGTTCCAGCTGATCATCCTACACGCCGAATTAACGCTCTATGAGCGTTTAGTTGAGATTTCAATGCGAATATTCACACGTGAAACTGACACACGGTCAGCCGGCACTAATCAGTTCAAATACGGTGATCTTCAACTACACAATTCCCACGAAAAGCACAAGATACGGTATCTGATGGGCTTACGAGTCAGGATATACCGGCTAAAGAAACATACACATGTACAAATTAATTAGGGACACATATTTTGGGCACGACATCGCAAAAACAACTCACTTCAGGCTATAGCGTATGTAGGAGTTGGTGCGAAAAGCATGATGGTTCTTGAGAATTGCATGATGGTTCTTGGAAACTGCATGCCGGGTAAAAATCGAGATTTTTTCTGCCTATGTGAATGAATTAGAATTGCTTCCTTGCTCGCTCGCTCAGGCTCGCTCGCTGCGTCAGCAATAACGCTATATTTTATTATGTTGCTATTTTGATCATCAGAGTTCGACAAAAAGGCTTATTATATAGTCAAATGTTAATTTAATTCTGGCTTTTCACTGCACACTGGCTATTCACAAAATTCGTATTTTGTTTGATTTTTGACCGGCATAGGAAGCCCAAGCTGGGATTTTGTGGATTATATCTTTATATATATTTTCAATAAATACTGTAAGAACTGTCTTGAAACTGTCTTGGTGTCTTGTGGTATTTGTTTACTATAGTGAGGGTCGTACAGGGGGGTCTCTGGCACGGTTCACGGGCGGAAAAAATAATGAATCACGGATCACGGATATCAAAATTTCATTTTCCCGAATCACGAAAATAATCCAGTAACGTACTCTCGATCAGTACCTTTCTCACGCAAAGAAAAGTCAGTGGCAATTTAAAGAAGGAGTGTTTGAAGAAAGCAACATCTAGAAATTCAACATGGTTTAGTGCACTAATATTTGTCTTGGCGGGCTCTTAAATTATTGTTATTCGACCTTTTCAAGCACAGAATCGTTGATCAGTACCCAGGCCTTCATAGATGGGGGTCATAGTTCTTCATAGATATTTATAAACTTTTACCTTGTAGGGAGGGGCGTAGCTAGACCTTTTTTGCTGGTACGCGAAAGTGAACAAGGGCCTTAGCAAAGGAAAAATAAGTGTGGGGCACGCGTAACGAGCGCCGTGAGGCGTGAGCAGGTAGGGGGGTTTGGGGGCATGCCCCCCCCCCCCCCCCCCATAAAATTTTGGAATCTAGGGGGTCGGAAATGCAAATTTCCAGCATTTTCGAAGAGCTCTTTGTGATTTACAAGTATCGCTAATTACTTCCCACACTGTCTCAGCAAACCAATGCATATTGGAAAAAGTAAACACTAGCTTGCGAATTTCGATGACTGAATCGATAATCCTTTACTTCGCGAAAGTCCGTAGAACGCGCTATGAATCTGTCAACGACGAATGCTCATGTCACAGGAAATCGAATTCTTTCCTTTTAGGAAAAGGACTTTCAGCCGACATAAAATGTAACAGACTCTGATCGTCCAAATCTTCTCCGTTTTAGAGACATTTAATGAGACTCACTGAAGTCCTGTCAGATCCTCACATTGGAGTACATATGACACATGATAGTCATGTGAAGCACGTGAATTGCACAATCGATTAGTTTACGACGTCTACAAAGATTAACCGAGAACCACCGACCGATTGCCGATGCCGTACGAGACGTTACTTGAGAATTGTACGGGGGTTGCTTAAGGCGCGCATCGATGTTTTTTATAGTCTTCATAATTCTTCCGGAGTTCTCGTGACTCAAAATCACGTGGAATAAGTGGTGAAATTACGAATATCGGTTATTAATTCTAGTTATTCACAGGTCACGCGAAACCTTTGGGTCACGGATCACGAAGAATAATTTATTGAATTCACGTTTCTCGGAAAATAAAATCAGCTAATCGCGCATCACGAGAATACTCCTGTACAAAGTTTCGTCGAATTTGAAAACAATTTATTAGATGTCTTCCCCGACCTTTCCATGAAAATATTTTTGTTGTTATCGTAAAAAAACTGTAATTTTATCTCTTCTGGCGAATTTTTCCAACAATCTGAATAATGTATACTGAAAGCATATGGTACATAGTTCTATGAAATGGTAATTTTTGGTGGAGATTTGGGCTGGATTTCAAGCAATATGCAAAAAATGTATATTTTTGAGTAATGAAATTTATGCAAATTTTACACTTCAATAAAATGTTTACACTTTGACCGATCTCAACATAATATCTAAAAATATGACCTCGGATGGGAACATTACAAGAACATTGGAACACCATAAAACGAATACCATAATGAATGTGTTGAAGATTAATGCATAATGAATCACGTGACTTTATTGTAGTATTGTAGTCTTTTCATCTGGACAACCTTTTTGAGAACGACTGTATATCATAGTTCTTTATCAATAATAATAATAATAATAATAATAATAATAATAATAATAATAATAATAATAATAATAATAATAATAATAATAACTGAATAATAATAATAATAATAATAATAATAATAATAATAATAATAATATAATAATAATAATAATAATAATAATAATAACTTTATTGTGCCAATTTCGTAGTCATACCAGTTACTGGCAGACGCGAAAGCAGCACAATAGAGGGTTTATCAAAACAATAACAAACCTGCCACTCCCACTGTTTAATTAGTACAGCTCATTATTTTTGCTATACTACTAGCCATTGTTAGAAAGCGAGAGCATTCCGAATGTGTTCTTGTTCTTTATATTGGAGCTCTTTGTTATTGTCTAACAACTGATAGAGTGCAAACCATATATGTGTCCGTGAAATATTTATTTGCAATCTAATGCCGTGTTTACACTTGGAGGTTTACTGAAGTAAGCGAGTTACCGAACCTTGGTAGAAATTAGAAAACTATTGTTTGTTGAGCGGTTAAAGTGTATAAATGGCCAAACATTTTATTGTGGAAATCGATTCTTTATGCATGATGTAAATAATGGGGTGGTGTAGTAGTTTCTTGGTTGTGAGTTATAGAAGTTATAGAGGTTTGAAATCTCAATATGCTAATTTGGTGACGTCAATTCGGGAATTTGTCATAACTAAATTATATTTTTTCAAGTAGTGCTTTTTTTCTGAAATAGGAAAAAAGTTCATAAAACTACAGTATGTGGTTCTAATTGTGAACAGATGTTTGTAATTGTGAACACTTTTGGCTTGCTTTTTAATGGCTTAATATTGTGTATTATTATCGATTTCTAGAATGATAGAAAAATGTTAAAACGAAGTGAAGTCAGAAGTGAAGTCATGCCGTTCATCACGCTCGTGCAATTGCTAACAACGCAATGGCGCAAATTTGTATCACAAACGCGGATGTCTTATACATATTTCCTTCTCAATCTGGCTATTGTACCAGTGTAGGTACATTAGCGACAATTTTACTCTATATCTCAAGAACCACATATGCTATGAAGTGCCAGGTTATGCGTGAACATATTGCGTGTTTACAATTAGATGCACATCGCAAAAACACGCACAATTTTTCATTCCGATGCTGCTCGTTCATTTTCAACACTTTTCTAATTATTGTTTTGTAATGAAAAGTGTTATTATTTACCTTTTAGCTCATATAAAAACAAACTCCGAACTTTGCGTTTTTAGAAAGAAGAGAACTACCAACGGACATCATATAATAAAATATATTTAGAAAAGTTCAATAATAAACACAACGAAACTTTTTTTTTATTTTTTATTTTTTTTTTATTTTTTTTATTATTATTTATTTTATTTTTTATTTTATATTTTTTTATTATTATTATTGATGCTTTGTTTGTACAAAATTTACATGTATATATCTATACTACACTGAATACACACAGAATTACGAATGAACTACAAATTTACACATAATTTACATTAATTACAATAACGCCAGTTCCAACATTATTTTTACTCAGATTCTAATGCAGTTTTTAATTTTTCCCATTTTTTTATGTGCGAAAATAATTTATTTTTAGCCATAGCCACCATATATTCAATTTTCTCTGAATAAACTAGAAAGTTTTTAAAGAGAGATAATGAAGGAACCTTTCCTTTTTCTCTTGCCTTATATATAGTTAACTTGTACATTAAAATTACATAATTAGATACATTTTCTTCAATTCCTAAAATAATGTTGGATCTGTTAGACTCAGGAAGAGTAATATTATATTTTTCTAACCACGATCTAATTTCTAAGTAATAGTTTTTTGAATCTATACATTCAACAAATAAATGATCTATAGTTTCAGGGTAAAGAGAACAGAATGAACAACTAGAATATTCAATTAATTTAAAACGATTCAAATCCTTATTTAAGTACAGACAGTTGTTTAGTATTTTATATTGAAAAAATCTACAGTAGGAATCTATTGTAGTTTTATAAATTCTACCATAAATTACTTCCCACTCTAGAGGAGTATCATCACCAATTCGTTTACATATATGACTTTGGGATGTTGGTACTTTGAACTTTTTACTAACTAACCATTGATAAATCAATTTAGTATTACTCTTTGTAAGATCAATTTTTTTGTTACCTAGATATAAATATCTACGCGCTAGCCCTTCGTTTTGAATGTGTTATCATTATTTTTCAAAGCAGTTTTCCATTCAGATGGTATGGCATGAACAATACCTGCCCATCTCATAAAATCGTTGTCCTGCAATCCCATGCTCCTTACATGTTCCCACTTAAATTCATACTGTTCGTTACAAAGGTCAACAACTCTATTAATATTAAGTTCAAAAAATGTTTTAAAAAATACGCTTTGCTTTGTATTTTAATGTGTTTATTATTCCATAGATGTTGTTCTAATATTAGATCTGGATTATTGTCTACAATAATACTAGAAATCTCTGCCCAGCTTAATAGGGCAATTTTGTAAATAATAGGAATCGAATCTGGAATTCTTTTTTTATCGAAGTTATTTCGTATTGACTCAACACCGCCTATAGAATCCAGATATAACAATGGAATAGTATTCCAAGTTCTTTCTTCCGATATCATTAATTTTATAGCCAATTTAATACGATTCGCTTTAATGCATGAACAAAAATCTGGTAACTTTAAACCACCGTCTGTATATTCGCCAATTAAAGTTCGATATTTTATCTTAGGCTTCTTTCCGTTCCAAATGAAATCCTTGATATTGCTTTCTACCAGTTTAATGAATTCATCATTCACATGAATCTTTGAACATACGTAGAGTAATTTAGACAGTGCTAATGAACGAACTACTTGAATTTTTCCATAAAGAGTTAAGGTGCGGGTACGCCATAGAGATAAAGTAGTTTTAAACTCCGTTAATATGCGTTTAAAATTATTATTGTAGTGCAGTATCTTGTTGTAGGAGAAAAAGATACCTAAAATTTTGATACCCTTTTCATAAAAGTTTATCCACTTAATATTTTGCTCACTTTCATCCTTATTTCTTCCAATCCACCCTGCCTCTGATTTTGTTAAGTTGATCTTTAGTGACGAAAATTGTTTATACATTTCTAATTGATTTAACACGATATCCAACGAATTAATATCTTTCAAAAAGAAAGTTGTATCATCTGCAAATAATACCAGCTTAATATGTTTATTTTTTATCTTAATTCCTTCAATATCCTTACATTTTCTCATCATTAAAGCCATTATTTCAATTACCAAGATAAAAATATATGGCGATATAGGGTCTCCTTGTTTTGTTCCTCTAAAAACTGGGAAAAAATTTGTTGCTAGTCCATTATTCATTACGCAGCTTTGGTTGTTTTCTAAAAGAATTTTAATCCATTTAATAAAGCCTTCTCCAAAACCAAAACCTTTTAATACTCCATATACAAAGTTATGTTCGATAGTATCAAACGCTTTTTCAAAGTCGGCCGCGAATAAAATCAAAGATATGTTTTCCTTTCTGGCATAATCCATTATATCATCTATAAGTCTTATTGGTTCATCAATTGTTCTATTTTTAATAAAAGCCGCTTGATCTGGATGAATTATTGAAGGTAATAACTCAGTTATCCTATTGCTTAAAACCTTGCTGCATATTTTTACATCAACATTTATCAAACTAATCGGTCGCCATGAATCCAATAGCCTGTTATCCTTACCAGGTTTTTCAAGTAAGGTAATAACTATTTGTTTCTGGGATGTAGTTAAGGAACCATTTTTATAACCGTCATTCAAACATCTTACTAAATCATCTTTTAATTCTGACCACATGCACATATAAAATTCCTTAGTCAGTCCGTCATTACCTGGCGTCTTAGACGTACCCATTTGTTTTAGTGCATAGTGACATTCATCGATAGTTATCTCACCATCACATGCCTCTTTATCTTCTTCTGAAAGTTTTGGTATATCAATCTGTGACAGAAATTCCAAACACTCATTTTCTGTTTTATCCGATCTGGATAAATATATTTTACTGAAGTGATCATATATTTTTCCGAGAATTTTCTTTGGTTGCGTAATTTCCGTATTATTTGGTTCCACAATTTTTTTAATGTGTGTTTTAGCTTTGTTTCGTTTCTCTAGCGTTAAAAAATACTTATTGCTTTTCTCTCCTAATTCATACCATTTGCTTTAGACCTGATAATAATTCCCTCAGTAATATAGTTACTTCTTTCTTCGAGTAATTTGATGAGTTTATCATGTTCTACAATCATGTTTTCTTCTTTCTCCCATCCATTAGTATTTTCTATCTGTTTAATTTCTGATTCAAGTTTTTGGTATTCGGTTCTACGTTTTTTTGCCAGAGATTTTGAAAATGTTATAGTAAATTTACGAACTTCATACTTTATTAGTTCCCATCTTACTTGTGAATTCAAAATATTTTCGCTATTCAATGATTTTTTAATAGCATCGATCGTTGTTTTAAGCTTTGTGATGTATTCTTCATTTTCGGCAAGAGAGTTGTTAAATTTCCAAAAAGATGGCCCTTTGCTTTCTTCCTGAAATGCTTTGAGATTTATTGAGAGAGCTGAATGATCTGTAGATGGTGCCGGGATAATATCACAATCTTCCACGAAGGGCTGCAACTCATCGGATATGAAAAAGAAATCTAATCTACGGTGCAGATAATGGTTATGATTACTGTTTTTACCTTGTGCTGTTCCGCGCCATGTAAAACGTTTAGTAGTTGGATTGCGTATTCTCCATATATCGCAAAGATCTAGATCATTCATAATTGTCTTCATTGTCTCAATAGAGCGTAATTTAAGATTAGGATTACCGCCTGATGCTTCAAGATCTAAATCAAAAATAAAGTTAAAATCACCTCCCCAAATGGTATATGTTTCCACGGGACAATCAATTGTATTCATCTTTTCAACTATATCTTCAATTAAAGTTACTTGGCTTTTTTCATCGTTTGGAGCATAAGTGTTAACTAACATAAAACTAGTCCCTTGTATTTCACTCAGTATGATTACATACCTGCCATTTTTATCTATTATGCTTTGTTTGATAGCAAAATTCAGTTTTTCACCAAACAAAATAGCCGCTCCTTTGCTGTTTGAACTCCCGTGCGACATAACTAATTCCCCCTTTGTTCTACGAGACCAATCATCCTCAATGTCTGGAGTACTATGTGTTTCTTGTAGAAAAGTAATACCACGGTCTCCTTTGTGTTTAACAATCCAGTTGAATAACTTTCTGTTTTTCTTGTATTCCCTTAGGCCCCGGACGTTGAGTGATAATATATTAAAGTTAAACGTATTCATAATTACGCCGGACGAATAGATTCCTACTGTAGCACTTAACATAAATATCTAAAGTTTTAGAATCTTTTAAGCAACATATTATTGACAAAAATAAGGACTGGCTTAATAATGTACAATACACCACAACATATACATACATTAACAACTGGTGTAACTTATCAGAGCCAGATTTTGACGTAATACTGAAACGAATGATTTTCCCTCCTCTTTAGGATATTTAAACTTTAGGGTATCGTACTGAGATTACACTTCTAACTCTCTGCCTACGGGCCAAACCTTTCCTCTTATGTACAGCTTGTCCGGTTGCGACTTGCTAAAGTATGCTGGAATGTTATTTAGTTTCGCAGTCCTCAAATTATCCATCTGTAGTCTTCTTCTTCGTATTATCTCATAAGGGAGGTCTGTAAACATTTGGTAATCCGTGTCGCGAAGACGGCGTCCCATGGATAAGATAGATTCGCAGTCCTTATACCTTAGAAATCTTGCCAAAATGGGTCTTGGCTTGTCTCCTTTAGTCTTTCCAACCCGATGCACCCTTTGAATTTCGATCTCTCTTGCATCTTGGTGACCAAGTTCCTCCTCCAAGAAGTCACGAAGAACCTCTTCGACATTTTCACGAGGTGTTTCCTCAATATTAAAGAATTTAATGTTTTCTCTCCTTGAATAAGCTTCAAGATATAAGTTCTGGGTGGTTAATTCTTCAAGTTTTGAGGAGCTTTCTTTCTTCAATTCGTCAATCTGTGTTAGGTTCTTACTCACTTCGTCAAGCTTCGCTTCTTGAACTTGATCCCCTACATAGGAAAGACCGTCCTTTAATTCTTGGATATCCTTGCTTGCCGTGATTTTAAACTCTTCCATTTTCGCCATTCTAATCTCTAGTTCCTTCAGGCTGGACTCGATTTTGGATGTCGATTTCTCGATTGTGTCTAATTTCTCTAGTTTCTTTAAGATCTGTTGAAGTTTTTCGTTGAGATTCCCGGCCATATTCAATGCTGTTAACACCTCGTCGCCTTCGTTATCTGAAATTCTCTCAACACTCGAGTTCCTTGTTTTTTTTGCTTCAGGAGATTCTATTGAACTTTCTGACGACAGATTGGATCTATTTCTTCTTCTAGCTTTAAGATTTTCTATACATTCGGCCATTTACCCGTCATATAAGAACAAATTATCGGAGGGAGTTTTTTTGTGAACCTCACTCTGCCATTACTCGGCCCATGCAACGTAACTTAATCACATGTTAGCTGAAGTGTAGCAAATGTTCAGGATAATCGTACCATATGTTGACGAGAAATAACAATAAGTGCAAAAAGTGTTCACAATTAGAACCACATACTGTATTTCTATAAACTGTACGTGGAAAGATATCGCAAGATTAGAAATGTCAGTAATTTGCACAAAGGCGTTTTTGTATAATAAATGATGACTGAATTTACGTCATCTGATTAGCATATTGAGAATTCAAACCTCTGTAACTCACACGTGTGAAGCCCAAACCAAGAAACTACTACACCACCCCATTATTTACTTCATAAAGAATCGATTTCCAAAATAACAATTTTGGGCCATATATACACTTTAACCTTTATAGTTTTCTGATTTGTACCTTGGTAAAGCGCTCAAGTGTAAACACGGCATAAGTCAGGGACCATTATAATGATGAACTAATACTCCGTCCATACTAAAACGCGTTTTCTTATTGTTTCTGGTAATGAGCCCGGTTGCACGAAAGGTGAATAGCGCTATCCACCGAATAAGTCTTATCCAACAGATACGAATTTAAGGCAAAACAATGACAAAACAAAAGATTTGTGCACGGTCACGGTTGAAAAAAACGAACAAAATCATATAACAAAAACGATCAGAATGCTGGCACTTTGTGACTCGGGGTGTGCGTTCCGTAGAAAGCTAACTACATCTAAACTAAAGAGACTATTTTATAGTCGTCCAGTTCGGCTGATCTTGTTCATATTTACTTCATTTCTCGTGTATCTTATTTACAGTGGACAGCGACACGGCGCCTATATTCGTAATGCAAACCTAAAATGCAACTATTCGAAGAAGGAACTGAACCAACTTGTAGAATTTACATACGAAGTTCACGCTATTCTCGATGGACTTCAGTTAGATCATTGGTTGATGTATGGCTCGGTGCTTGGCGCTCTTCGAGTCCAGGGCCCTCTTCCATGGGATAATGATGTCGACATAGGAATACGAGGAGAACAGTTTATCAAAATGAAAAGATCCGATTTCCTTGATGTGTTCAGAAGGAGAGGGTATGGCATTCATAATCGTTTCAGCAACAGTGGTTCAATGACGTTATTAAAACGAGGATGGAAGTTACGCGTGGATATATTCGTTTTCTATGACTGCGATGGCGTCATGAAAAGATCAGGGTGGGAGACATGGGTGATCTTTGCCCAATACGAACTTCATCACACATTTCCTTCACGCTTGGTAAAGTCTCCATTGCCACAAAGCAAGTTTGGTTTTTTTAATATATCTGTCCCTCGAGAAGGCAACGAAATTACCAAATACTTGTACCGATTCGACTGGTGGAAGATAGTCAAACCTGCTCTATGTCATCAATAAGACTGCTAGCTCGGCTCAAAACGGCGACAATTTCGAACTACTTTCAGGGACTTTGCATGAAATCGGGCTTCTAGATCTAGATCTTGTAATGTGGGAACAGTGGAACCAAATCAGTATATTAGATCGTTATATCGGGAGATTGTTATAACGAATTCCCGATATAACGATTTTTCGTGTCATATACACTTTAAATGGCAAACGTCGCCGATGCAGTTTTCCATACTTCTCAGTCTTCATATTCCATTTCAGCTTCAACTGCTTCATCATAGTAAAGCCGCATCTACACGAACAAGTTTTCTTTGAAAAAAAAAAATTGGCGATGTTTTTGTCGTCAACACGAGCAAGTCTTCCTTGTCAAGGAGAACTTGTCAAGGAAAATTTGCTCGCGTAGATTCGGCTTTAAGGTCCAAGGTTTCTAGATCCATTTTGGGGTGCTTGCTTGGATGAACAAAGCGGCTTGGCAGTTCTTGATTTATCTTGATTTTTCAATGAGTGAAAATTCAAATTTGAACCGTTGGAGGAGACAATAATAATAATAATAATAATAACTTTATTGTGCCAATTTCGTAGTCATACCAGTTACTGGCAGACGCGAAAGCAGCACAATAGAGGGTTTATCAAAACAATAACAAACCTGCCACTCCCACTGTTTAATTAGTACAGCTCATTATTTTTGCTATACTACTAGCCATTGTTAGAAAGCGAGAGCATTCCGAATGTGTTCTTGTTCTTTATATTGGAGCTCTTTGTTATTGTCTAACAACTGATAGAGTGCAAACCATATGTCCGTGAAATATTTATTTGGTGTTTACACTTGGAGGTTTACTGAAGTAAACGAGTTACCGAACCTTGGTAGAAATTAGAAAGCTATTGCTTGTTGAGCGGTTAAAGTGTATAAATGGCCAACAAATTTATTTTGGAAATCGATTCTTTATGATGTAAATAATGGGGTGGTGTAGTAGTTTCTTGGTTTGGGCTTCGCATTTGTGAGTTATAGAACAGGAGGGAATTTTGTGTGCGCATGCGTCGCCACAGTCAGATGAATACAAGATGTGCTCGAGACAAGTTGTTTGGTTCCAATGTTTACAGTTTTTGCGGACATATTCACTCCAGTGTGAACGCGCCCTCAGATCGATCTCAGATCGATCTCAGATCGATCCAAGTGTGAACGCAAGCGAGCTAGAAGTGGGCTATGTTAATATAATTAGAAATGTCAGCTATTTTATGGTAACATTTACATATATATACTTTATTTGAATATTCCCCGTAGGGCTTGTCAGTCACAATTTACATTTTTAAAGAAATGCGAAAATAGACGGTCATTTATTGTATCACGGCTCGTATAGCACTGCTGAAACAATAGAAAACAATGGAGATAACACTATTTAGTACTATTTAGTAATAGTACTATTTCATGGACATATGGTTTGCACTCTATAGCTAATTGCCTAATCGTTGTCGGGTTGAAAATCATAAATCATAGAAGCTGAGACCGCAAGGATGGATGGGAAATCAGTTCATGACCCGCATTACATGCAGATATATTCAATGTTCTCGTAGTTTTGAAGGTATATGAGCTATTAATTTTACTAAGATCCTACAAGTCTGGATAAAAAAAGGTCGACCATTTGACGGTGTTATTTGAGAGTTTTAATTTCACAGAATTCCTTTTGGTCATAGCTTTCATGATTTTCACCCCGACAACGATTATGCAATTAGCTATATAGAAATGGAAACTAATGGACAATATACAGAACAAATGTTCGGAAAAATCAGACGTCTCGAGCGGGATTCGAACCCACGACACCCCGATTTCATTCATGGCAGGTGCTCTACCCACTGAGCTACCGAGGCAACTACAGTGGCGTGGAGCTCAAATTAGCTCAAAGACGCTGATTTTAACCGAACATTTGCTCCCAGGCCTCACGGAACTGGGAATTGCTTCTGTAATGACGTACAAATCGCATCACGCATATTAGTAAAGTACATTAATGGCCTAACTGCATCGCGCAGTCACATTAAATCAGAATAACTGATATCATTTAATGTGACTGCGTGATACAGTTAAGCCATTAAAGGGGGACTAGTACGTAACTCGTTCAAATTTTAATTTAGCTGAAACTTCACTGAAATAATCTCAAAGACCCATACAATCACTGGTTTATTTTTTTCTCAAAAATTCCAATGGCAAGTATGATATTTTTATGAATCTTTAGAGGTGCCAGTGACGTCACTTACTCAACCCAACTCAGCTTCATACATTTCTTTGTATTTTGTGATCAAAATATCTCAACGATTTGTTCAGATAACAGCTCTGTATTGAAGAAAACTAGTCAAGCAATCAATCCTAAGCACATATAACGTAAGAAAACTCATTCACACAAACGTTTAGCTTCATAGAAATAAAATAATTCAAGACATTAAACATGAAGAAATGTATGGAGCGAAGCCGTGATGATTGTTTGGGTTGAGTAAGTGACGTCACTGACACCTCTAAAGATTCATAAAAATGTATTACTTCGCATTGGAATGTCTGAGAAAAAAACGAACCAGTGATTGTATGGGTCTTTGAGAATATTTCAGTGAAGTTTCAGCTAAATCAAATTTTGAACGATTTACGTACTAGTCCCCCTTTAATGTACTTTACTAACATGACTATGTGACTGCGTGATGCAGTTTAGCCATTAATGTACTTTACTAATATGACTATGTGACTGCGTGATACAGTTAAGCCATTAATGTACTTTACTAATATGACTATGTGACTGCGTGATGCAGTTAAGCCATTAATGTACTTTACTAATATGACTATGTGACTGCGTGATACAGTTAAGCCATTTTAAAGAGTACCTGTCAGCAAAAATCAGACATCTGGTGGCACAAGTCGAAAAATCGATTTCGCTCATATTTTAGACTTAGGTAGGCCTTAATGTAGAACAAACCACTATATAGTTTGTTTGGCGAAATATGGCTTTGTTTTCGAGAAAAATGACAAAAATAGTTTTCGCCTCAATTTGACCCTTTGCCGGCCGATAATTTATGTCAACTTTAAAAGCTTATCACGTCAAAACTATATAATCTAGCGAACTACTGGAACTACCAGTGACTGAGCGATGTCTTAAGTTTTACTTGGTGGAGTTTTGGCGGTTTTTATCGAAGGTTTGAATTTTTCTAAATTTATTTCTGAAGCATATATTTTACTACAATAAAAGTAGGGTAAAAACAAAAAATATTTTTTCCATGTGCTACGCAAAATTATTGTCCCAAAACAAGGTATTGTAAGATCCTTTAAAATTTGTTTGGGTAAATTCTTTTGCGTGATGTTTCATAGCTTAAAAGTTTCGACAAATTCACCTAAATTACCCGTCGGCGAGATCAAGCGATTTGCATAAATATTGTACAGAGTTCGACACCGGAACCCTATGCAAGTCCTATTGCTTTGAGCGATGGTGTGGACAAATTGACCAAGTATCTATGTTTGCAGGATTTGAAAATATACCAGCGCGACACAGAGTGAACTCGACTTCATTTTCGGAACCTGAAGAGGTAAACAACTTGTGTGCTACTATTTCCTTGTTGCACGATAAGTGTCTTTTCGGTCTTTTCTGTCTTTCCGATCATGCCCACAGCTATCTCCAACCAACGATGTGAACGAACAGCAAACATCTTCCATATTTTCAGTTAGACTAACTAGACATAAACTCGCAATGACACAAGCGATTCTAGGAACAAATGTTTCTAATTAGTCAATTTCATTGTCTGGTTTGGCTGCGAGCCGGGTTGTTTATTGGTCGTTTTATTTTAAAATTCACTACCTGATCGTTCGTATTAGATCACAGGTAGCCCAAGCGCAGCATTTGTATAAGAGAATGTATGGGCATTATTCAATGGTGGATTTTCAGCGTAAATATTGAATAAATGTTACTGTAACTTACTATGTGTCTTGAAGTAGTTCCTGCCAATGTCTGGAGCGAGTTTCAGAATTTTTCAGAATTTTTTCCCTCCCCTTACACAGAAGATGACCTTGTCATCTTCTGTGTAAGGGGAGGGAAAAAATTCTGAAAAATTCTGAAACTCGCTCCAGACATTGGCAGGAACTACTTCAAGACACATAGTAAGTTACAGTAACATTTATTCAATATTTACGCTGAAAATCCACCATTGAATAATGCCCATACATTCTCTTATACAAATGCTGCGCTTGGGCTACCTGTGATTAGATTCCCGACCTCGAAAGATATAATAAGAACTCTTTTTTTCTTTATCAATATGAAAACTAACTATGAAAGTTTTAGAGAAAGATACAAAGTCAGACAAACAAAACATTGGCATTTAGTGTTCGCCTATATTACCCAATTAAATGAGTGCTACAAAAATGATGGTATATAAAGAGAGGTAGATCTAGCTAATGTTCCAAATTTATTTCGTCTTTCAGCATTGTTCAGTATTGATCTACAGGACGTTTTACGATATTGTTCTGAATAAGTCGGATAACTCTTAAATTTACAATATTTATTGAATTTTCTAATAAATTGATTCTAACATACATGAATTGTATGAATTGAAATGAGATTCATTTGAAATGCTGATGTGAAAGTCATTTGAAATGGGAACTGAGATTCATTTGAAATGGGAACTGAGATTCATTTGAAATGGGAAATGAGATTCATTTGAAATGGGAAATGAGACTCATTTGAAATGGGAAATGAGATTCATTTGAAATAGGAAATGAAATTCATTTGAAATAGGAAATGAGATTCATTTGAAATGGATGGGAAATGATATTTATTTGAAATGCTGATATGATAGTCAATTGAAATGGGAACTGAGATTCATTTGAAATGGGAAATGAGATTCATTTGAAATGGGAAAGGAGACTCATTTGAAATGGGAAATGAAGTTCATTTGAAATGGGAAATGAAATTCATTGGAAATAGGAAATGAGATTCATTTGAAATGGGATGTGAAAGTCATTTGAAATGGGAAATGAGATTCATTTGAAATGGATGGGAAATGAGATTCATTCGAAATGGGATGTGACAATCATTTGAAATGGGAATTGAGATTCATTTGAAATGAGAATTGAGATTCATTTGAAATGGGAAATGAGACTAATTTGCAATAAGAAATGAGAATCATTTGAAATGGATGGGAAATGAGATTCATTTGAAATGGATGGGAAATGAGATTCATTTGAAAGGGGAAATGAGAATCATTTGAAATGGGAAATGAGATTCATTTGAAATGGGAAAGGAGACTCATTTGAAATGGGAAATGAAATTCATTTGAAATGGGAAATGAAATTCATTGGAAATAGGAAATGAGATTCATTTGAAATGGGATGTGAAAGTCATTTGAAATGGGAAATGAGATTCATTTGAAATGGATGGGAAATGAGATTCATTCGAAATGGGATGTGACAATCATTTGAAATGGGAATTGAGATTCATTTGAAATGAGAATTGAGATTCATTTGAAATGGGAAATGAGACTAATTTGCAATAAGAAATGAGAATCATTTGAAATGGTAAGGTACTTTTTAGTAAAGTATGCATGTATGTACTGCTAAAAAATGGACAATGCGGCATATAGTTTTAACTAATATTTCTCCGGCTCACTTTTGCGGCGAATTGCATGCATGGGTATCATTTTTTGCGACAGAGATCAATCACTTTTGCGGTGGGTATCATTTTTGCTGCCGGGAACATTTTTGCGGCGATACAGATCTCCATTTCATAAATGCGCACTACACACACACGGGTATTGCTACGTAGCACGCACTTGATGTAATATATTCATAAGAAATATAATGAATAACACCATAAAACTCAATAGAGAAATGCTGTTAATAAACCATTATTATTATTAATATTATTATTATTAGATAGAATGACAATATATTCTATGAATATATTACATGACTGCTGAGTCCCGAACGCGCACATCTGAAGGTCTTTTATTGTGTCCAGTCTTAAGAAAGCTCGCACGTGCATAACAATTGTCGATTTCATAGTGAGCAAAACTTTTGTCCATTGATTCTAATTAGTACTAGGTGATCGTAAAATGAAGAGAATAATTATATACCAACGTAGTCTAGCTTTGGCCAGTACAAATTCATATTAAGACCCTATTAACCACTTTCTAAAATGTGAAACTTGGCAGCTAACGTATAAAGGTCTATAAAGTTGCATCGCAAGATAGCGGATAGCGTCAGGACAGTTATTTTACAATTAAAGATGCTTAATATTTTTTGCTATTTGGTTTCTTGGAACTTTTCAATTGTTTTGATAGCATATTTTCTTGTTGAAAGGATAATAATAAACCGTGTATGCATATCAAGTGTACAATATGCAAATCGCTTGATCTCGCCGACGGGTAATTTAGGTGAATTTGTCGAAACTTTATGGTAGAAAATGTGAGTGCGGAGTGCGGAGTGCGGAGTGCGGAGTGCGGAGTGCGGAGTGCGGAGTGCGGAGTGCGGAGTGCGGAGTGCGGAGTCACGTTAGAAAATCATGGTGTGGTATAGACTCCGCGTTTTCTACCAAAGTGGAAAACGCGGAGTCCTAAAAAATGAAATGAAAAAATCGTTTGAAAACTGTTCTTTTTTCGACTCCAAGTTATTTTCTTTCTTTCGGCTGTCGTTAAAACGCGGGCTGCGGACTGCGGGCTGCGGACTGCGGGCTGCGGACTGCGGACTGCGCGGACTGCGGACTGCGGGCTGCGGACTGTAGAATTGGTAGAACTAAGAAACTGAAACGAAATAATAAATAAATAAATGGAAAATTAAAAGTTCATTCAAATTAAACCGGCACCGGGTATGATAGCTCTTAAATTCAGCAAGAGAATATGAAATTCAGTCATTACCTGACAAAGTAAATCACTCAACACTACACAGACCCTGAAATTTTATATACGCCGTAGCACATAGACATAAGCGGGTTCCAGTCGAGCGGTTACTGATCTTTGAAGCATCCTGGATGTATTCGAATTTCGACAGCAAATGAAATCCGACTAACTAAAACAGCCAAATAATAACGGAGAGCTTGGACTGAATGAAATCCCTACTTCTGAATGGACTTTACGATGGGCCTGCAGCGTGAAAAAGTATACTGAAGATAGTCACGTAAATAACAGTGAAAATGACGTATGTATATCAATCATATCAAGCCGGTTGCGGCGGAGTATTAGTATAAACGAGTGATTTATCCTACTTTGTCAACTAATGACTGAATTTCATCAGTATTCTCTTGCTGAATTTAAGAGTTGTCATACCCGGTGCCGGTTTGTGCATGTTATTTGACCTTTTGGTCATAGTGGCTGTGTTCACACTGGGACTTTTCGATCTAGAATCAAGACGGCGTTAAATGTTTACATAGCAATTAATGGTTAGAGTAAAGCGTTCACACACGCGATAAGTTACCGAGCTGAGCTGTCACATTGCTGTCGTCACTCCTATCATTGTCGGGAATTCAATCGCGCGCCAAGTTGAAAAAAATGGCTGAAGACATAGCGAAAGCCAAATACTTGAAGCTAAACGATATTATTATTCGCCATGAATTACTCGCTAGAATCTTCAACAAGAGACAAGAAGAACTCGGTACCATTAGCGCCAAATTCACACGCTTAATTAATTCAAGAACTCAAGAACTCATTTGATTGGTTGCTTTTGTTGTGGTACGGCTACAACCCTAGTTCGGAACTGGGGTCGAAACGTCTAAGTAAACATTGGCTTTTTCTTTGAAGTTTAGCTCTTTGCCGGCAATAGTTCGTGGTATTCAACTTTGTGTGTGAACGCTTAAGCAAACATGACCGGCTTTAATCGAGAAGAAAGTCCCAGTGTGAACGCAGCCAGTTATGTGTCGAAGAACTATTTATGTCATTTGCATCAACGATTCCTCGAGTGACGATGACTGAAGAATTGTCCACCTCGGCATTTTCAAGGTAGGTCAATGAAGCAATTTCTTCAGACCAATCTAAACAAATATCTGTTTGACCAGTCTTTTAAAATATACATGGTTACGTTGCTGGTTATATATACCATTCTGAATTCAGGCCCATATAAGCCTGATAATGCTTTATAAAAATAATTTTAAACATCGTTCAACTATCTAGCTAATGGAAACATACTGTTGTGATGACCAAAAGGTCAAACAACATGCACAAACCGGCACCGGGTATGACAACTCTTAAATTCAGCAAGAGAATACCGACTGATGAAATTCAGTCATTAGTTGACAAAGTAGGATAAATCACTCGTTTATACTAATACTCCGCCGCAACCGGCTTGATATGATTGATATACATACGTCATTTTCACTGTTATTTACGTGATTATCTTCAGTATACTTTTTCACGCTGCAGGCTCATCGTAAAGTCCATTCAGAAGTAGGGATTTCATTCAGTCCAAGCTCTCCGTTATTATTTGGCTGTTTTAGTTAGTCGGATTTCATTTGCTGTCGAAATTCGAATACATCCAGGGTGCTTCGAAGATCAGTAACCGCTCGACGGGAACCCGCTTATGTCTATGTGCTACGGCGTATATAAAATTTCAGGGTCTGTGTAGTGATGAGTCTGATTTACTTTGTCAGGTAATGACTGAATTTCATATTCTCTTGCTGAATTTAAGAGCTATCATACCCGGTGCCGGTTTAATTTGAATGAACTTTTATTTTTCCCTTTATTTATTTTTTATTTCGTTTCAGTTTCTTAGTTCTACCAATTTTACAGTCCGCAGTCCGCAGTCCGCAGCCCGCAGTCTGCAGTCCGCAGCCCGCAGTCCGCAGCCCGCAGTCCGCAGCCCGCGTTTTAACGACAGCCCTTTCTTTCTTCCTTCCAGAATTCGTGATTAATATCGCATATTTCTCGGTAGACTCCGCGGATATGAAATTAAAAAATTGTTTGAAAACACCGTCCTTTTCGCATGGGAACCAGTTACACGTCACAGTCACACGCTGTCATTCGATGTCAATCTTAAATCAGTTTCAAACAATGAAAATGTAGAACTACTCCCGACTCATAAATTAGAGCACCGAGGTAGTGAATGCTGCATTCCCGCTGCATTGTCCTATCTTGGTTCACTGGAAATGGTATACGCCGTCAACAGATTTCACCAAGCTATCTATCTACGTGATATTCAGGTGAGTTTACTACAAATGTTGATTTCTTTACTGTGTTAAACGTAGTGCTTGTAGAACACAATTTCCGGGACAATTTGCAAATGACAGTGTCTTGCATATGACTAGGATGTATAAACACGACGACTATTTTTCACTAGCGAGTTACAGCTGAAATGTTCGAGATTTCTATGTTAGACAAATCATAGTTAGTAACTATGGCCAAATTGAATTGCCGTTCTAATTTAAGTTGTCCTGGGCCCGGTTGTTCGAAAGTGGGTTAACGCTAACCCAGGGTTAAATATAGCTATTCTGGCTATTTGATTGGATGAGAGGCTATATTTAACCCTGGGTTAGCGTTAACCTGCTTTCGAACAACCGGGCCCTGAACTTTAAAAATACTGCTGTTGACAAACAGTCAAACACAGAGAGTACAGACTGCAGACACTGTCATTTGCAAATTGTCCCGGAAATTGTGTTCTACAAGCACTACGTTTAATACAGTAAAGAAATCAACATTTGTAGCAACTCACCTGAATATCACGTAGATAGATAGTTTGGTGAAATCTGTTGACGGCGTACATTTCCAGTGAACCAAGATAGGACAATGCAGCGGGAATGCAGCATTTACTACCTCGGTGCTCTAATTTATGTAGTCGGGAGTAGTTCTACATTTTCATTGTTTGAAACTGATTTAAGATTGACATCGAATGACAGCGTGTGACTGTGACGTGTAACTGGTTCTCATGTGAATAGGACGGTGTTTTCAAACAATTTTTTAATTTCATATCCGCGTTTTCTACTTTGGTAGACAACGCGGGGTCTACCGAGAAATATGCGATATTAATCACGAATTCTGGAAGAAAGAAAGAAAGAAAATAACTTGGAGTCGAAAAAGAACAGTTTTCAAACGATTTTTTCATTTCATTTTTTAGAACTCTGCGTTTTCCACTTTGGTAGAAAACGCGGAGTCTACCACACCATGATTTTCTAACGTGACTCCGCACTCCGCACTCCGCACTCCGCACTCCGCACTCCGCACTCCGCACTCCGCACTCCGCACTCCGCACTCCGCACTCCGCACTCCGCGTATTCTACCAGACCGATAAAAACCGCCAAAACTCCACCAAGTAAAACTTAAGACATCGCTCAGTCACTGGTAGTTCCAGTAGTTCGCTAGATTATATAGTTTTGACGTGATAAGCTTTTAAAGTTGACATGAATTATCGGCCGGCAAAGGGTCAAATTGAGGCGAAAACTATTTTTGTCATTTTTCTCGAAAACAAAGCCATATTTCGCCAAACAGACTATACAGTGCTTTGTTTTACATTAAGGCCTACCTAAGTCTAAAATATGAGCGAAATCGATTTTTTGACTTGTGCCACATATTTCCGAATATGTCTGATTTTTGCTGACAGGTACTCTTAATGTACTGTACTAACATGACTATGTGACTGCGTGATGCAGTTAAGCCATTATGCTAATTCGGTGACGTCAGAGTGGGTTTAATTATTATACAAAAGCACCATTGTGCAAATTATTGACATTTTTTAATCTGGCAAAAAGTTTTCTACAATTGATATACATGATGTTAATTTAGTTTTTCTATATCAGCCGAAAAGAGTGCTGCTTGGAAAAATATAAATAAGTTACGGCAAAACCCACTCTGACGTCACCGATCGAATTAGTATCACGATTTCAAACTTTTATAACTCGCCAATGCGAAGCTCAAATCACAAAATACTGAACCATCCCACACTATTCACTTCATATGTAATCGATTTTCAAAAGAAAACATTTCGTGTCATATACGCTTTAAACGTTAACCCCACGATTCTTGGCCATTTTTTTAAAAATAGGCAGTCCAGGACTGCATGTGGCTACTCAGTAAATAAAACAAAAATAAAAATAGGTAGTGTAGGTACTGCAGTTTTGAAATGTAGAAGCGATGTGTAGTCGGATAGGGCAGTAAACTAGCCATAAACTGTCATTGAGTCGTCAAGGGAAAATGTTAGTCAATGTCATATCATATTGGGGATTCCTCGGTTGAACTAGTGTGATTGAACTATAATAATATAATAATAATAAATACTTTATCTATCTTATCTATCTGAACTTGTTCTTTGGTTCTACATAATGCTAATTTGAATCAGAAATGTATTTTAATACAAAGTTTAATTGAAAACAATTGTGTACAAATAATTGAAGAATAACTTAACATTTATTTAACAATGTTCTGTATATATATAAGACCATTGAACTCAACTTTTGATAAAGTGGTGTTGAAGTTTACACTCTAATATGCAATGATTTTATGCAATTTTGCACCAGAAACATCTCTCGTGGAAAGTATCAAGTGTTTTTTCATAAATATTTTTTCATAATAGGTGATCACCACTCTCTGTTTGTGTATTGGGCTTCCTGTGTCTTAAAATCAAAACCCGTATTCTTCATTTGCCGTATATTTCCTTTGCCAAATAAAATAAAAACCTTATGAGCTTGTAGAGCTATCAAAATAACACCTCTGGGCCAAATTTCGGAGCACAACAGCATTTCTTTACCGACTATGGGCGAACGAATGTCTTCCAACATGGCGGCCAAAATTTCAAAAAATAAATTCAAGCTTAGAGTTGATATACATCACTTAATTACTCGTGCCCAGGCCAAAGTCCGCACGAGGTATAAAATACAGACCGTATTTTTGTTATTCCACGTCGCAAATCTGCAATCGAGTGGGACTGGGAACGAGACCACGAGACTGACCATGAGGTTGCAGCGATCAACGTTGTAGCGCGACGTTTTGTAGTGTCGATCGACGAAGAAAGTCAAGTCAAGATGGTGAAGGTAGTCGTCTTCTGTTTTTTCCTCTTTACGCTCGAAATGCTTACAAATGCACACAGCGTTCGCGGTAAATCTACACTAAAAGACGTTGAGCGTTTTCGGAAATATGGATTGTTCCGCGAACACATGAAAGCCATGAAAGCCTTGAATGCCATTCAAGCCAATGTTATACTCGTTGAACATGTTATGAAAGCCTTGAAAACGACGAAAGCCAAAGTTATAAACGATCAACATGTTATGAAAGCCTTGATTGCCATGAAAGCCAAAGTTATACTCGATCAACATGTTTCAGGAGGGGTTAGTGGTCCCCTGGGACAATAACATCTGTTCTATTCACCCAGCCAGAAGTCTTCCCAGAAAAAAAATTCCCAGGAGAGAAAATATCAGAAAAATTTTTCCCAAGAGAGAGAATATTTCCTAACCAAAAAACAAACAAACAAACAAAAAAGGTACTCAAATAAGGTACTTTTTATGAAATAAAACAATTCCCAGGTACAGAAATATTTCCTATCCACATAACCTAATATTTTAATGGGATAATAGTTCTAATTATTAACTTTAATAGAATATATTTTTCACAGGAACCTATAATTGTTGCATATAATATACAAATAGTCAAATACAAAACTCATCTTAGGTTTCCCAGGAAAGTACTGGTAGAACAGTTATTTCACAGAACAGACACCACTAACCCCTCCTGATGTTTTAATATGAAAGCCTTGAATGCGATGAAAGCGAATGCCAAAGTTATAAACAATGCCAAACTTATAAATTACGATCAATATGTTATGAATGAAAGCCCTTATAATACAAACTTGATGAACTACAATCCTGGAAGCAACCCACGATGTTTACCGACGAAGGTGAAGTGGACTTCAAAGAATACCGTTTGCATTATTTGTGTCATGAGTGTTACTACATGTATTGTTGTCATACAAGTTTATGCTTGCTGTTGCTGTGCTACCTACCTACTTATAAGCTTAAACAGTTATGATTGTGATATATTTGAGAAAGCAAGCGAATTATCTTTCAATACTGATGAGAAGGTTTCACAGTTTATATCAATAAAAACATGTAGATCACGATATGCAAAGTTTATTTATTATAACCGTATTACATTTTTTTTGTAAATACAACTACTATGAATGTGATGTTTATACTAGTAGTAATAGCAGATACAACTACCAAATACCATTAAACTACCATGCAGTTCGTGATAGAGAACCGAGCAGAATTCCAGTGAGGCGACTTACACGTGCTTTATATAAAAGCAGAAAAATAAGGAGGCTCGAAAGAAAAAATACATTGCAAAAAATGTACCCAAATCATCAAGATTCCATCAATATATTCACACATTCAATCTTGGAAGTATTAAAGTTATACAGTGATGAAGACAAAAGGTGTCTATGTAAACCAAGAAAACATCCACATAGTATGAAAGGGAAGACATCTAATACAGCATTCAATAAAACAAAGATACGGTGTACCCCTCAATTGCACCAGGGCACGAGTGAGCGCTTGAACCAAGCGTCTAGTTTCACTATAAATAGAACTTCTAAACATGTAGAAAACTAAAATAATTTCATTTGGCACAAATTTGTTGTTTTCCACAACTTTTCAGAGACGTGACTAGCGTTTGCTAAGACTGAGTTGCGTGACACAATTCAAACTTCTACAACTCGCTCACAAAACATCGAGCCGATCTGAAACTTTCTACAACAATTCATATTACAATTCTCTAATACTCTGCAAAGAATCAATGTGATAGGATTCATAACTAAATTGTAGTTTTAAATTTTGTGTGGTCTATGACGTCACTTGCACACGAAGAATACTAATGTACTCTACTCTATAGCCGTGAATCCTGTCCTTTTGATATCTTGAATTTCTAAAACTGCTTTCAAAATATTAAAAGATCAATATCTACTTGAGTCCTGTGTGTCATTTAGTATTTAGTGATTAGAACGGCTTTTAGTTTTAGCGAGTTTTCACTCGCCCCCGAGAGCCGAATACTTTGAGATCGATATTCGTCTGGGAAACCACAACATACCGCCATGAAAAACCTGAAACAATCGTTATAAACAAACACTTGACACTTTGCACGAGAGATGTGTCTGGTTTCTGGTGCAAAATAGCATAGAATATAATAGTATAGTAGAGTGAAAACCTACCTTCAAACCAACGCGTGAAGAGAAAAGCACATGGATGACTAGTCGGAAAACCATCGGGTACATCGTGGCGACATCGTGGCGACATCGTCGCTGATTTTCGATCACCTGACTAGTTCCGATGACATAGCTAGTGTGGCTACTCTTCTTACGAAGGAGAGTAGCCACAAAAATGATACTATGCTCAGCGGTCTCTCACAGCGTATATAAGGGCTGAGTAACCATGCCCCATCGTCACTCGATAGTAAGCGTTGAGCAGCGAACAGTGTCGTCTTCACAAAGGTCTACATTTAATGCTTCTACCAGTGTATGGCTTCCCAACGTCCTGCTCCATAATTTCAAGCACGCAACCCTTCTGAACTTCAAGTCGGCGATGCTCGTGATTTTTTCTCTTCTCTACTTTCAACGGTTCCACTGCTTTCCCCGCCAGCTCAAGACGCTGGCCTCATGGCAAGCTTCTTCACATTCGCTCGTCCAGGCTCTGAAGGTTCTAATGGTGTGGTGTTCATTCTATTAGGGAATACTTGGACTTGTAGGTAAACGGTTTGGTTCTTATCGCGGTTTTATTTACTTCAGAGTTGTTTACCGTTCTTGGTTTGTTCCACGTGGCCGTTGTGTTGTGGTCATGTCATTATTCCTGGTGGCTTCCGCTCACTTCTTTATGTTCCCCTCACGCGGGTTGCCTAGTTATTATAATCGTTTATTTCTGCTTTTTTGTCTCGGGTCTCTCTAACATAGCGGTTATATTTCCAGGTTATTTTTCTTTGCTTTAGTTTGGGCTGCTTTGCATTTGCATATGTGTTCTCGTCGCCTTTTCATTCCACGTGTTACGCTCGCTTTCACATGCCTTCATAATTAGCTCCCATTGTGTTTCTTTACTCACTTGCATTGAGGAATGTTTATCATGCGTTTTCGAGATTGTAGTCAAAAACTTTGCTGTTTACTACTTTGGTTTTGTTCTATATTTTCATTTCTTTTAGGCTCAGTTGATCCGCCCGTGTAGCTCAGGGGTCTATCCAGATTGTCGCCGGTGTGTCAATATGTGAACTGGTCGGGAAATTCCAGAGTGTCGCAGCGAGTCTGCATGTTAACTGGTCGGGAAATTCCAGATTGTCGCAGTGAGTCTGCATGTTAACTGGTCGGGAAATTCCAGAGTGTCGCAGAGAGTCTGCATGTTAACTGGTCGGGAAATTCCAGATTGTCGCAGCGAGTCTGCATGTTAACTGGTCGGGAAATTCCAGAGTGTCGCAGCGAGTCTGCATGTTAACTGGTCGGGAAATTCCAGATTGTCGCAGTGAGTCTGCATGTTAACTGGTCGGGAAATTCCAGAGTGTCGCAGCGAGTCTGCATGTTAACTGGTCGGGAAATTCCAGATTGTCGCAGCGAGTCTGCATGTTAACTGGTCGGGAAATTCCAGAGTGTCGCAGCGAGTCTGCATGTTAACTGGTCGGGAAATTCCAGAGTGTCGCATTGAGTCTGCATGTTAACTGGTCGGGAAATTCCAGATTGTCGCAGTGAGTCTGCATGTTAACTGGTCGGGAAATTCCAGAGTGTCGCATTGAGTCTGCATGTTAACTGGTCGGGAAATTCCAGATTGTCGCAGTGAGTCTGCATGCATGTTAACTGGTCGGGAAATTCCAGATTGTCGCAGTGAATCTGCATATGTCATGCTACTGGTCGGTAAATTCCAGATTGTCGCGGTGAGTCCGCATCTGTCGTGCGACTGGCCGGTAAATTCCAGATTGTCGCGGTGAGTCCGCATATTTGCTGGTCGGTAAATTCCAGATTGTCGCGGTAAATCCACATATTTGCTGGTCGGTAAATTCCAGATTGTCGAGGTTGGTCCGCCTGTTTACTGGTCGTTTCCAGTAATGGTTGCGGTCGTTCCGCGTGTTTGCTGTCGTTCTTGATCGTTCCGCCAGTTTCCTGCCCATAGGTACTGTTGCGGTTGTTCCGCCGCTTTACTCGTTTGTCCAGACTGATGCGATTGTCTCGCCCGTTTACTGGTCGTTTCATGTCTGTTATTTCATATGTCGCTGTACGTCTTATATGGATGGGCTTACGTTGTTTATGCCATTAACAGGGGCCCTTGGAGCGCGAATTTAAGGACAATATTCATTGTAGCTCCTCTGCTCGAGGCTTTATGTCATTATTGGCCGGAGAGCCTTTGTTAGTCATTAAAGTTTGTTTGCCATGAAATGTTGGGTTGCCACAGTGATTTAAGCATGTTTTATTTATTTATTTATATTTATCTCTTTCCCTCCTCCACCACCCTGGGTGTAACAGTGCTTGCAGGGGAGTCTTATTCCCTTTCGGTTCCACCGAACGGCAGGGCTGCTATCCCCTGGGCTGGCCCTTTCCCCACCCATATGTCCCTTAGTCCCCCGACTGGGAGATCTGGAAGTGCTTTGATCCTTTGAAGGTTACTGTCCGAACCCTCGTGGGTCACCTGGGAAGGGCCTACTCCCACTTTATCCCAGGGGATAATAGAATACAATTAATCATGCTATTCGTGTTGAAGCAAACTCAACGTCTGTGCTTTCTTTAGGTTTGAGTCTTGGGTCTCTTGGGCCAGTTCTTTCGATGGGTTGAGTCTCCTTTGTTGCCGGCTACCAATTTCCCCATAACTTAGCCATCATAGAGCGGGGAAGACCGCTGAGAATAGGATACTATGCTCAGCGGTCTCTCACAGCGTATATAAGGGCTGAGTAACCATGCCCCATCGTCACTCGATAGTAAGCGTTGGTCCCGATACAGCGCAAGGGTTTCACACTAGCTTGAATTGATTACATCTTGTGGTCTTCTCAGCTCGCCCCCGGTGGTCGTGTTTGCTATCGTTCGGTGGGTTGTTATTATTTTTTGGTCCCACCCTCCCATACCCTCTTATTTTCGTATCATCTTCCTTGATAGCAATCCGGCTACCAATTTCCCCATAACTTAGCCATCATAGAGCGGGGAAGACCGCTGAGAATAGGATACTATAGTGAGCAGCACGGAGACTGTATGATTGCAAACGTTATTTCCTACGCGTTTCGACTGACTACTTCACCAGGGAGTTTAAGCCGCATCTACACGAACAAATTTTCTTTGACAAGTTTTCCTTGACAAGGCAGACCACAGGTAGCCCAAGCCTTATTCTTATTATTTATTATCTCATTGTGTAAATTACGTAATTCAGCTTATGCTGCAATGTAATTATTTTTAATAAAGATCTATCTATCTATCTTATTCTATCTAAGCTGTGGACTTGTGGCGAGATTTACAGTAAATGTATGGAGCTTCAGTGAAGCGAACTTTGAAAGCCGTCTAAATAAAATTCTACAAATTAAACCCTCAAAGTAGTCCTACTTGTTTATTGTGTTGTCCTTTGGAATTGTGTGAGGTTTGGAGCCATTCCGATCGATTTTGAGAGAGTTTTTAAGAATCCCTTGAGTTACCCTAAAATTAGAGAAGGTAGGAGACTGTCATGGCCGATCACCTACGATCGATGCCAAACAATCGCCTCAAACTCGCTCAAAATTAGAGAAAATGACAAGATTCCTTCGAAATACATTAGCTCATATAATATCCCCAGACGTAATTGTGAATGGAATAATATGTGGATTACTGCGATTCTCAGTATTATGCGAACTCAGACATTCAAGCAGTCGGCTGGAACTTGGTTTGTCAATAATCAGTCCCTCCACCACACGCTGTATCCCTTCCTCTGGTCAACGATTCCCTCGCCAAAAAGCCAGGAACTTAAGAATTTCGAACAGCAAAACGTCATTGCGACCATCAGCCCTGCAACGGACTAGAACCAACATTTTTGTACACGACCCCACAAGCTTTTCAGCTTTAATTTTAATCGTGTATAAATAAAGTTATTGTATTTTATTGTATTGTAACATCCTCCCGTACCCTCCCCCACTAAGTTACACATTTCGACACTCCAAGTTTGAATTTAGACCGTGATCGCTTCCGATTTGTCGAATACACAATAGAGTGTCGAAATGTGTAACTTAGTGGGGGAGGGTACGGGAGGATGTTGGTTCTAGTCCGTTGCAGGGCTGATGGTCGCAAGAACGTTTTGCTGTTCGAAAATCTTAAGTTCCTGGCTTTTTGACGAGTGAATCGTTGACCAGAGGAAGGGATACAGCGTGTGGTGGAAGGATATTATTGACAAACCAAGTTCCAGCCGACTGCTTGAATGTCTGAGTTCGCATAATACTGAGAATCGCAGTAATCCACATATTATTTCATTCACAATTACGTCTGAATCAAACATTTCCAATAATTAAATTACCCGAAATAATTGATTACCTTTATTTTTACATTGAAATATTATTATGTGTCATCCATCCACTCTTTCTGTATCCTAAAAACCACAAATATTCTCCGTAGAACAATGCCGAAAGTTTCCGGCCTAGTTCTAGCATGGATGCCGATTATATATTACTCACAATTATTTCTCAGTGAATCCACTGGAATGCTGTTTAACAAAACAACTGACATAAACTGGAAGTGGCAGCGATTAACGGACTTAACGGATGATATTAATGTATTAAAGGATCATTTAACAAACATACTGATGACTTTCAATCTAGCTGAGCATATGCATGGTCTTATGGAAAACTTGCTCGTGTAGACGACAAAAACATCGTCAATTTTTCCTTGTCAAGGAAAACTTGTTCGTGTAGATGCAACTTTAAATTACTGTATATAGCTAATTGCATAATCGTTGTCGGGTTGAAAATCATAAATCATAGAAGCTGAGACCGCAAGGATGGATGGGAAATCAGTTCATGAGCCGCATTATATGCAGATATATTCAATGTTCTCGTAGTTTTGAAGGTATATGAGCTATTTAACTAAGATCCTACAAGTCTGCATAAAAAGGTCGATGATTTGACGGTGTTATTTGAGAGTTTTAATTTCCCAGAATTCCTTTTGGTCATAGCTTTCATGATTTTCAACCCGAGAACGATTATGCAATTAGCTATATATAGTGTGTTGCATTAAACAAGATGTGAGAGTTAAAACCTGAATACGTACTTTTAAAAAAACCTATTATCTTCAACAAGTTCAGCAAAAAGGAGGCCACCTGCCTGCCTTTCGCGGTGTAATGATTCAACATGGTTATGGACTGGGATCTTTCCTCAAAGGACTTTATCGAGGGCTGTTAATGTTCCTCATTTGATTTCTGGATTGAAAACCGCAGGTCAACACGCGCTCAAACAAAGCATAGGCGTGGCTCAAGATGTGTGGTGGTAGTGTTGATCCTCGATTGTGAACGCGGCTGGCGACGAAGCGGCCCGACAGGTCCAGGCAACTCTGAAAAACTATTGTGGAATATCTTATCATTTTGATCTGCACCGTAATGGAGAGCTGCGTAGTTAACACGATCCTGATTTCGACGCCATGGTCAATAAATGATCAAATTAAATGTAAAGAACGTTAACAAATGAAGAACTGACATACGATTTGTTAGCTTCACATGTACTGTCATATTGCCAGAAGGTTCATTTTGATTGGATGAAAACGGTACAAGTTATTTCCAACAAAATACATTTTAGGCTCTTAGCGTGAGTAATCCCTTCACACTTGTACACTTGTTTGAGGTAATTTAAAAAAATCCATCATGGAGTTTGGGAAATTAAAATAAGCATTTTCTCTGAAAATGGAGTGTTTCAATATCGATTGTAACTCAACAAATGTTGTCTTTATTACAATAAAATTGTGCTTTTTATGAAACTTACGAATACCTGACTGATCAGGATGAAACATATCCGAAATCGGTTAACGTTTTGCTGCTCAAATCATCGATTTAAAATGAGACCCATCGTTCAAAGAAATAGGAGTGGGCCACCTTTTAAAAGCTCCTAGCTGTCTGGTCTTGAATGTATGCAATGAGGCTTAGCATTGTGCATTATTGTAAACACGCGGGGAGGGGGGGGGGGGGGGGGGGGGGGAGTAGTAATAACGCGGGGTTTTGACAGTGTAAATTTGGTGTACATGGAGAATAATAATACATGGGCGAGCGGAGATAAGAAACTTATCTTCCACTAGTGTTCAACTACTGAGATATCTAGTTTGAACACGAGAAAATAAATTACATATCTCCAAGCGTCCATGTATTATTCTCCAGGGAGGGGCACACCTCCCTGGTTTATCATATAAACTTTATAACATGATATTCTCTGGAGAATTGTTATTATTAACAACATGATTGACAAGCTACTGTCCAATGAGCACGAGGCACCAGTAAACGTTGACCAATCACAAATCAAACGATTACCAAGGACCTCCCGCTGAGGTCGTTACAAGTAGACGCACAAAGCAGCGCTGTGACTCACTTGCTGGAAAACCCCAAGAAGTTTTCAATTTCAAAGGTCGAAACTCCAAGTTCAAGGTTTGTGCATTTTATACGTTAGTTAGTTTAGCATTTACGTTAGTTTAATGCGTTCAGTAAGAACCGGGTTTTCATACAAAATTTCGATTTTTGAAAATTCATTTCTCCGCAATTTGTGAAGCGATCTTTTCCAAACTTCACATTTTTACTAATCAGTTCAACGAGCTCTTTTCAGCTATGATAATCATTTTTTTTGTCCTATATCTCCATAAGTTTTGAAATTACGTGATAAACCGTTATATGTCTCCTTGGCTTTAGTGTTGCGTTGCGTGACGAAATCCCCGACGGCTGCAAAGGAGACTAACCAACATAAAGTAGGAACCTGGTGTGTTGTTTCGCCTGGCATACCATAACAGTCTGTATATCTGGGAACGGTGTGAAGCGCATTACTGCGGTAATGGAATTATAATACTCAGTATTATGCGAACAGTCGGCTGGAACTTGGTTTTTCGCTGCTGTCAATCAAATTCAAAACTCAAACAAATTCAAAACTAAATACATTCTTCGACCAAATGATCCATAATTTAGCTCAAAATCATATTTGGTTTGGTGGGTCTTCTGACTTTTATTTTTAAGTTTACTGATTTTTTATGTTGATTGACGGCAGCGAAAAACCAAGTTCCAGCCGACTGCTTGAATGTCTGAGTTCGCATAATACTGAGAATCGCAGTAATCCTTCATATTGAAACTGGGACTAATGCTCCAGGGAACACCATGTTAACACCACATGGTTTGAAATAGGCAATTTACATACGAACTAAAGAGGTCTATTACTTCTGAATCAAACATTTCCAATAAATTACCCGAAATAATTGATTACCTTTATTTTTACATTGAAATATTATTATGTGTCATCCATCCACTCTTTCTGTATCCTAAAAACCACAAATATTCGGCTCCGTAGAACAATGCCGAAAGTGGCCGCGATTAACGGACTTAACGGATGATATTAATGTATTAAAGGATCATTTTTGACTGACAAACAAATATGACTTTCAATCTAGCTCAACCATGGGCTATCCCAAGAGAGCATATGGTCTTATGGAAAACTTGCTCGTGTAGACGACAAAAACATCGTCAATTTTTCCTTGTCAAGGAAAACTTGCTCGTTTAGATGACAAAAAAAATTCAATTTTTCCTTGGGAAAACTTGCTCGTATAGATGCGGCTTTAGAGTGAGATGCAGTCATAGCTAACTGGTTTTAAACAATGAACCCCCCGAACCTGAGCTTATGCGGTATACCTCGTTAATGTACTCCGCTGTCACCGCCCCAAGCGTCTGATTGGGTCATACAATACAATAGTAATATAATATAACGGTAATGGAACAGTTAAACTCGGTAATGACCTGAGATAAAATGACATTATACTTTGGGTATAATGTTGGTTTATTATGAATGAAAGATTGTACTGTTTAGGCACGTAAATAGAGGATATTACACGGTGGCGCGAAGATATGAAGTTTATCTTCGAGTGGCGAAATATCTTCAAGCCAACGTGTAATTTTCTTTTTATTATATAGACATTCGTACTCCTCACCACCTTTCTTTCTAACGCCAAGGACAAACTTAATGGACAATTCTTGTAGCTCGCTTGGAGGGATATTTTCAATATTCCTGTTCTCATCTTCACTTTCAAGAAATTCTTTAATTAGCCATTTCAAAAACGAGTGGAGGACTGGGAACGAGTTTTTAGAATTAATCTAATTAAGAAATGAACCCCATCACAAGAAAGAGCATGTCAGAATTAGTAAGTTTCAGGAGTTTGATAGGGTTTGGACAAGTTCAATATCTAACTAAACCTATTGAAACTTTGTAAACTAACTAATTCTGATATGCTCTTTCTTGTGATGGGGTTCATTTTTTAATTAGATTAATTCTAAAAACTCGTTCCCAGTCCTCCACTCGTTTTTGAAATGGCTAATATTTTCACGTTGTATATTAAACGTCTTCTTTTTTGTATTTTCATTCTCTTGTTCCTCGCTAAATACTTTGACAAACATATATATCGCTCGCCATTTGATGTGAGGGCTTCTTCTGGTTCGTTTTAAACTAGCTAGCTCTGCATGAAATCTGCGAAGAATGCTGCTCAATTCTGTATTAAAGGCTTACTGTACTTGCAGGTCACATTCAATTCGTCTCGGCGCACCAGTCACTGAACTTTTTCATTCCCCGACAAAGTTTGTTTCCTCGTGTTTTGGGACATGAATTCTTCTTTGAGTTTCTGTAATTCCTCTTCATCTAGCTGAGAAGACTGTGAATCTTCGTTAGGGTTTTCAGTCATTTTGTCGTTATAAAGCACAAAAACAATAGCCGACTCTCGAGTCAAAGTGCTGCCAGCCAAGACATAACGGCGCGAACAGTTGAATGGTTTGCAGTTCTGATTGGCTGGCTGGGTTATTACTCGGGCTTCCTGTAAAATGCCCGAGTCTAAAAATACAGACGGTTTTTCTTTCTCGTTGTTTCTACGCCAAATCTGCAAGTGGTCACCATAGCGCATGCGTGTTTACCGCTGTCGGTTCGTTCCAATTATTTGTGGTCAGCAGCTTAATCATCAACGAAATTCAAGATGGCGGACGTACGTAACGATAAATCACTGCAAATGACCAGCATTCAATTAGCCATTTCAAAAACGAGTGGAGGACTGGGAACGAGTTTTTAGAATTAATCTAATTAAAAAATGAACCCAATCACAAGAAAGAGCATATCAGAATTATTAAGTTTACAAAGTTTCGATAGGTTTAGTTAGATATTGAACGAGTAACAGCTTTCCAAACATCTCAAAAATTACAAAGAAATGTATGTTACAGGGGACAAGCGTCCCCCGTAACCATACATTTCTTTGTAATTTTTGCAGTTTTTGAATGTCTGCAGTTCAGTTGCTACTTGTCCAAACCCTATCAAACTCCTGAAACTTACTAATTCTGATATGCTCTTTCTTGTGATGGAGTTCATTTCTTAATTAGATTAATTCTAAAAACTCGTTCCCAGTCCTCCACTCGTTTTTGAAATGGCTAATAAGGGTTCTGCCCTGCTCCCTTGCTCAAGCCAGTCGAATTGTTCGTTAACACTGCTTCAAGTTAAATATGTAAATACCCTGAACATTTGTTGGCTTTGCAATTCTGTCTGAAAGAGCATTTCTAACAGATGTCTGTGGCTTAGTAAGAACTCGTAATTTTGTTGATGAGTAATTTGTGAAATCGTTTCTTGCAAGGTAATTGAAAGTAGCGAGGTCGTTACTTTCGGATTGAGCATCCTTAGGTAAATGCTATTTTCGGGGGAGGGGCGCTACTTTCGGGTGGGCGCTACTTTCGGAGTGCTAAAATCGTTAACTTTTAGGAGCCACACCAAGTACCTTAAACGACATCGTGTATATATACGGTATTTTACTGCAAACAACAAATATTCACAGGATATGGAACGTATTTTGTTATGACTACAGTATTTATTTTGCTACATTTGTTTATCGGTGTAGCAGTAAATGTTCTGGTTCTTTACGTGCTGTTTGCTAGTGCGACTTCATCGCTCTAGCTAGAGGAGGATCGCTACTTTCAGGGAGATCGATCGCTACTTTCGGGGGGTCGTTACTTTCGGGATTTGTCAGCAAGTATCAATTTTTTAGTACTCTTACTTTCGGGGGGTCGCTACTTTCGGAACTTTACGGTATGCTTCGCCGGCTGTCAGCTAGCAGTGTTCGCAGTGTTGAAGCTAATTACGCATGCATGCTCTACTAAGTCACGCAACGAGTGACCAAACACTGTTTTCTGCACTATTTTCTGAAATAGTTCGCTAAAATCTAAGGATGTTTTCGATAGCATTTTTGCCGTTCACTGACCCGTTCTGAGCGTGGAAATTCTGCTTTAAATTGTGCAAGTAATAGGCTAAAACTACTTTTGTATGATGGTATAAGCTATTAGGTTTGACATTTAAAATCTATCAAAATAGCTTTATTAAGAAGCCCGAGTTCACGCTATTAGAGCGTCTAGTTCATTCTTATTTTTGATTGGCTTAGAGAACATCGGTCATTGTGGCGTATTTTGCGGTCTAAAATGGTGAAATTTGAGAGCGCGCGCTATGACGATGACGTGAGCGTGCGTCCATTGAGTTATGGATGCACCAGGAGCCCATAAGTAGGAGCCTCCATCTACCGTACTGGGTTTGTGAGACGACCTGTGACCGGATCAGGCTATTTTTAGAACACCTTTTCCCGCGAACTAATCATCAATCAATAGGAATCCCTCATGGGAATTAAACATAGCCATTCAGCATCAATGAGGTAGATGATTTATGTTTATTTGTGATATATGAACAAAGTGGCGGACGAAGAAATTGGCGAAATTGAAGAAACTGAAAGTGAAGAGAGCGAAAATGATAGTGATAGTTACAGTGATTCTTTTGCAGAGTTTAGTACTTCATCGGAAAGTGACCAAGAGTCTTCAAGTTCGTGTTCTGTTTCTCAAGGAACTAAGAAAACATCAAATAGTAAACCTACCAAGCCAAAAGCTAGAAACTCCGTAACAAAGCCGAAATCAAAAATCCCTGGTGTTAAAATTTCGCGGCAAAACTGGTGTTCTAAAAATAGCCTGATCCGGTCACAGGTCGTCTCACGAATACATCCCAGATGGAGCTACTTATGGGCTCCTGATGCACGTAATGCCAAAATGAGCCCGACTCGGGCCAAACACATTTTTACGCCCGCGACATCAACTCTATTGTTATATTAGAGTGTTAATCCAAAGTGAAAATTTGATTTGAAAACTGTATATTTACTATTAATATAATACACGATATGTTGAATTAAATATTAACAATTATACTTCTTTGATTTTGTTTCACGGAAATAATGACTGCGATCCTAGGCGATTTCAGTCTAAAAAACCCGAGTCCTTCTTTCACATTCTTTCTTCCTTTTGTTCTGTATAAAATAGATTTTTAGTGATTTTGGTAGCGTTTTTGAACCTTTTTCGGAAAAAGATCCGCCATCTTGAATTTTTGATTTTCTGTGATTTTTTTGTTGCCATGGAAACCACTGCAACGTGATTGGTTAATATCATTTTCTATATATTTAAGGAATGGTCAATGCTTAGCGTGCGTATATCCAGTTATGGATGCACGCGGGAGGTTGCTAAGCACGAAAGAAGCGTAAGAGTCGCACGAGGCGTAGCCGAGTGCGACTCTAGCTTCTTGAGTGCTTAGCAACCTCCCAAGTGCATCCATAACTGGATATAGGCACAGCTAAAGCATTGACCATTGCTTTTATAACATAGCCATGGCTTTTGTGCGTCAAAAACTTGTTTATTTTATTTGATCAATTTACAAATTCTCCTAACCCTGCGCGCGCACGCCAAAAATAGAACAAATTGGAGCCGTTGGTCACTTTGCAAACAAACGACTTTGAGAAGCGAGCAGCTAAAAATGCTGCAAATACAATTACAATCTGTTTTTCGCCTAAAATTTCGAAGTAGAAATGTTCTACAATGTATTTCATGTTTAACTGACATGCAAAGAGACTGATTGAAGTTCGTAAACAAGGATTATAAAGGGATTTGTCAGTCATTGATCTGCAAGACCCGGGCGAAGATTGAATCAAAATATGGTTTCGACAACTAGATTATTCTGCTGGACTGCTGTTGTTAACTGCAAGGATTGTGGCTGCACTGGGATAGCTCTGCACTGGATGCTCTCTGGAGGCTTTGAGACAACACTTTGCTGCTGCAGTGATAAGGATAAGGATGGAGCTGAGCGGTCGATGGCCGATTGTTGTAATGTGAAATGTGCCAAGCTTTGCTCATTACTGTGACTTGAAATCGCCAGAAAAGGCATAATAATTTTAATATGATGATTTGGTACACCAGCATTTGATCATAGCCATAGGGTGATAGCTGTAGCTCGTACTGAATGGTTCAGTGGTGTAAACACGAGACAATTGAGCTGATTTCTTTCATCGTGTTATGGTTTGTTGTCGTACTCGTTGGTCGGTGTCCAGTTTTTGCTTGAATATTGGACAAAAAAGCTGTTGTTGCGGGTTGACCATCATCAAGTAGAACTTCAGAGGTTTGTAGCCTTCATTCTTGTGTTCTGTCTCATACATTCGGCCATATTTTTATTTATTGTTTGCATTGTTTTGATATTCAATTTGTTGACAGACTTGACATTGTTCATGTTGAAACTCGCACGAGCGTATGGTACTATTTTTACGTCTAAAATACTGTAAGCTTACTTAGATTGTTTTGGTGAAATAAATATTCACTGTTGACACACCCATGCAGTTCGTTGTCTTTCTTTTCTTTTCTTTTCTGGATATTTGTATGTACAAGTCAATAGTTGTTGAAGTTCGTTGTTCTTCAATGAGTAGTTGTTTTGGCATTGTACCTCGTTTATACTTTAATTTATTTCATTTCCCGTTGACACTATCAAGTCCAAATCAACGTCAATGTCAAATTTTCGATGAAAATTAAGATCAATACTGTTAAATATTGTACAAAAGCTGGAGAAAAAAAGTTGTGAAAATGTTTTCCCCGATGTTGACGTGAGCGTGCTCCATACGCGTGCTCCATTCATTTTTTGTTCATAGTTAGAAAGCCAATCAGAGCGCGCGTTATATCGTAGCTATGTTATAATGTATTTTAGCCAATGAAAATCGAGCATTTGCAATTGTAATTGCACTGAATTACATTTTTTTCACTGAATTACAACTTTTTGCACTGAGTTGATTTCAGTGCCGAATTGCATTTGAACTGAACTAGCTCCTATCAGCCAATCAGCATCGAGTATTTTTTTTATGTGTGTGATTACACCGATAATAATATAGATGCAAAAATTACTTGATGCTGATTGGCTGAGAGCAGTGCAGTTCAAGTGTAACATCAGTGCAAAAATCTGTAATACTAGTGTAAAAATCTGTAATACCAGTGCAAACTACAAAATTTTAAGGATCCCGATTGGCTAAAATACATTAGTAGAATTACACAGGTGACTATAGAAAATCAAGCGCGCTGATTGGTCGAGAACTTCGGACTATTTCTCGATAGTTACCTACAGCATTTCGACAAAATGGCTGCCAGCTTTTGAAATATGAAATAAAAAATTATTTTCTTTAAAATGCTTATTTATTTTTATTTTTTTCAAATAATCACCTGTGTAATTCTACTAAAACAATTAGTCACCTCAGGCTCAGTGAATAGCAGTGATAATAACCTCGACTTCGTCTCGGTTATTATTCACCGATATTCACCTCGCCTTTGGTGACTAATTGTTAAATGGAAAATGACACATTGCAGTGGTTTCCATGGCAACAGAAAATTCACAGAAAAATCAAGAAATTCAAAATGGCGGACCTTTGCCGAAAAAGGGTTCAAAAACGCTGCCAAAATCACTGAAAATCCATTTAATACAGTACAAAAGGCAGCCAGAATGCGATAGAAGGACTCGCTGCCTGTTATTCTGGAGTTAGAAAGCACCAACTGACAACATGTTTACCATTTTATGGACTCGACATGAAAGTTGACGGGGGAGCCTTGAATAGAAAGGAAATCTGTGATAATGAAGAACTTTAAATTTGTTGGCTCTTGTAAAGTAGAGGGGAAAGGAGAGTTTCACCCCACCCCCCACTTCTGTTTTCAGAATTGGCGCCATTTTTGACTTTTGTAATCTCCCCTCTACTCCAACAGTGTAGGAGCGGCGCCGTCGGGGTGGGAAATAGTATTTAGGCGTTTATAAATGTATACTATATGGAGAAGCTAACAGATAAAGATGTGTTGATGATGGAAGAAGATTTTTACGAGTTGCAAAGTGGGGTAAAAGAATGTGTAAAGTGCGACAGAATTTTTGAAAGCGCGGGAGGCTTTTATTATCACATGGCTAACCGAGTATGTGACAGACACTGTTCAGACTGCAGCAAGCAAAATAAGGCTCGTAAAAAGATCAGGTCTTTCACCCGCGAGCAAATGTTGGCGTATCATATGCAGGATAAGGTTTGTAAAGAATCTATTTGTGAGCGCTGTAACAGATCTTTCAACGTCAAGCAAATGCTAGAGTCGCACGCGAAAAAGAATAAGTCTTGTAAAAAGATACCAGCGCAAGAATCAGGTTCTGTTATAAATCTTTTAAAAACAAGCAAGTGCTAGACTCACACGTGCAGAATAGAGTTTGTGAGGAAAGCCAATATTTTTGATGTATTTGCATATCAGACGACGTCCGGGAAATACAGCATATGGGATGCGAATTATGGCAAAATTCGCCAGCAACAAAACAGCTGCCGGGAGCTTATTTACCGGAATAAATACCAAGCGAGGCCCGCGACCACTATTGTAATTGTTACTAGATTATTTTTATGTACTGGGGTTGGTGTGTATTTTTTTTTGGGGGCAACAGCGGCGTTGATGGAGGGGAATATTTTATTGTTGTTGTTGGGGGCTGATGGACCACTTTTGAAACCCATTTAGTCTGAGAGCCGGTTGATTTTGTCTCGGCATTAATGTCATTCACACCGAACTTCATATTCGCAGTTGCTTTTAATAATTTATTGTTATATCCAACGATTGAATTTGTGTTTATTACAAGATTTGATGGTAATAACCAGCAACCGGGCGAAATGGCTAAATCAAGCCTCACTTTGGCCTCTTGAATCGCTAGTTGATATCTTTGGATGCTTTTAGAAATATCTCTCTCGATAATTGAACTTTCAAAGAGTTGTAAAAACACTCGTTGGGTTTCTATGGCAGAGCCGGAGTCGCCTAATATACTACTTCGAGTATTTACTTGGCTGCCTAGAATTGTATAGACGTAAGCTTCTATGCTCTTATTTAATCTAGCCTCACCTGATTTTGTTAGACCTTTTGATTTTTTTGGAACAAACCAATTATATTGGCTCCTATTCTGATGTGTAGAGGTATAGTATGCTGTAAGAGAGTCTTTATAGGGGCTTGTATAATGGAAACTGAACTTATCGGCATCTGTTGATTCGCCCTTAAAACGGAAATCAGGATTGTTTGGAATACCAAACTCATTACAAAGCCTATTCAAAGCATTATGGTTGTATCGAGTGCCGGTCCAAACAAAGGCGCTATCCCATGGTAGTGGCACTTCTAGCTGACTTAGAATTGATCTAATTGTGTAAAGCACGTGGAATCTTAAAATACATCCGATTTGGGTGTGAGACAACATATCATATGAAACCCCACAACCCGACGTTGCACACCATACAGCAAAGTTTAGTTGTTGACTCCAAAACCGCATATTAGGTTCTTCAAGCCAGGTGCTATACTCAGATACAGTAGAAACCGATGGTGGGGTTAGTTGAAAAATATCGTTGGGGCGGCTATCAAAGCTTTTACTAGGTATAATAAATATTTTCAATGTTGATAATAAGATTTTAATATCAGACGCGGTGTCCGCGCAAATCCTACTCCAGGGATTGGGTATTTTTTATTTGTTAACATGTATTCTTTTGGGAAATTGGGGCGAACTGGGACGCCATCGTTGCCCAAGGCGTGTTTCCCAAGGGGATCGTCGTGAATTCGTTTGCCTAGTGCTTTAGTTATAGCGTGTTCCACAAGACCGTCGTAATGGTGGACAGGGCCGCCAATCTCTTTTTTGAAAACATCGTAGGCCACTCCGCCCCAATCGAAATTAATACCGCCTCTGTAGGCGTGAAATCCTATAGAGTGGGGGTAATATTTTTTTAAGTCTCTATCTTCTTGCGTTACCATATATAATATTATCATATCTCAGTTTATAGATAAAGCCATAAGGCGTTCTGTCAAAGGATAAAGTTATTTCTTTGGACTTATGAGCTGCTCGACAAGCTCTCTTTTCAGTTCTTCTCTCAGCTTCTGAATGTCGGGAACCTCGTTTTTTAAAATCTCATTATTGCGCTTTCTGATGTTGCTTTTCAAGGTTTCGTATTTTTGAAGCTCGGTCATAATGTGGCCAAATTCTTTCTCATCAATACTGTTATCGCTCAAGGCCTTTGATACAAGATCGTTTATGCTGTTCTCTTTTGATTTTGCAAGCTGAACCGTATTTTCATGTTTTGTTACTTTTTTAGTAAGCTTTCTAGTGAAAACGGTGCAAATAGCAGATATTAAGCCCAATAGGCCGCCCACCGTGGACAAAGGAACGCCTACTAGGATGCCAGGCCCTGTTAAACTTGTGGCCACGCCAGAGCCGGTTAAAATTACAGACAACGTTCCTGCTGTTACTGCCGTTTTATGAAGGATTCCTCGCATCTTAGCATATTTTTTCCTAACGTTTTCATAATGTTTTACTTCTGATCTTAGTTGAGTCAAAGCCATGTTTACTTTATGCAATCGGAAGTTCTCCCCCGTGGTTGGCACTTCTGGATAAATCGCGTCGTAGTCCATATATATTATACTATTTCAATTACCATTCGCATAGGATAAATTCCAGAATTAATGCTCTTGTTAGTAGAATCTGCGGTCACCCAAAACCTAATACTATTAATATAATCATCATTTTTAATAGGTGTGTACAATGGGCGATTATAAGTTATCTTTTCTCCAAACTTGCTTAATTCAACACATCCTAATATTTGTGAATATTTATTATTTAATAAAACCTGTGTAGAATCAATAAGATCGCAATTAATGCAGACTCCTTGAGTAAGTTCACTAATATTGATGTTATGTTCGACGAATGCTTCAAGGTGTTCTGGAATGTTTAATAATTTTGATAAATTCTCATTCAAATCAACGTTCACTGATTGGTTGATATAATATTTATTATTTCTAATATCGATTGAAACTTTTTTCGCGCCAACTGAAATAGCCTTCTCAACAGCATTTTTAAAACTATTATTGGTGTAGTTTCCTTTTGGAATCCGCATCAAAACACTCCCACTACTATCAGATGTTGTTCCTTCACTTGGAAGATTATACAAATGATTATAAAAACTACAACTTACAAGTGATATCTTTGTGCTCTTAATAGGATTTTTAAACCAAATAGTTTGATCGGCTTTTGTTTGTTCAACATACAGAATCATATATATTATTTCTTTTTATACTGCTCGACTGCATAGAGAACCGCCGCTACTATCAACAGCCATGTGTGCTTGGCTAGAAAGCCAACCACCTGCCCGGCCGTCTTAAATATAAAGGAGGCTATGGCACCTACCATACCAGGCAATAGTTGAGCTAATTTCCCTCCCAGGTCTTTCAACCCCTTTCCAAGACCTTTTGCAACCGAAGATAACCCGGATTTTAAACTATTAATAATGGCTCCAATGACAATACCCACCGCAGAAACAACAGCAAAAGCAGTGAAGCCATATTTTTTAAAGATAAGTTTTATCCTTTCTTTCAATGGTAATTTTTTCTTCTATAATTTCCATTTCATCTTCAAGTTTTTGTCTATTATCCTCTAGCTCTTGTACTTGCGACTCTAAAATATTTTTTGTATTAGTGAGAGCTTCAGTATCATCAATTAATTTAGTGTTCTCTGCAATTAATTCATATCTTTTAACCCTTATAGTTTCCGCTTGTTTTACCATTTCATCTGTCTGTCTTTGAGAATTATGATACATCTCATATTCTGACTCTAAGTCATCAATCTTTTCCTCATTTGAGCTAATACTTCTATTGTTGTCGTCTATCCTATCGCTTATGACAACTACTTCAGGATTTAATGATGCTATTCCTTCATCTAAAACAGCTTTAGAAGTAGCTAATCGTTTTAACTTGGATTCGCTAGACTCGCCTAAAGCATTTTTAATTTTATTTGTTATTTTTCCAAAAGATTTTTCACTGAATTCGTCCCCCATTTTAGTGCTAATCGGATACCACTTGTTCTTGTCACTGTCATAGACCTCAATTACATCTCTTTCATTGATTCTGACATCAAACCCGTTTTCTCTACTAATCGTATTATCCCTGTAAAAAATATCAAGATCTTTTTTAGCTCTATTATATTCTTCAATATTTTCAGCCGATCGGCCTAAATTGTTTAATATTGTTTGTGGCAACTTGTTTGATGTTAATAAATGTGTTTTCGCCCCATGATGGTTTAGTCTAACAGTAGTATTGCCATAATAATCAACATCAAAGGTAAAGGTAGCTTTTGATGGGTCCCATTCAGGATATAACTCTTGGATTCTTTCTTCAGCAATAGTCTTCCGCTGTTCCATTTCTTCCAACCTCTTCCGTGAAAGATCGCCCATTTCAATCTCTTCACCCGGGGGCGCGTCGCCGAAACCCTAGAACGTGTCTTGCACGCGAGTATTCAGGTCCTCTAAGTCTATCTATAGCCTGCCTTATCTTAGATCTTTCATCTCCATCTCTATTAATAAGGCGTTGAGTCTCATCATCATCGTCATTTATATCAGTTCTGCCTTCCTCTGTAGTGGGGCCAAAATCAATGACATCCTCCATATAATCTACAAATATCTCGCCGCTAAAAAACCAGCTCCCATCATCCCAGCACCCACGTAAATAATTTCGTTGTGTTTCTGATTTTTGCTAGGTTTATAATAATCAGAAAATTGAGGTTGTTTGCCAAAATCAGGATGCGTCTTACTGTACAAAGTAAATGCATCATCCGTATCGTGCAAGTTGCCCTCTGCCAACTTCTTATTTTCATAACGCTCTGTGAGCCAGTCTTGGTATTGCTGGTGCTTTTTTTCAAAGTCGCCCATATCATGCTGGTATTTTTCAAGGGCCTTATCGTGTCGAATTTTCTCTTCGTCAGTATGTTTCTTAGAACTTAGGGTTTTCGCTAAATACATGCTGCCTGTAAAAGCCGTTGCATTCAGAACAGCTCCGGCGACCATCATCACGATGGCGGTGGCCATTTATATTAGAGAGATTTTGGCAGGATTTTTTGATCTTCAAGATAGTGTTTCAAATACATAGAGCCGGCCAGAACCGCCACCCATTTGCCATAATTTGTTAGACTGCTACTGGGGTCATTAATAAACGATTCTTTCATAACTTTCTTTCCGATGTAGCCAATACCGGCCGCGATGCCGATAACTACAGAAGAGTCTGTAATAGTTTTCATTAATTTGTTTTCTGCGGACATTATATATAGATATATTTATTCCATGCCTCTTCTAGCGACTGTAGGAGCTACAGCAGGTATGGGCGTTGTTGTTGCAGCCACTATAGGCGCTTCTTTCTTCCATCGGAAATATAAATCTAAAGCGGTTAGACCTATTCCAACTATCGTCAATGTCGTTGTTAGTGACGGTGTCCAGTTGTTGGTAGTTGGGCCATCTTCGGCATTCTTTTCTAGAGCCTTCTTAGCATTCTTATGATATTCGGCCAGTTTTTTTCCAGCTGCAACCTTCTTAGGGTCCTTTTGCTTAACAATGGGGGCCTCTGGTTCTTTGGTAATTTGATCCTCTGCGGCTTCAGACATATATATAGAATAATATTCCAACAGATGCTCAACAGCTTCCAACAGAGTTCCAACAGATGCTCAACAGCTTCCAACAGAGTTCCAACAGATGCTCAACAGAGATATGTAATGCTGCTAGATTATTATATTTGCCGCGGCTGCTATATTGCTGCTTACGACCTGCCGGCAACCTACTGCTGCTGTAGATAGATTTTCCTACTAGAGATAGAACATATTGCTGCTATATTGCTGCTATTAGGCGTTTGTATTCTCTAGTATATGGAGTGCAATAAGTGTAATAGAATGTTCTGCAGCAAACAACGACTGGGAACTCATATAAGAAATAGAGTATGTGAAAAGAAGAAGCAAGAGCCTACTTGTAAAGAATGTAATAAGACCTTCTGTTCTATGCAAAGATTAAACTCGCACAGTAGAGTATGTACAAAAAATAAATTGCCTGTCTGTGAAGATTGCAATGAGGTCTTCACTTCTATGGCGCTGTTAAGTACTCATGTTTGTACAACAGGCCCTTGTTATAACTGCGGCGATCTTATAGAAAGATGCGGTTGTAACAACAATTAAGCAGCAGTATTATATATCTATTGTAGGAAATGCTACAGCAACAATTAAGCAGCAATGATCTTTGAAATATCAACGCCGCAGCTTTCGTAAAGTCGCTGTAGTCGATCTCCATTCCAGCCCTGTCTTCTCACATATCAGCCGCCACTCGTCGTCATTCTTTTCTACTGTGTCGGAGCCTTGCAGATGAATAAAGCGCAAAATACTACGGTCTTCGTCTTTGGCTATTAAGAGGTCTAATATCTTAAAAATGTAATAAGGGTAATATCTTCTATTTTTTTTATGCAGTTCCTTGATATGATTTCTAGCTTCTAAAACTTGTATAAAAAGATGTTCTCCTTTAACAAGCACATCAGCAGATACTTTTGGTATAGGATTGCCAGTGACTCTGCTCCAAACGGCAGAAGCGTGTTTGTTCAAATCTGCACGGCCACTATCTTTTAGAGCTATTCTGACGTCTTGAATTGTAGTGCCCACTAATTGTTTCTTACAGTTATTTATTACACCGTCCTGAAGGATCAACATCTGCTGCCCTAGAATAAGATTGATCCAATTACGATAATGTTTGCTGGGATTAAAAATGCCAGGCTTCACCGACTGCCCTTCTTGACTGTAAAATTGAGCATCGTTAGCAGATACAGGCATGGAAACTTCTCTTCCACACTCGGAACACCTCATTTGCAAGTCTTCTCTATCCAGGACCATCCTAGTGCCACAAATACATATTTCATATTCGTTGTTTTCCACTGCATTACAAGGAAGAGTGCTTAACATTTTCCTCAGCTGAACTGCTTCTAAATCTTCCGCAGGCAGTGTATTAATAATCATGTTTGTTCTATCTTCATATTTGCCCCACACGGTAAAAAAGTAATTCTCTGATAAATCTCCTCCTAGCCGTTCTAAATAAAACTCAGATATTATTTCATCCGCCGCCGCCGTCGTATTATATTTTTTCGCTATTCGTTTAAGTGTTCTAAGATAAGCTGTCACAGACTCCATATATTGAGACTATGCATTGCTCTAATATATGATCCTGGTCACCAACCCTGCCTATTTAAAATCAATCGTATCTTTTTTGAGAACTTTTAGAGCCTGTCAAGTAATACTTAGCTTCGATTCTGACATTCTAGAGATTTATGCCAAGGATATTGAATCTATCCACTTTCTTAAAGCAAACGTAAAAATAAAACAAGATCGTCCTATTGTCTGCAGCTCCATAAAAGTTAGATTGGAAGATCTTAAAGAAGTAAATTCAACAGTATTGATAGAGAAGTGACAGAATTGAAAATGGATCTTACTCCTCTGGAGATGTTGGAGGCGGTGATTGCTTCTCCTACGAGAACAATACAAGTCAGTATTCTTTACCAACGTGTACAACCGCCGACACTGTGGGAAAAAAAAAGACTTTCCTTTATCCTGGTCCATGGCACAGAAGGCTTTCAAGAAAAGCTTCTCCAATCAAGGGCAGATTGAAAGATACATTCGCATCACCGGCACCGCTGCAGGGCAAATACAATTAGAGACGAATAAAGCCCATCATGTCGTCTGCAAGGAAACTTTATACACCGAGGCAAAGGCAGCCGAATCCATGGAATTCCTTATAAGTTTAGATCTCATTAAAAGGAATCTTACGTTGCCTTGTAAGAAACTTACTATAAGCTGTTCAAAAGAGGTCCTGCAGCTTTCGTCCTCTGCCATAACTATTAGAACAGTGCTGTGACCTGACCCGCCGCGGGGCAGCTGCAGATTTTATGAAAATACAGCTCGTGATTTCTTAAGGTTCTTCTTGATTTAAATTTCCTACGACAGTAGACACACAATACTCTAATATCTTCACAATACGTGTTTAGCTCTTTTATAATAAGATCGTAATCGTTGGAGACAACACATTTGAACCCATTGTCTTCATACCGCTCCAATAGATTCTCCTGATGGGCCGACAGAATTCCTTTTCCCGTGGGTGTTTTAAATTCAATGCAAAGTCCCCAATATTTTTTATGATAATTATTAATGATCAAATCGGGCTGCCCCTTCATATAACCTTTTCTATAAGAGTTAATTCTTTTAGAACTGGAGTCTTGATTTTCACCCAAGCCAGCCACGATCAGTAAATAGGGGTGGAAGCGCCTGATATAGCCAACTACTTTAGTGTGGAGATCGTATTCGTTTTGTATCTTAAACATCTTCATATTATTATTGGAGCTATAATAGCCGTGTTTTCTTATAGACGGCAACACCTCTTGTGTTACCCATCTTTTGAACTGCTTTGCGACCGGCATCTTAGAGCTGAAGATCAAAGAGTATAACCCAGGTTCATTTATAAAAATGAGGCGTCTGACCTGACATCCCAAAATGGGATGGCAGCTTTTTTTATCTTCTTCGTCCACATGCACTTGAATTGCTTTAGCCGTATTTACATATTCTAACGCCTTCGCAACATCCATACCTTTAAACCATACATTCTCCCCATCAGTAAATGTTTCAATAGATAAATTCAATTCTAAGTTTTCATAGAGTTGCAGTTCCATGTTCTATATCTAGGGTATCGATGTCCTCAATACCTGATACGACTGCGGGGGCAAAATTAACATGTTTGGCCACTTGAACCAGACAGCTTGACAAGGCCACCATTCTACCCCCTTTTAAAAGAAGGTATCCTGCGATATTATTCAACTCTTGGGTCAACACCTCATTGGCCTTCAAATCCTCACACAATTCTTTAGTATTATCAATAGGGATGGCATAAGAAGCCAATCCTACGGCAAGCTCTAGGGCTGAACTCACTAAACCCTGTGTGATCTTATTCCCTAGAACCGTCTGATATCTGTTAAAATACTTATCCACCTCCTTGGTAGGCAACTTCTTCACATCGCCTAAAGACATTTTAATTCCAGTATACTGGTCAATCGTACCAAGTACGGACAAGATACATAATTGTTCACGTTTTTCTTCTACTTCCACAGAATCTATAACTTTCTTCTTCCCAGCCTTCTTCTTTACCACTTCCTCGGGTACAGTTTCCTCTGCATATTGGTCAAGAATGGATGTCATATATTAGAGGGAATTTCTAAATAATGATTATAAGGATGCCTTAAAGAAAAACACATTCTTGAATATTTTTCAGATTTTAATGTTTTAATAAAAGACTTCCGTTCTTCAAGAGGCATATTTCCACCATATTCCTCAAACAGAGTTTTTTCACACAGAAGATTAGGATTATAAAATGAAATAATACATCCAACATTTTCCCGAAAGGGTTTGGCTATAGAGGACAATTGTTGTGTTAATACCCATAAGGACAACAATTCATGTCTCCCACTGAAGGCCAACTTAATAAACTTGTTCGATCTTTGTTTGAGATCCTTTGAAAATGCGCAATCGTCTAATATGATTAATGTGTTTTGTTTGTACCAGAGAATACTATTTGACAGCATGAAAGCAAATCGTTTATCTCATCCACATTGTCTGATTCTGGGGACAGAACAATAAACCTTGGATCCTTATTTGCAAACCCTCTATACGTTTTATTTTTCGAATAGGTGGGGCAAATCAAAACCACGTATTCAAAAACATTTCTATAGGGCCCTCTTAGAGTCTCCACTAAATATTTTGTTTTGCCACAATTCGTCGGCCCTACTATAATACAGTGAAAGGGCACCTGATCTTTCAATTCTTCCATATATTAATACAGAATCGCTTTCAAACTGCTGCCTTGAATTTCCATCAGGGCGTCGGCAACGACAAACATATAGCATGTTAAAGTTCCTGACCCGCCAACTTTCCTCTTCATCTCTAGTTTAACGCCATCTTTTGTGCTATTCAACAATAGGCCGTTTCCATGAATTTTATTATCGGCAAAGGTTCTCAAATCAATCCATAGGGCGAATTTATCTGAATAAAAGTCTTTAGGCGTGATATTATCAGTCTCACCAAATCTTGATCTAATCGAATTCCAAAAATCTGTGGGTTGCATGCCCTTCGAATACAACTTGTTTGGCATTCCGTCAACATTGACATTAACTTGTGTGATACTAGGAGAGACAAACTTTTCACTATCTCTAGCACCTACAGCATACGCCTCAGTAAATAGCATTAAAATACCACTCATCGACCGCCGGGGGATATTAACATGTTCGTTAATCACACTGTCGGTGGCTTTATTAATCGTGAATGTCTTATGGAGAAGAATGTTCTCATAATAAAAACCTTTACCTATTTGATAGGCCGATAGGGCTTCGCGCGCAAGATAATCACTAGCAATACACTCATATTCAAGCTCGATATTTGAAAGACTGTAAGCGTATGCTTTAGTTGCATCCGAGGTTATGGTAACTTCTTTGCTTTGTGGAAGTGTAATCTCAAACGTTAGATTCTGAGAGAGTGCTTTTGCATAGAAAATGCCATGGGCGTCTAAAATAGAATGATTGATGGGCATTCGATATCTATCTCCATAAACAGCAGCCAGAGCTACCTCGTTTGCATCTGTAGACCCTTTATCGCCTGCCGCGGTTCGTAGTTTTCGCATATTAGTGGATGAAATGCCCTCGCGCAACCTATTCTCCCGTTCTCTTTTCGACAAATAGAGATCATTATAGGTTTCAAACAGATCGATACGATGCGTGTCTTGAAGAGTCTCCCCGCCGTACAAAACTCTCATATGAGATTTTAGAGCTCTACTTAAATTATTAATAATTGTGTTATTAACATGTCCTGCAGCAGCTAAAGTTAATTTAAAGATCAGTGCAATAGATCCAGGCACATACACCACATTTTCTGATAACTTTGGAATGTGGATATAAAGGGTTTCTCCTGGATTGGCTGAAGAGGGGTTGAACGTCACACGATGAACCGTTTTTTTCAGCTTTCAAACCATAGGGCTGTTTGTAGTCTCGATTGACATCTAATATTTCCGGAATAGATTGCGTCATATATAATGGACAAGAAACTTTCAAAAATATACTATTCAGCCGTTGGATATTGGAAAGGTTATGACGCGATCAATCAATTAGCAGACGCCGCAAATATAGCGGATAAAAATAGTGTAAAGAATTGGTTAGAAAAAACAAGCGCTGTGGCAGATATATTTACCGCCTCCGAAATACATTCCTAGACCGCATTGGGATATTTCAAAGCCAAATGAAATACATCAAGCAGATCTTTTATTTTTACCACATGATACTGTTAAAAGAAAGACTTACAAATATGCTCTAGTAGTCGTGGATATAGCCAGCAGATATGTTGACGCCGAACCTTTGACGTCTAAGTACTCCACAGAAGTATCTAAAGCTTTTATAAAAATATATTCTAGAAAATTACAATGGCCTGAAACAATAATGGTAGATCCCGGCACTGAATTTAAGGGAGAAGTGACCTCGATTATGAAAAAAAATACAAAGATCAGAAGCTGGAAATCATAGAGCGCAATCCTTAGTGGAGCGCGCTAATCGAACTATTTCTGAAAAGTTATTCAGCCATCAGTATGCCCAAGAAATGGTAAAAGAGGGTAGATCCCGTGAATGGGTGGAAAGATTACCCGATGTCATAAAATCTATTAACAGCGGGGTAAAGAGAATAACTGGAGGCGCCCCTAGCGAATCCATAAAGCAAAAAAAAAGTGGATCAACCGAAAGAGGTCCATTATAAAAGACCTGTTGGATTAAAAGAGAAAAGATTGCCAGCAGGGGTGAAAGTTAGATATTTATACGCTCCTGGCGAATTGGAGGGCGGCGAAAAAAGACGGGCTACGGATCCGATATGGTCTATGGAAATGCACGACATAACTCGAATACAGATATCCCCCGATCAGCCTGTATTATATTTCCTCGGGGCTCCAAGACGTTCTTTTGTTCGAGAGGAATTACAAGTCGTTCCTGAAGACACCCAGCCACCACCAGACAGTGTTCTATAACTAGCGCCTGTAATATCTTCTCGCAGAATAAGCCTTCGTGCGATGAAACTGTACTTCTCTGCTGTTGAATACCTTTTTACAACTTGAACAGATTCTGTAAGTGTATCCACCAACTATACAATAGATTAATCTTTGCGGTTTAAAATACCTCTGACAGTACTCGCAACAAACTTTATCCATATATTCTAGCTTATTGAAACCTCAGATAGAGTGGGTGTGAATTTGATCTGCAAGAATATTCCTTTTGTCGTCTTCTCTTGACAAAGCTACTTTATTGACAGTTTCTGAGAAGAGCTGGTGCTTATAACTTCGAATCACGTTCATCTTTCGCATGACTTTGACTCCAGAGAACAGACAATTCTTATAATCGTCAAATTCGAGATCTTTCTTTACAACAGACTTCTTAATGCCCTTACATTTCTTTTCCTCTTTATCCTCTATTTTGTGTGCGTACAGTTTGCTTCTCAAACCAACGAACTCAGTTATTTCACCTTCTGCGGCAGTTTCATCTTTCATCATTCCAATGACTTTCTTATTAGCCCATGTACCAATCGGATGATCTTTTGGATAAGCACTTGTATCAAACCTAGAATCAATATCATCTTTAATATCTTTATAGAAATCTTCTGTTTCTACCTCATACATCAGCGAGTCCGTATCTGTAAACAGCAGCGCCGATGTGTTTCTGAATTTCTTCTTGAAGTAATTGTAGTGGAAATCGTACATGAGAGCTTTCGACAGATCTAAAATAGCCATTCCCAAATAGACCGGCTTGTTAAAGACCAATTCTGTTTTTATCATGTGAATGGCACAGAGATGTTCCGAAAAGATGGTTCTACGATAATAGTTCGGCTGCGAGATTAGCTTTGCGGCTTGTTTCTCAGTTGTTACAAGTTTGATGTCTTGCCTGTTACGAATATTTTCCATTGTTTTACCAAACACGCTGTTGTTCATCAGCTTGAAGAAATCCTTTTCAAAATCATTCTTTGCTGCTGTTCTAAGTTCAGTGTTCAAGTTTATATACTTTTGCAACCAGTCCGATTCATTAAATGTAATTCCTCTATGTATTTTTGTTATTTCCATCCCAAGACTCTCATACAACTTCAAGGTTTGATGATGTACAACATACTTTCTTCTATTTCTGGTCGTAGGAACTAACTTTTCAACTTTGTTCAAAGTCAAATGTTCTGGCGCTAAAGGATATTCATCGTGCAAATCACGCAGCTTCTCTGGATACTCCAAATCTACTTCTAAAATACACGGATATCGGTGCCAATGACGCAGTTTATCTTGACCCATCCATTTGAAACCGTCGGTGGGAAGTGGCTCAGACATAGCCCAACCATAGAGGTTATTTGCGTCAAGATACTTAATAAAGATAGATTTCTCGCCCTTTCTATACTCTTTCATGTACTTGTTATTGGCCTTGGCGTACCTCTTGGTAATCATACTGACCCCGCCTCGGATGCCTTTTTCAACCATGAGAAGCATGTCCACATCGCTGAGAAGCTCAAGTCGGATCTTGGTCATCTTCAACATAGCGTCCCAAGACAAACCTGGCGCTGTGTAATACCAACACGGATCTAACTTGTAGTTTTTAATACACACATCTCTAAAAGCTTCGAAGGTGTCCATCAACAAAAGAACATCAGAGAGAAGATACAGGTTGTGATAATCCCTCATAGTTTTCATTTTGAAAACAGACCAGACTTTCTGTGCATGTTTGTAATCGGCTTCTGAAATATCTATGTCGTTGAGTTTGGAAAAGAACTCTTCTTTTGGCGGTAGCGCTGTTTCATCTAACTTTGACAAACTATTCACATAATCATAAGGATAAACTCCTTTTCTCAACATCAAATCAAGTTTTTCATCTGTAAAGAACTTTGACATGTTTCTGAACTGTTCTTTTTTAAGATTTCCCACTAGCTTATCCAGACCCGACGACATGAACTTAAAACTGTCAATAAATCTAAGCTCTCGTTTAATGTACATTGTTTTACCATCCTTGATCCAAGTGCCTACAACTATTTCCTTCTTGAAGGAGATGTATTTCTCTTCATTATTTGGAATACAATCAATTTTACCTTCTGAAAACCCCAAGCTTTTAATAAACAAGTGAGCGTCGTATCCAGCCAAATTATGAAATACCACTGGAATATGTTTAGGAATTCTATAGTTTAAGTTACAAACAGCATGAGCAGCTCCACGATACTTTCCTGTTAAATGATCATGATCGCGAACTTTATCTTCTTTCAGCTTTTGATTACAAATGAAGCAATCAACAGCATTATCATAATCTTTCCTATTCTCTTCTGTCATCAAAATATCTTTTGCTTTTATACCGGCCAGCTTTCTAATATCTTTTTCTAAACGTTCGACAAACAACTTGCCGATATCTTCATCTGCATCTTTTGCCGTGTGCCTGACAATCTTCGGCTTCAAATCATCAAAAGATTTAATCCCATAACAAAATCCAGACGGTCTATGCATCTGATACTTTTCCGTATAGCTTTCATCTTCTGCATGCTCGCTGCTATTGTTAATAGGTTCTGTAAAGCATTCGAAATCAGCATAAACTACAAAGGGTACTCTCATGCTACGATTATAGTTCATGAACGAAATTGTGGTGCCTTTCTTTGGCAAAGTTATCTTAATCGAGTTGTGCGCTCCACAGTATTCTGAATGCTTATCCAATGAAATCTCTGTTTTAAATGAATTGAGGCATCTTTCACAGAAATATCTCTTTCCATTGTGATTTGTAATTTGTGCCGATAGCAATCTGCTCATACTCTTTATCCAACAATAATGATCAGTCGTTGAATTTGAAATCAGCAACAGATTAATTACCTGTTCCCTATCTTCATTATCACTAATCCTCAATGGATAGACGCTTTCTTTACACCCGTAAACATTAACAGCGTACTTAGGGTTGTTCTTTTCAAAGATTGAAATCTTATCCAACTGCATCGGAAACTCAAGGCTGCTCCAATCTAGCTTTTTTGCGTTCTCTTTCAGAATCATGGAGACTCTCTCTGGATGCTTCTCTAACGCGAAAATAGATAATGTAACTGCCCATTTAAAGCACTGATTATCTTTGTTTAGTATGTTAATTATAGCATTTTTCTTCTTTAGCTTCAACGGCAAATCGATATAAGATTTACCCCTCAAAGGAATATATTTGTCAATGCTAATATCTAGAGCCACAACTCTTCTGAATATCCATCCAGAACCCATATTTTGAAATGTGGCGAGCTTCTCTAAAATACCCCCTCGCATCTTTTCATAAACTTTACCAACATAAGTCGAATCTGTAGTCACCTCTATTTCCGAGTGAAAAAGTACGAGATAGTAAAAGACTTCTTTTTATAAAACTCAACCTCCAATATAAGTTTCATTTTAAGAGGTTTTTCTTGTTCGTCTAACAGACCAACAACATTATCCTTAGCACTATCTAGAAATGTTTTAGCATCCATTTTATCCTTTCCTTCTATTCTGTAAGTTCTCATAAACCCTTTCAACGCAGACGCTTTCTTTTTTGTAATGTAATAATCAGTCATGAGCCAATCATAAATCTCCTTCAACTCTCCCATATACCCATAGTATTTATCTTCTCAAATACTATTTCCCACCCCGACGGCGCCGCTCCTACACTGTTGGAGTAGAGGGGAGATTACAAAAGTCAAAAATGGCGCCAATTCTGAAAACAGAAGTGGGGGGTGGGGTGAAACTCTCCTTTCCCCTCTACTTGTAAGCAAAAGGTTCTTCAAACTTCTACAAATTAATAAAGTATTCAACTTGGGTTTGAGTGGTCAGGAAAGTAATCAAGAATATTCAGTGATTTACAGTAAGTTTAGTTGAATTTCTCTCTCTGAGTGCGATCAACCTTTCATAGAAAATCAGAGTTACAGTATGTTATTCTAATTGTGAACAGTTCTAATTGTGAACACTTTTCAGTAAAAGTGCCGTTTTTATACCGTAAAGTTAAGATCGACAAAAAATATTTTACCCGATCAAATATTGATTTATTTTCAATCATTCAATGCTATTTTGGGCTTCCTGACATTTATTCCGCGCAAAATTTCAACTTTGACGGCAAGGTAAGCAGACGACTGTTGTCTACAACTTCGAATTTTAAGCGCGCCTTTAGATTCACAGTGGCAAAGTTCGCATATTTTCTTTCTAAAAACGCAGTGTTTTGAGCTTGTTTTTATATGAGCTAAAAGGTAAATAATAACACTTTTCTTTACAAAACAATATTTAGAAAAGTGTTGAAAAAATGAACGAGCAACATCGGAATGAAAAATTGTGCGTGTTTTTATGGAGTGTTATTCCCGCCAATATTCAGTTTTAGATTTTCTCTGGTTTTTTTCAACTTTTGTGTTTTTCAACTTTTGTTTTTCAACTTTTGTGTTTTTTCAACTTTGCGGGTCAATTTCAACTTTTGTTTTTCAACTTTTGTGTTTTTTCAACTTTGCGGGTCAATTTCAACTTTTGTGTTTTTTAAACTTTGCGGGTCAATTTCAACTTTTGTGTTTTTTCAAATTTTGTGTTTTTTCAACTTTGCGGGTCAATTTCAACTTTTGTGTTTTTTTTCAACTTTTTTTTTTTTTTTTTTTCAACTTTTGTGTTTTTTCTCTGACACGTCCAGAGGGCCTGGTAACTAGCTAAGACATGAAAACGAGGATGGTATTTTTCAAAATGGCGGATGCTTCTACAGAATAAATGTTTGAGTTTAATTTGTGCCCTGCGAGCAGAGGTATTTTCCTGATCACTTCCTCTTACTCCTAGGAGAGCGTTAGCAAATATCTGCTTGCAGGACAAGTCCAAGGGAGATTTTATTGAACGTGATTCGAGAAATTGAGACTGGAAAGGCATGCATACAGCTCGAACTTCTCCTTCACTATCCTATAGCATTGGACTCGATATCTGATGAGTGTAAGGACCGTAGGGCGACTATTGAAGATTTTCCCGACAATGAATTTAGTCGAATGTCAGAATGGATTTCTGTAAAAAGGACTGCATGTGCAACAATGGAGGACTCTTGATGTGACAGACATGCAATCCATAGGAATGTAGGATGTAAGGTTAAGGTCCCCTTACATTATGATAGATGGCAATTATAAGTGTAGTAAATAAAGACCACAAGACACTACCACAGTTTCAAGTCTTTTATTACAGTATTTACAGGAAAAAATATTTTGACGATATTCTCCACAAAACCACAGCTTGGGCTTCCTGTGATTAAGGTAATTCCTCAGTATCTTCCCAAATTGAAAAATCGCTGAAATTTTGCAGGTGAATTATTTTTGAGTTTTTATTGTCAGAAAAGTATAAAAAATGGGGGTCACCGCGCTTGTTTCAGTAATATTGGTCAGAATAGACCATGCGGTATAAGCAAAATCGACTCAAAACAATCGAATATCGTGTCACGATGTTAAAATGGCTCCAAAAAAATGTGGGAGTGCTTTTCTGCAACCGATTTACCGTATTTTAAATCACACCAGTTCAACAAAGGTGATGTAACAAAAATTTCATAACAATTTTACCAATTGAGTCATTTACAAGCCGGGTTTTGACAAAGGAATGACCGAATTTCCTTCCATTTTCGTATGCAAATCGAGAAAATGACACGGAAAACGCGAAAAAAATTTGACTTCCCAAATTGATTTATTTTTTATTTTTTCACGAAAGATCTGAAATCGGTAGTGTAAATAAAATATACAATAAAAATTGATGGTCACCGTGCTTCGTTCGGATAAAAATCGGTTTGAAGACCCAGCGCGCGCTCGATGGCGTAAGTTAGCGCGCGCTCTTCAACTAAAATTTTATTCAAAAACACAACATAATCCTCCACTTTCTTGCCAATTTTTTCACCATTCTTGTTCTTTTTTAATCCAAAATCCATAGTTTTGTTGTTATATATGCAGTGTTTTTCAACACCAAATTATTATTTCACGTAATAGATCATGCAATGCGTCACGCTATATAATATATGCGCAGTAGAATTGCGCAGTGCAAAACGTGTACCGTTATTATTATTAAGGAATTACAAACATTTCTTCTGTAGAAGTGTCCACCATTTTGAAAAATACCAACCTCGTTTTCATGCCTTCGCTAGTTTCCAGGCCCTCTGGACGTGTCAGAGAAAAAAATACAAAAGTTGAAAAAACACAAAAGTTGAAATTGACCACAGGCAGCCCAACCATTGTTTCTGTGGCTATTTATAATTATTAAAAAAAATTATTTGCATGCGCGCGTCTTTTTTTGATGGGTTTCCTGTGGTAGTGCGCGCGCGCGCGATACGTATTATATTGGGTTCCCTGTGTGCATAGAAATGTATAATGTTGGGATCCCTGTGTACATCCTGCGGGACGCGCCCGCAGCAATGTGTATATTGAAACAAGGTGTGAAACTGATGGCGTATCATGGCCTGATGTGCGGTGGTACTTTTCTGGTGCACTTTTCCGTGAGCCGAAGAGCCGAAGTCGCCGTGCGCTACAGGCCCGTGGGGGGTACCCAGGGTAAAGTCGCTGAAGTTTTGAAAAATGGCGGAGAAGTTGATGAAACAAAAAATGATTTTTTCGGTGTAATCGTTTGGATTCTATTCTTCATCCATGGTAAGTTTAAAAGTTCACAATTCATGTCAACTTTACGTAACTTTAGAAGAATTTCGACGGGTTTAAAGTAGTCCTTTTTCATTTTGAATGGCGGAAAATTGCATGTTGTGCTCGACACACGAAAGCCTTGTTGAAAAAAAAAAAATTTCTGAAGTATTTTCTTGAGGTTTTAATAACTTTTAGTAGTTTTTGCTCTAACTGTTCTCTAAATAAAAGCACTTGCCTGTACTAGGGCAGAAGGGCTGCTTAATAATCCTCAGCAATCAGTTATTTTTCATAAATTATGACTGAGCTATTTGACTTGTGTAGTTGTACGAAAGCCGAGAAGGGCCACCTATTTCCGACTTCTACTTTTTGACTTCCGACTTGAAAATTTCCGACTTGAAAATTTCCGACTTGAAAATTTCCGACTTCAAAATTTCCGACTTCAAAATTTCCGACTTCAAAATTTCCGGCTTCAAAATTTCCGACTTCAAAATTTCGGACTTCAAAATTTCCGGCTTCAAAATTTCGGACTTCAAAATTTCCGACTTCAAAATGTGGTACTTGCTTTAATTCCCACTGATCTCCTTCCACGGTTTTATATATTTTCTGCTACGGTCTTCCCGTTCCTTTCCTCGGTAGCCATTGTTTGTTCTCTCGCGCGTGTTCGCAACGTTGCAAGCATCATCAATTGCATTCGGTTTTGTCTGTTATTCATTTTTTATTTGCTTGTTATCTATTCCTTCACTCTTTACGTTCTATCCCTTCTCCATGGTCGTTCTTTACCACCTTCCCTCCCTCCCCTCCCTACTTCGTCGCCTACTTCGCCACCCTCCCCTCCCCTTGCATCCTATTTTTATACCTTCTTTATTTATTCATCATTTTGTATACCAAATATTTATATTTTCACTTTATTTTCATATTTTTCATTTCCTTTCTTCAATCTTTTTATCATTTCTTTTTCTTTAAATTTCTGTACCCTTTATTTATTGATTTATCTATTGATTTATTCATTCATTTGTTTTTATTTTATTTATTTTATTATTTTATTATTTTATTATTATTATTATTATTATTATTTTTATTATTTTTATTTATTTCTTCTTCCCTCGACTCCTTCTTTCAATATGTATGGATTGAATTGCATTTGCCGCCCATTGAAATTACAAAGCATGATTTCAAATGATGTAACATATTGAGATAACCAGAACATGTGCGATGTGATTTCTTTTGTTATTTGTGTTGGGTTAGAGTAAAAAAAAGCATGAAACAGTTCTACGTGATCATTACAATAGATAAATAAGAAATGATCCTCTGCCCAAGTCCATATTTCATAGTGCTTTGTTTGATTTTATCTATTTTGGTAGACTACGAATTATTAACCCAAATTGTTATCAAAATGGCTTAATAAAGCATCATGGACTCGAACACAGTTATAGCTGTTATAATTTTAATGACTTAAGAGTATTAACTTTCAACAAATACCGTATTCAAAAAATACGTTAGTAGTTTTAGTTAGCACTACTCGCACTGTGACTCGTTCAGATGTCTGTAAAGTTGTCCGGCAAAGTAAATGACATGAAACAATGGTATTAAAACTGATGATAACAAAAATAATGATATGGCCATTTCTATGACTAGCTCTTTTGAGATGTAATCGCTTAAGAACTCTTTTGATTGATCGAACTGAGATGATAATGGCCATGACATAATGCTAGAAATCCAGCGATCTCAACGTTGGTATGATCTTAATTGCTGAAACTAATTCTTGATCAAGTCATCTCTTCCTAAGCCATTGTTATAGGTTGAAGTGCCGCTGTATATGATGGCAAAACACACGACGAGTCTTGGATTCTTATCAACACCAATAATACCAGAAATGGGATACGGAAGAAGATTAACACATTTTTCGTGTCTAACCACAGGCACCCCAACCATTCCTTTTGAGGCTACTAATAATTCAATAAAAATGATATTTGCGTCTTTTTTTGATGGGTTTCCTGTGGTAGAGCGCGCGCGCGCGCAATACGTGAGGTTGGGTTCCCTGTGCATAAACATGTATTATGTTGGACTTCCTGTGTGCGTCCTGCGGGACGCGCCCGCAGCAATGTGTAAATATACACATGTAGTGCGGGACGCGCGGGATGTGCACAGGAAGCCCAATATAGGATATTACTCAGCACAGGGAACCCAACATATCTACGTATTATATATTGAGCGCGCGCGCGCTCTACCACAGGAAACCCATCAAAAAAAGACGCAAATATCATTTTATTTCATTATTTAGTAGCCTCAAAAGGAATGGTTGGGCTGCCTGTGGTCTAACTAGCTCAAAGAAGCTCAGTTCAAGCAGACCTAGTGAGCATGCTCAGTAGCTTGACAGATTTAGGAAATTTTGAAGTCGGAAATTTTGAAGTCGGCAATTTTGAAGTCGGCAATTTTGAAGTCGGAAATTTTGAAGTCGGAAATTTTCAAGTCGGAAATTTTCAAGTCGGAAATTTTCAAGTCGGAAATTTTCAAGTCGGAAATTTTCAAGTCGGAAATTTTCAAGTCGGAAGTCAAAAAGTAGAAGTCGGAAATAGGTGGCCCTTCTCGGCTTTCGTAGTAGTTGTCAATGATCGAAATACACCGACTTCAAAAAGGAACCTCTCAAATGGCCGATAGTCCTTCATCTGTTTAAACATTAAGTCTTATGACTCTCTCACTGATCTACAAAGTGTTTGACGTAATTTTGTACTTTCTTACAGTACTTCTTAAAACACAAGCCGGAACAGACCTAAACCATCTGAAGCAAAAATATAGACGAACTCAAATTCACTGACATCGAAGGAGACATGAATGGCGATGGACTCGTGAAGCAGTTGAAGCTACCGTGAACTAAAATATTAACAGTTGTTCATTATTGTCATTGAAATAGCACAACACATTTAGCAAATACTATCATTTGAGAGAAACACAGAGTAGTTTAAATACGGTTTTCGTAAGAACGTAAGTAAGCTTATCGCTTCCAACTTCGATGTTTGCTATTGATTCACAACTTGTCGATTGTGGTGTCATGCATAATAAGCTTATTTATTAATTTCGTATTTAATATCCATAGTATTACTGATCAACATATAGTGAATAAATTGTACCTGAAAAACGGCAAAACAGTATGTAAAAAGGTAGTACACTTATTTTAACTGATTGTTGAAATAAATACGTTGTTTGTCATTTTGTTTATAAGCACTGATAGCAAAAATGTCTTGTGTAGTAAGCTTACTAAATATTGAGACTATTCAGCATTTATAAAACACAATGCCTCAATTTTAAAGCATTTTAATCGATAAAAATCAAAACACAATACAAATACTTTATAAAAGTCAAAACAGAAAACAAATAAAGTATATTGTAGATGTTTTGACTTATGTTTAGTAAAAATATAAATAGAGTGCAAACCATATGTCCGTGAAATAGTACTACAGTCAACTCTCTCGTAAGCGGCCACCCTCGGGAGTTGAAAAAAGTGTCCGTTAGTAGAGTTGTCCGCTTAAGAGAACCATTCCCGTAAGCGGACACAAAAGAAAAATAGGGTGGATGTCCGCTTACGGGAGAGTTAATTAGCGGAACAAACAAAGGGAAAGCCATCATAATGGGTGAACGTGTTAACAGAGGTGCTGGGTACGGCCTGGAAATTCCTTGTAAATATTCTTTTATGGTGATGTTAAAACATCTTTACCGTGGCTCAAGTCCAAGCTTGATTATCTGGCATACAGTGTTCGGTATAGTCAGTGATTAATGTAACACTACAAATGTTACGTCGGACTCTTATTATGTCAAATGAACCGTACACCTTGCTTCCCCGCGGACTTGTAAATGGAGATTTGACAAAACCGATCCCCACTGTTCTGTTGCTCTGTAAAGGTCATATTTTTGTTGATTTATTGCAAATTAAAGACAAATTCCATTGCCGAAAGTCCATTATTATATGGTGTGTCCGCTTACGAGAGAGCGTAAACTAAAGAAAAATCCAATTTTCATTTTCAAAAGTGTCCGCGTCCGCTTACGAGAGAGTGTCCGCTTACGGGAATGTGTAAATACAGAGTTTGACTGGGGAGGTAAAACGGGGATTTGAAAAGGTGTCCGTAAGTAGAGCTGTCCGCTTACGAGAGTGTCCGTTAGCGGAGAGTTGACTGTATTACTAAATAGTACTAAATAGTGCTATTTCTATTGTTTTCTATTGTTTCATCAGTGCTATTTAGTACTAATTAGTTAGTACTGTTTCACGGACATATGGTTTGCACTCTACTAAAACTTGCAAAAAAGAGCACAATTCAGATTTGCCGAGCGCTTGCCGATGTCCTCTCGAAGGTAAAATCCGAATGCTTCACGGAAAAGTGCACCAGAAAAGTACCACCGCACATCAGGCCATGAGGCGCAAAATGTCAAAATTAAAGTTTATCAGCGTACGGTGAAGTTAAAAGACTGACACTTATAAAGTGTTTAGAGAATACGGTAAAGTTTAGTTATTCGAAGAAAAATTGAATTTTCACGTCATTTTTACAAAGATTAGGAGCAAAAACGTATTTGTCACGTGACCTAGTTTCATACCTTGTGTAAATATACACATTTGCTGCGGGCGCATCCCGCAGGACGCACACAGGAAGCCCAACATAGGACATTACTCAGCACAGGGAACCCAACATATGTATTGCGCGCGCGCGCGCTTTACCACAGGGAACCCATCAAAAAAAGACGCAAATATCATTTTTTGAATTATTTAGTAGCCTCAAAAGCAATGGTTGGGCTGCCTGTGAATTGACCCGCAAAGTTGAAAAAACACAAAATTTGAGAAACAAAAGTTGAAAAAACACAAAAGTTGAAATTGACCCGCAAAGTTGAAAAAACACAAAAGTTGAAAAACAAAAGTTGAAAAAACACAAAAGTTGAAAAAAAACAGAAAATCTAAAACTGAATATTGGCGGGAATAACACTCCATATGTTTTTGCGATGTGCATCTAATTGTAAACACGCATATGCTCACGCATAACTTGGCACTTCATAACATATGTAGTTCTTGAGATATAGAATAAAATTGCCGCTAATGTACCCGCACTGGCACAATAGCAAATATTGAGAAGGGAATATGTATAAGAAGTCCGCGTTTGTGATACAAATTTGCGCCATTGCGTTGTTAGCAATTACACGAACGTGATGAACGGCATGCATCAATGAACATGCGAACACGTCAGCAATTTAGCGTTGCCGTCTGACTTCACTTCGTTTTAACATTTTTCTAGCATTCGTATCAAAATAACACGAACATTAATATTGTTTTAAGACAACTTGGAACTTGTACATCGAATTGCAAGGCTAGAAATCGAGAATAATACACAGTATTAAGCCATTAAAAAGCAGGCCAAAAGTGTTCACAATTACAAACACCTGTTCACCATTAGAACCACCAACAGACATGATATAACTAGACGCTCTACTAGCGTGAACTTGGGCTTCTTAATAAAGCTGTTTTGATAGATTTTAAATGTGAAACCTAATAGCTTGTATCATCATACAGAAGTAGTTTTAGCCTACATGTATTACTTGCAGAATTTAAGTCACTCGTTGCGTGACTCAGTAGAGCATGCATACGTAATAAAAGCTGACAAGCTGGCGAAGCACATTTCGATTACCTCAATAAAATTACGATCGAGTTCTTACTTAGTCTCCCTCGCATCCGTTCTTAGTTCCGTCACGCAACGCGCTCGCAACACAAACGGCTGCTAACATGAGCCAAACATTCCATTCCCTTTGTTGAAGCTCAGCTGAGCTCAGCCAATCAGTTGAATGGTATTGTTCGATCAAAACCAATCAGAATTCAGATATGACGTAAAATTCCCGCGAAATAAAACTAAACATGATCCTAGTTGAAATTGACATGTTTGAGATGTGTGTAACTACGGCATGGCTTAGACTTCGTGGAGCATGAATGAAACCCCCAGAAAAGTGACCGAAAGCGGGGGAAAATGCTATCTCTGCTCGACATTGTGTTTTCCAAATAACAAAATCTTTATTTTCGGAAAAAGCTCTGTAAATATTTCGGGTCTTCTCAGTGCTGCCATCGATGTTGAAGTAAGCAAATTCTCACAAAGTGACGACTTATTCGTTTGTAAGAACGCGTGTTACCAACTTCTTTTGAAGTTCAAACGATCGTCAGAAAAACTTGCAAGCATCAAGGAGAAAGTTAAGGCAAAATTTGAGAGTGAAGGTCAAGTGAGGACCAAGAGATTACGACGTTCAGAAGAACAGCTAGAGAGGGAACCACAGCGTTCGCGACCGAGTTTGTCACCTATAAGAGGAAATTCCAGAGCTGCTAAATCACTTCAGTTTTATGATTCTACCACTTCTACTTCTTCGCTTCGTTCTTCTACAGACTCTGATCCGTCTACAGAGCAGTATATCCCTTTGTACGATAGCTGTAATCTACGAACCTTGTCTGAACTGCCTACTTCGAGTACTGTTTTTACTCCAGTGGTAGAGTTTCCGGTAATACCCGAGGCCGAGATACGAACGTCTACGTTGCCTTTACCGTGCATCACATCTACTCCGAACTCTTCCATTACAAAGAGAACGGGCACAACAGAGGTTTCAGGATGTAAAGTGAAGATGCGCATCAATTATGCCTGCAAAACTGTGAATAAGATCCTCGATGTAAGATACGAAGCACTGGGGAAGGCGTTATTCCATGGTCCTCCATCGCGTATAGCCACTGCTGTCATCAGGTGTGAACCAGTCCGTAAGGAGGTTGTAAAAAAGATCCTTGGCATCGTAAAGAACGAAGTAGATGACCTGTGTTCAAGGCAGAAACCGTCAATGTTAAGAAAATCTGGCAAGGATGACCTGATGAAATTCGATATGCAGTTGCTGTGCCAAGAGTGGATGAGTAAAGCTCCTCTATTTTACTCCTTTCTGCTTACTTGTGCTTCTTCCAAGAATACATCGAATACTACTCTGAATTGGTTTCCAAGCATTGCCGTTGCTGGTTCTGTTCTTCTTAAGCAAAGGAATAAAGCAATGAGTGCGACTGCTAATGTGTTGGGAATTCTTCTCAAGACCAAGTCAATAGAGGTATATATAGTGTACTTGTCAATTAATTATTGTCATTTTCTCCAAATACATGTATGATAAAACGTAAAAAACATAGTTTTCACAAAATAATTTAAGAAATGATACCTTTTTATAGATACAAAATTAACTTTCATCTTGCAATAAACCGGGGGGAGGGGGTACTAAACCGGGGGGGGGGGGGGGTACTAGTAGGGGGTACATGCAATATACATGTATGCTATATGCAGTATTCATAAGTCTCATAAGAAAACCTTTTAGCACGCTGGTATATCATATCGTATCAGTATGTCATACAAACAACCCAACCTGTGGCAGGTCGTAAGTGACGCGATGTTATTGTGTTGATGTTCCAACTAATTTTACACTATTTGATTAATATTTGATTCTCTGTTCATTATTAGGCCAACTTCGCAAGACTGACCAAGTTAAAAGTGACTTGTGCAAACAAGACAGTACTTGCAAAGTTAGACAGTCTTGGTGAGAACCATACCTTTAACCTAGAAAAAGTCCAAGACAGAATCACTCATGAAAATACCCTTGTGAAGGAAAAAAGTGAAACCCTTGATGTCCTGAAATCAAATCATGCTTCACAAGCTGTCAGCTATTCTTCAAATTTTACTGACATTCTAAAGGCACACAGTGAATTGCAAGACATCAAGAAGTCATCCCATCCTGGATACATTATTGCATTTGACAATATTGACATTCAGCTGCTAAGGAAGAGTATGACCCTTTCTGCCCAAAACAGAATATTTCACTGGGTGAACCACAAGATGGTTATTAGTCGTGTCTCTGGCTGCATGCTACCAGCAAAAGGACTAAAAGCAGAATTGCTTGATATTCCTAATTTGAAGTTTTTTCCAAGTATTGAGGACCACCAACAGCAGAGGATCAACTATGCAACTCTTGTTGCCAGAATGCTGGTTCAGTACTTTGATGTTTATGAGCCCTTGCAGAGTGCATGTATACAGCACATCCCTCACAAGTATACAAATGAAATGTCGCAGAAGTCATCAAAGGTACATTTGCTAATATGTAATTAATAACTTTGATCTTAATTATCAATATAGCTACTATACAACAGGTGTGGGGGTCATCATGTACATGTAATTATGGGCATGCTGGTCAAGGCTAATTATTGTGAAAAAGCATCAAAATCATCTTACTGTGCTGCGCGTTGTACCGTTGCCACTTAGATAAAGTTTTAGATAAGTTTTTGACATCTTTTTGACAACTTTGAATTGTACTTTTTACCATTCACCAATCAGCTTTTAGCGGCGGTAGTGATAGACACAGTTTCTAATTAGCGTGTTATTACGAACTCTGCCCATCACCGTATCAAAGTAAGCCGCTAAAAGCTGATTGTGAATGGTAAAAGTACAAATCAAAGTTGTCAAAAAGATGTCAAAAACTTATCTAAAACTTTATCTAAGTGGCAACGGACGCGCAGCACAGAAATTCCTTACAAACCATTTACTTTTATTTTTACCTACACTGTATTGCTAAGGTAAAGTAGTAAACCTGTATTTAAGCAGGGTTGTCCTTTCAGTGAATATAACAACTGTTATCAATAGGAAAAACCTAAATAAAATATAATAATAATAATAAGGGTTTTAACATTTTATTCCACTAGGTTCCACTTGGAGTTCTCTTCAAAAATGAAAACCTGAATGATGATATGCTGGATATCCTGAAGAAATTCCAGTCTTATCTCCCCAGAAGTAGTGATGGTGGCTATGATGGTCAACTATTTGCAGGTGACCAGTTAACGGTTGAAAGAGCCATTAATGTAATAGCATCAGTAGCTAATGGGCACTCACCAGAGGATCGATTAGAGGGGATTACCTTGCAACTTGGAGATTGGCATGCTGGTGTCAAGTTATTGTCTGTAAGTACTTTTTAATCCTTAGAGGAGAACTGAAGCCAAACTTTATCTGAACTCAGGCTCATTGTTTCTCTAATTAATTCCTTTCTACTATCTACTATTTTGTAAATGGACAACGTTTTTGAATACAGGTGTATGTATATTATTATTATTATTATATACACAATAATATTGCTTGATTTCATTAGACGTCACTTCCGGTGTCGTGAGGAATTTTCATCAGCTGAATTGCAACTTTTCAATAGAATACTCTCTGCTTGATAGCACATGGAGGGCAGTGTTTGCCCGTCATTTGAAGCGAATAATGAGATTCAAGGAGTTTTAACAGCTGATTGAAACCAAGCAATTGAGTATTTTATAATACTTTTGTAAAATGTTCATTCAGTTGATATTTTGTTGCAACCTGGTGTACATGTACAGCTGTCCTTTGATATAGAAGTTATGGGTAGTGTACGTATACAACCAATCAGCTGAGCTTACATTATATTGCATATAATAATAATAATATAAAAATTGGTATATTACGCACGATTTTATTGGTTGAGAGCCATGTGTTATTAGAGGACAGACACACAGATGACGTCATTACAATCTAACGCACACTCATTGGCTGAAACTTTGAATGACGTCATCACAAATCGCCATCTTGGAAATTTGCTGAAATTTGCTGAAACCGTCGCTGAAACCTCAGTTGCTGTTTTAGCGATTTTGTGACTACAAAATTACTTTTTTGAGGTACTTTTTCAAACTACTCGACTTCGTCTCGTGGCATACTTTTTTGTTCTCACCACATTTTGACGTCATCTGTGCATCTATAAGAGTACAGACGCACAGGAAAATGGAATCTATTTGTTAAATAATATTGTATAACACACGGATGCAAATAAATTAATGTTCTCATTTTACAGCAGTTTAAATCTTCTTTTTTCAATTTTAGCTGATATACAGCAGATGTTTTAGTGGAAAGTCAGATGGAGACAACTGCACCCTCTTTTCTGATCGCACCCTCATCAATCGTCGAAATGTCACTGGAGATCCTCATTCTTCGTACAGACCCAACAGGGACTTTCTCCAGTTAGTACTGAAATCAAGGGTTATTGCTGCAGCTAAGAATGCTTTGGGTTTTGACAGCAAATCAGGTATGCCCTCGAAGTATCCGCTACCCCCAAACTTGGAATCAGCAGCTGAGAAACAGAAGTATTTGATGCATGTGTCAACTGCAATTGTTGATGAATTCATTTTTGAAAGTGGTCAAGTCAACCAGCTTGTCAACAGTGTCCTAACTGCACAAGAGAGGGAGGACATAGTGAACCAACAAGAACTGACTGATGATGGAAGGTTCCCTTGCAGATTTGAAGGATGCCCGAGTTCCTTCAAATATAATGGCAAGAGTAGAAGGAATCATGAATTGACACACAATCCTCCCCCAGATATTCCTGACCAGCCAAATTCAATGCCCCCTTCCAAGCCCAAGTTATCCCTGAAGAAAGATACAGTTGATGATGACGTATTTAACTATAACTGTGCACTTTTGGCAGATGGTTTTCTCTTCCTAAACTTCCTTGATGCAGTGAGTGAGGGAGATGGCACGAGAATCATGCGTCAATACAAGTATATAATGCTTTACTGCAAAGCAGATGGCTCCCATAGTACGAAATATGCTCTTGAATGCCTGTACCAATTTTTCCTAGTTTACTCTTTGTTGTCACCCAGAGACAGTGAACGCTTCATTTGGAACCGATCCGTAAACAATTCTTGTAGAAAGGGTACAAATATTCCTTTGGACTTAGATGTTGAACACAGCAACAATTTTATCAAGCAAGCCATTAAAAATCTTGGTCCCAATGTTTCTGAGAATGCCATCTCACGCATCAGTCATTCTGAAGCTGCAACAAAAACCATCATTGACAACGTAGATGATTCCATACTTAGAGTTGTACGATCGGGGAGACACACCCATGGCTCAGCTGAAAAAGATCTCCAGGAACTTTTGAAGAGAGCACAAGACACAGACATATTTACCATACACGAAGGGCGTTCTTATAAGAATTACATTGGCTTCCAAAGAAACAGACTTGCAGACTTGAATATGTCAGAAATTTTTAAATGGATAAACAAGCACAAGAAATACATTTCACTTGGTGTGCGAGCTAGATAATAAGTGTGATTTTATAATTAGTGTAATTTACAAGCATGCACTGGCTTCCGTGCGCGAGCGACAAAACATACTAATTATGTTTATAAATACACTATCTGAGAAATTATTTCTGTAACACTTTAACGAGTTGTTTTGGTTTGTAACACGAAATCCTTACTTCAGGCCCACATTTTAAAAGGTTCATTAAGCCACGTCATTGTACTTTTTTGTATTTTGGTTGTCTGCATTTTCTTCAAGTTCATAATTTCATGAATTTGAAAGTCGATTATCAAAATCCACCATTTTAAAAACTCTTTGATGCTCAACATTTTGGTTACTATGGAAACGGTAATTTTCACATGTAGCAGTATTTCAAATTACACTGAAATATCACTGCTCTCAACCAATCAAATTATATAAATTTATCAGATACCGTAGTTATATATTTATAACAATATAAATATACATGTCTTATATATTGACCATACAAAATACTTTGTATACTTATTTCTATTAGTTAATGTTATAAAATTGGTGTCCATCCATGTACAATAATAATCATTTAATTTGTTATATACACAACTAACAATACAAAACTACATGTGTATACTGTATTTACATTTATGTAGTAAAGACAGTATAGAATATTTTCAAGGATCCATTTGGTTGAGATCTTTCTTGACAACCATCATCATGTGTGGCCCTCAAAACATGTTGTCTGTGAAACACAGTTGGACGTCAATCGGCCAAAATTAGCCAAGCCTGCTGTTTAGATTGATGGTTGTCTGAAAACAGTAATTTTTGGGGTGGCCGTTCAAATGATAATGGTTGTAATTTCACAAAAATATGATGATCATAATAATAATAATTGAAATATCTTTCTGGATTTTTTTCTATACTGCACAATAGTAAATAGTTACAAGAAAAGTTTGTGCATCATTGAACTACACATGATATAATTTGTGTTATTAAAGTGAAATATTTGAGTTTTCCAAATCATCTAAATGCATTGTTTCTTGTCACATGGTCAGTCTAGATGAACTCTTTCCAGAGTTTCAAGTACAGTGGAAGGTAGCTGTCCATCACGTGAAGTACTTGGTTCTTCTTCAATGACTGACTCTTGTAGTTCTGATATCGATAAATTCTCAATTGCCAAATCAAATAAGTCACTATCCTCAACAACAGCCTCCCAGTCTTCAAGGAACATATCGTCCATTTCAAAGTCATTCATTATTTCAGTGCAATCTTGTATATCAGTGTCTTGAAACTCTTCGTTCAGTATAGAAAGTATTTCGCGAGCATGTGCCATGTCCCAAATCTCAACAAAACTGGATATATCACTTAAACAAAATAAATGTTCTAAATTATCCAGGACTTGATGTATTTGGACTTCAGAGAACCCCAAAAGAAATGGAATTCCAGTTAGAGTTTTTAAGTCAGTATTGGCAGATGTGCTTATCAGTCTCCTTACCAAACTCTTGTGATATGTGATTAGCTTGTTATTCACAAGTTCTCTCTGTTGGGGAGTTATTTCTCTTGATCTTAGTTGAATTCTTTCTTCTGATGATTTTGATGCAGGATAGGACAGTGTTTTACAGTCTGATGATCCACATTGGCATTTTAAGGCACAATTGTCACAACACAAGTGAAGCTCTTTGGAAAAAGTATAATTGTCCTCAAAATGTTTCAGTATGGTTTTCCTTCGACACTGATCAGTCTTGATGTAGGACTTGATGTCACCTTCAACATGGTTCGTCATTATTCCATTGTACAAAACAAATGCTATAGACTGGGAGCCATCTCTCCCAGCCCGTCCTGTTTCCTGGGTATAGTTCTCTACATTCTTAGAAGGTCCAAAATGGATTACCCTTGTGACTGCCTTACAATTGACACCCATGCCAAAAGCTATAGTAGCAATTAACACTCGAAGGGTGCCTTGTTCTTCAGAGAATGACTGAAGTATGTGTTCCTTATTAGACAATGGAGTACACGAATGCAGCATTTCAATCAAAACGTTTCTGGGATCTGCATCGCCTATGTACAAATCATTTGCCAGCATACCTTTGAACGTTGCGTATAGCAATGCACACTGTTTTATTGTCTGGCAGTAGACAATTGTTCTCTCACAGTCTTTCTTCTTATATCTCAACTCCTCGACAAGCCATCCAAAATAGTGCTCCAGATCTGCATCCCTAGGCATGTACTCAACTACATAGGACACATTTTCCTTATGTGGACTTTCAAAGATTGAATAGGGGTTGTCCATCATTAGAACATCAAATATTGCATCTCTTGTTGCTTTTGTAGCTGTAGCCGTAAGAGCCATCATGTTCACTGAAGGTGCTAGAGTCCTAAACTCATGAAGACGGGAGTAACAGTCCCTAAATGCTACCAGGTTGTTGGTTGTTGACATACCCCTAAACAAAATAATTAATTCAAAAATGAGAATTATTTTCATAATTTTATAGCTCCAATTATTACAATGATTATTCACAGAATGTGAAATTAAAAGTAGAATTGAAAAGAACAAATGAATGACATTATGTAGCAAAATATCAAGATTCAAGTATATTGGCTTGTATATATTTTCAAGACTTTTCTCAGAAATGATCAAGATAGTATAATCATGTCTTAATTAAGTGTCCCCGATTTAGTGTACCACTTGTGGTACGGTAGAAGTCTTGATATATTAATAAAGTTTATGTAAGTGTATAAGCTTATGTATGCAAGCAAGGTCATCAAACCGTAGACCGAAGGCTGATTATTTCAGCCTGAAATTGTTACGAATTTTGTCGCCTAGCCTAGAAATTTTAAATTATATTATTTGTGACGCTTACCACTGTTTGATTACATGTGCTTCATCAATTACCACGGCACAGAGTTTCGACGAGTACGTTGGATTGCTTAGCATAGTTCTCCAGCGTTCGTTATTAATCCATGCCTCTGGAGTTCCATAAACAACTTGGAAAGCCCCTCTTTCCACTTCTCCATAGTCCTCACTGCATTCGATATCACTAATGCTGATGGCTTTTACACCAACACTTCGAAGATACGAGATCTGATCGGCAATAAGGTTGAGCAACGGTGACACAACAACAACTATGTGTCCATGTTGGTTCTCCAAGAAATCAAAAATAAAAGGTAAAGCTTGAAATACAAGCGATTTTCCAAAGCCTGTTGGAAGATTTACAAATACATCTCTCTCATCTTCGATAAAAGTCCGTATGGCTGTCTTCTGGTGTAGATTGAACTCCTTAATCTTGAATTTGCTAGCTACTGAAACGAACGCTTCTTCGTAAGCCGCCATTTTGTTGTCATGCTTCAAAGATAACAGCGCGAAGTGGCGCGAAGTAGTTTTCGATTTTGCAACTAGAGCCGTGATTGGCTTAGCCTCGGGAATGGAATGTTTGGCTCATGTTAGCAGCCGTTTGTGTTGCGAGCGCGTTGCGTGACGGAACTAAGAACGGATGCGAGGGAGACTAGTTCTTACTAAGCCACAGACATCTGTTAGAAATACACTTTCAGACAGAATTGCAAGGCCAAAAAGTATTCTCTAGGATATTTGCATAATATAAGCAGTATTAATGAACGACTCGACTGGCTCGAGCAAGGGAGCACGGCAAAATCCTTTTTGAATGCTGCTGGTGATTTGATTTATCGTTACGTACGTCTGCCATCTTGAATTTCGTTGATAAGCTGCTGACCACAACTTCTGTATACTCAAAAATTGGAACGATACAGAGAAGATTAGCATGCGCATGCGCTATGGTGCACTTGCAGATTTGGCGTAGAAACACCAAGAATAACCGTCTGTAATCTTAGACTTGGGCCTTCCACAGGAAGCCGCCCAAGTAATAAAATATATTTAGAAAAGTTCAATAATAAATACAACGAAACTTAACTGTCACATGTTAGCTGAAGTGTAGAGCTAATTTATAGCAAAGGTTCAGGATAATCGTACCATATGTTGACCAGAAATATCATCAAGTGCAAAAAGTGTTCACAATAAGCCAAGTCAGAGTTTAAGGATTACCGTGATTCCTGGAACCGAATCGGGATAAAATGTGTCCGAAGTGACTTTATCTCCCATGTCTCTTGTATTTTTGCCGAGTTTTCTAGGAGCATTTTTCATTTCTTACAATACGATTTTTGCCGAGAAAATACTCCAAGGTATGCATAAAGGTCTTCTTAATTCAACCTCATGTGTGATTTGTTAATCAAATTCTATTTTACGATAAAAATGCCCTTCGTTATACACGTAGTCTGGACGTAGTGAAGCCGTGAGAACTATGGCCAATCTACTGCCCCAAAACACAACTTTTTGATACTTTTTTGAGACAACTAATAGCACAAAGTGATAAACAACTCATAATCTTTATTATTTTCTGAAAAAATTGCCAAGAATCGACACAAAGACATGATTTAAAAGCGAAATCCAAACGTTGTGAAACTGACGATCGTTCAGTTGACACAGGAAGCCCAATCCGCTTCGAGATTGGTAAGCTTGTGGGCGATTTTAAACTACGTTTTTCAGTGGATTATCGTATTCAAATGAACTATAAGCGCTGTTAGAGTTACCTTGCAGTTGTATGTGACTAGTAAACAGGGAAAATACTTTATTAGTACAGAAAAAGTAGTGCAAAATGCTTCTAGAAAACTCGGCAAAAATACAAGAGACATGGGAGAAAAAGTCACTTCGGACACATTTTATCCCGATTTCGTTACCAGGCCGCGCGCGCCCCTTAAACTCTGACTTGGCTTATTAGAACCACATACTGTAAGCTTATGTACTCGTTTCAACTTTCTAAAAACGATGAACAACCTTTGTACTTATTTTCCTATTACTGATAACTGTTTGTTGCTATAATCAGTATGTAGGGTTTGTTTTGTTTGTAGTGTCGATTAATTTATTGATAATTAATGTCAAATAAACGAGTACTTCGCTACGTGCATGCTTGTCAAAATGTGTCTTTTACCGTCTAATTTTCGCTAGATTTTTGCATCTATATTATTAATAAGTAATCATACAGTTTCGAGTTCAATTTGAATTAATTTACACTCGTGTGTTTTTCAAAGATACTCTTTGAAAAACACACTCGTGCAAATTAATTCCAAATTGAACTCGAATCCGTATGATTACCTATGCTAAGTGGATACGTTTTCGAAAGACAGAGAATGATTTTGCAAAGAAAACAACTTTTTGGAGCTTTTCGCATCGCAAAACGACGAACAATTCAAGTGCAGTGAGGGAACGCTATCACGTAATGTTTCAAGGCCGAGAATGAGGACTACTAGATCGACGGGGTTTCCCCTTCTATAGACATCCGAATTCGAGGCTTTGGAACGACTTCTCATACTCATTAATTATTACATGCAATGGCCTAAAGGCATGCAATAAATAAAGAGTTGCAAGATTTCAGCCCGGAAAAGCAAGAATTCCAGTCTGCATATTCTCTGCTCATGCGCAGAGTCGAGGACATCCTATCCCACATGTGTTTGACTCTTGAGTAGCATGAGGTAGAGCCTGCTTTCAGATTGAATCTCATTCGGACAGAGTGGTATTGCCTCTACTCTGTCCAAGGTCCCGATGATTGTTATATGAGGGATAAGAACTCAGGAAAGAGTACTTTGAAATCCATCATTTCTAAGTCGACTTTGAAATGCATTTCAAAGTACTCTACAGAGGATTTTCCGGGGTTTCCAGGTCCATCATGTGACCGGATTTGATGCACCGGATTGGCTGGTTACCTCATGAATAATTAATGAGTTTGAGAAATACAATTGATATTAAAATGGTTCCTTTTGAAGATAACATGATCAAGTTCTGACCGTAAGTTGTTTCTTTATTACTTTAAAAAAAATTAGAAAATGAAGATCATTCTCGCGTGTCTGATCGTAGCAGCATTGGCTGCCCTCTCATGGGCTAAACCAAAGCCAGCCGTGTTGAACACCAAAGTGTGCCGCGAGGAGTGTTATGTCAACGATGCAAGCGGTGACTGCGTCTTGGATGTTGCATGCCACAACAAGAAGCTGCATGGCAAGCGATCCCCAGCCGTGTTGAACACCAAAGTGTGCCGCGAGGAGTGTTATGTCAGCGATGCAAGCGGTGACTGCGTCTTGGATGTTGCATGCCACAACAAGAAGCTGCATGGCAAGCGATCCCCAGCCGTGTTGAACACCAAAGTGTGCCGCGAGGAGTGTTATGTCAACGATGCAAGCGGTGACTGCGTCTTGGATGTTGCATGCCACAACAAGAAGCTGCATGGCAAGCGATCCCCAGCCGTGTTGAACACCAAAGTGTGCCGCGAGGAGTGTTATGTCAACGATGCAAGCGGTGACTGCGTCTTGGATGTTGCATGCCACAACAAGAAGCTGCATGGCAAGCGATCCCCAGCCGTGTTGAACACCAAAGTGTGCCGCGAGGAGTGTTATGTCAACGATGCAAGCGGTGACTGCGTCTTGGATGTTGCATGCCACAACAAGAAGCTGCATGGCAAGCGATCCCCAGCCGTGTTGAACACCAAAGTGTGCCGCGAGGAGTGTTATGTCAACGATGCAAGCGGTGACTGCGTCTTGGATGTTGCATGCCACAACAAGAAGCTGCATGGCAAGCGATCCCCAGCCGTGTTGAACACCAAAGTGTGCCGCGAGGAGTGTTATGTCAACGATGCAAGCGGTGACTGCGTCTTGGATGTTGCATGCCACAACAAGAAGCTGCATGGCAAGCGATCCCCAGCCGTGTTGAAAACCAAAGTGTGCCGCGAGGAGTGTTATGTCAACGATGCAAGCGGTGACTGCGTCTTGGATGTTGCATGCCACAACAAGAAGCTGCATGGCAAGCGATCCCCAGCCGTGTTGAACACCAAAGTGTGCCGCGAGGAGTGTTATGTCAGCGATGCAAGCGGTGACTGCGTCTTGGATGTTGCATGCCACAACAAGAAGCTGCATGGCAAGCGATCCCCAGCCGTGTTGAACACCAAAGTGTGCCGCGAGGAGTGTTATGTCAACGATGCAAGCGGTGACTGCGTCTTGGATGTTGCATGCCACAACAAGAAGCTGCATGGCAAGCGATCCCCAGCCGTGTTGAACACCAAAGTGTGCCGCGAGGAGTGTTATGTCAGCGATGCAAGCGGTGACTGCGTCTTGGATGTTGCATGCCACAACAAGAAGCTGCATGGCAAGCGATCCCCAGCCGTGTTGAACACCAAAGTGTGCCGCGAGGAGTGTTATGTCAACGATGCAAGCGGTGACTGCGTCTTGGATGTTGCATGCCACAACAAGAAGCTGCATGGCAAGCGATCCCCAGCCGTGTTGAACACCAAAGTGTGCCGCGAGGAGTGTTATGTCAACGATGCAAGCGGTGACTGCGTCTTGGATGTTGCATGCCACAACAAGAAGCTGCATGGCAAGCGATCCCCAGCCGTGTTGAACACCAAAGTGTGCCGCGAGGAGTGTTATGTCAACGATGCAAGCGGTGACTGCGTCTTGGATGTTGCATGCCACAACAAGAAGCTGCATGGCAAGCGATCCCCAGCCGTGTTGAACACCAAAGTGTGCCGCGAGGAGTGTTATGTCAACGATGCAAGCGGTGACTGCGTCTTGGATGTTGCATGCCACAACAAGAAGCTGCATGGCAAGCGATCCCCAGCCGTGTTGAACACCAAAGTGTGCCGCGAGGAGTGTTATGTCAGCGATGCAAGCGGTGACTGCGTCTTGGATGTTGCATGCCACAACAAGAAGCTGCATGGAAAGCGATCCCCAGCCGTGTTGAACACCAAAGTGTGCCGCGAGGAGTGTTATGTCAACGATGCAAGCGGTGACTGCGTCTTGGATGTTGCATGCCACAACAAGAAGCTGCATGGCAAGCGATCCCCAGCCGTGTTGAACACCAAAGTGTGCCGCGAGGAGTGTTATGTCAGCGATGCAAGCGGTGACTGCGTCTTGGATGTTGCATGCCACAACAAGAAGCTGCATGGCAAGCGATCCCCAGCCGTGTTGAACACCAAAGTGTGCCGCGAGGAGTGTTATGTCAACGATGCAAGCGGTGACTGCGTCTTGGATGTTGCATGCCACAACAAGAAGCTGCATGGCAAGCGATCCGCAGCCGTGTTGAACACCAAAGTGTGCCGCGAGGAGTGTTATGTCAGCGATGCAAGCGGTGACTGCGTCTTGGATGTTGCATGCCACAACAAGAAGCTGCATGGCAAGCGTTAAGAAAACGGCGTATCATTTCCATCAGGCATTTCCAATGTGGCATTGGTATCTCCAACTGCAACTTAATTATTGAAGATAACCTAATACTAATATAATATTTAATTCCCTACTGGGAATTAAAACTCATAGTTTAGTCGCGTGATACAAATGACATACGTTCTGTCGAGTCATTCATTACTGTGTTTAAGAGACAGTTATATTACATTTTACTTGCCATTTCAAATAAAGTTTGAGAATCTCAGTGATGCGAGTTTGACATCACATAAAAATAAAAACGCTTAAGGTGATTCCCTTGTTTTGCATTGCGCACGCTTACTTGCGCACGATTCTCTAGCTCGCGCTAGTTCGCGCACATTTGAGATCGCTAAATTTTCATAATGGCGGCTATTGAGATAAACAGGCTGAAACACGAAGACGCACTATAAAAGAGCATGCTCCGGCCGCGCTCACAATTTTTGAATAGTAATGAGTTTCAATGTGGCGGACAATGGTTGAACATGGCTGAACAACGGGGTAAAATGATTTTCTCAATAAAATCACATTTCAACAGCAAAGTTAATGAAGAAATTATAATTTTCCGTCTAAAACAGTTCTAATAGACGAACGTGTCAATATTTTTCGTATTCGATAGTTATATATACGATTTTCAGTCGCACCACGCGTCTACGTACGAAGGATATTTTGAATTTCGCGCGCCATGTATCACACGTACATTCAACATCTACAAATTCATGAGCCGAAATCCTATTTGCCTGTAATAAGCATTTCCAAGCATAAAACTATGTTCAGTCATTTCTACTAGAAACTTATGTCCTGCATCATTGAACATTTGCTCCTGTTGGGACACAGTATCACGCGGACAACGTTTTTGAATGCGCTTGTGCGAGATGAAATTATTGAATTACAAATGTGCTTTGTTTACTATTAAAAGCACGTTTGAGGCCCGATTAATCGAGCAATTTGTTCTTTGGCCGCTAAATAAAGCATTTCTCAATTGATCTTTTTCCGCCTTTGACAATGTGTAAATTAGAAGTATAAAAGAGGATGCTATAGAGCTGCATATGTTTCCTCAACAGGGGAAAATATATCACAAATTCGAACTTCAGACCTATTGATCTTGTGTGTAAATATTAGAAATTGCCTTCAAAAACGTCCTTTCCGAACCATAATTTATTTGTCTATGTAGCTTCTACATACAGACCGGGATAAAGAGCACCAATATGATGTTCACGATTACCAAACAAAGAGTTTTAGATTTCATTTTGCCACCGCTTAATTATATCCAATATACATGTATTTTATATCAAAACGCGCGTATCATTACAGAGCATTTGAATCTGGCGGTAGGTTTTTGATTGACACAATTCCCAATGAATTCAAAGGGTTTTTGTGTGTAGCGTATCTAACGCTCTCCCATATCTCTTCAGAGATTTCAATTCAGTTCGATCAATTTTGAAGAAACGGAAAATGCCACCTTCAAACCTCTTTATTTGTGCTTGAATTGCCAGCTTATTCATTCCTTACATATTCGTCTTTTATTTTCCGTTGGTAGGTTTTTGATTTGTATTTTAACAATGCATTAAAAAGCAAAAATGTATCAAAATCATGCTGTTTTTCGCCTAAACAAGACTCGCCTCGGCTGCATATGTGAAACAATGACCTTTTGTATAACATAAGTTTGATATGTAAAGCGACAAGAGTATTGTTTTCATTACAGAAGTTACATTCGTTCTCGTTGTCGTTTGTATTGTTATGTATAATTGTTATGGTGGTGTCGTCGTTCGCGAAGGTGTCTTGTTATGAGGTAAATGTGTCGAGCATTTGTACATCTCTGTACTTTTATGGTAAAGGCCGGCAAGGTTTCGAAACCTATGCTGTGAGTATATTTAATTCGCAAATGGCATTTCCATGTCTTGGCGGGGATATTAGGATAACCTACGAAAGAAATGATAAGCATAATAATACTGGCTAGAGCTGAGCCGTGCGACTTCAAAACGGCTAACGATTCCAGTTCAAAGTACCATAATTTTTACCAAAGTTTAAAGTGATAGTGAATTGTACAACAAAAATTATCCATGTGCGTTTTTAGTACTTATTTCCACAGTTTCTTGTTCATTTGATTGATTTATAGAGCTTGCAGTTCTTGAGATCCTCTCTCTGTGACGTCTCGGTGGATTTGATTGACAGATCCAACGAACTTACCTTAGGTACCTCTCCTTTTATAGTGCGTCTTCGTGTTTAAAACGGCCTTTTTATAAATGCGAGCAAAACAAAACAAACAAAACAAGACCCAAAATGTAACAAACAAAGTTTCCACACATTAATAAGCACGTTTCTTTTCATTACGAAAGAGAAAATGTCTATTTTGGAAGAATCTCTACCCAGTCTCCACGCGGAAATTATCAAAAGTACGTGCCAAAACTGAACGTATTGCAAAATATTTCACCAACGAGTATTCAATAACTTTCATTACACTATAGTTCTCTAGTATATAGCAAAGTATTAAAAAAAGTTTAGGATTTCAAACATAAAAAAAAATTAATGAAAGCTTAGCGAGTATCGATTTTTAGACCCTCTCGGTGCTTCGAACATCTGTGTTTTTTGTTCTATTTTTCGACAACTATGTAAAATTCGAGCATTTTCTTACTATCAGACGGTAGGCTAGAGATACAAAAGCTATAGCAAACACATCATTTCATTATTAATAGTTTGTCTTTTAAGTTATGGAAAATTATTTACCCGATCCCGATGCCACGCGAGACTCGACTGAAAGACCTAAAATGCCATAATTTCAAAGCAGTGTAGCGCAAAAATGAGCGCGGTGACCCCCTCTTTTTATTGCATTTTTTGAAACTCCATACCGTAATGTATCACCATGCCAAGTTATAGAAAATTGTAGGATTTGCTTCTTTTTCAAGGGAATCACGTTAAAAAGGATTCCTCGATATAGAAGTGACGTCATTTGTCTTGTTCCCAAGCCCCAAGGCAGGTCATACGTCAAAACATATAAAAATTGATAGAAGGAAAGTTAAATTAACCATAAAAATACAGCTAAGCTACTGTCCAATGAGCACGAGGCACCAGTAAATGTTGACCAATCACAAATCAAACGATTACCAAGGACCTCCCCCTGAGGTCGTTACAAGTAGACACACAAAGCAGCGCTGTGACTCACTTGCTGGAAAACCCCAAGAAGTTTTCAATTTCAAAGGTCGAAACTCCAAGTTCAAGGTTTGTGCATTTCTTACGTTAATTAGTTTAACATTTACGTTAGTTTAATGCGTTCAATAAGAACTTATTATTATTATTAGTAGTAGTAGTGATCTTGGCATGGGAAAACTGACTTCAAAACTGACTGCAACTTATTCTGTCTCATAAGATAATAACTGATAAGATTTTTGAATAACATTTGTTCATTTGATTTGACAACCTTGATTATATATTTAGTGATTTGTTTGGAGAGTTTCGTTTAGGTTTTGTTTGTTTAGAGAATTTCGTTTAGCAGATTGGATTTGTTTGATATACCGATTGGTTCAGTTGCGGAGCCAGCTATTGTGTGGGACTGTCGCGTCCTTGAACAGGGACGTTAAGCCGAATCTACACCAGCAAATTTCCTTGACCAGTTTTCCTTGACAAGGAAGACTTGCTCGTGTAGACGGCGACAAAAACATCGCCAATGTTTCCTTGTCAAGGAAAACTTGCTCGTGTACAGATGACAAAAAAATGTCAATTTTTCCTTGTCAAGGAAAACTTGTCAAGGAAAACTTGCTCGTGTAGATGTCAAAAAAATGTCAATTTTTCCTTGTCAAGGAAAACTTGTCAAGGAAAACTTGTTCGTATAGATGCAGCTTTATATGTCTCCTTGGCTTTAGTGTTGCGTTGCGAGACCGAAGGACCGCAGGGAGTGGAGCGAGACTAAAAATAATGGCTGCGAGCGAGACTAGCGATTAACGGACTTAACGGATGATATTAATGTATTAAAGGATCATTTTTGACTGACAAACAAACATACGACTTTCACTCTAGCTCAACCATGGGCTATCCAAAGAGAGCATGTGGTCTTATGGTCTCTTCATATGATCCGTTCAGGAGCCGTTTTACGATGAACTTCGAAGAGCGTCAGGGACGCTTTCGCTGTACCGCTTCAGTTCGCAATAAAAACGGAGACTTTCGAACGTACCGCATTAGCGTAGACGGGGCCATAAAACACGCAATTGAATTGAAAAAAGTTCGACGGACAAAATAATATTCAGATGTGAAGAATGAATAAAAGGCCATGTTCTTAAGCCGCGTCTACACGAGCAAATTTCCCTTGACAGTTTTCCTTGGCAAAGAAGACTTGCTCGTGTAGACGACAAAAACATCGCCAATTTTTCCTTGTCAAGGAAAACTTGTCACAGTCAAGGAAAAACTTGTTCGTGTAGATGCGGCTTAAACAATTAAGAGAATATTATTTCAAAAACCAATAGCATAGAGAATCCGTTTTGTACACTTGGCGTCCAATTAGTCTAATCAATGTAGATGTAAAAATATGTAGTAGAGTGTTAAGTAACAGACTAAACAGGATTCTACCCTCACTGATCAGTCCGGACCAAGCTGCTTTCCTTAAAGGTAGGAATATAGACGAACCTCTAAGATTAATCCAAGACATGATGGACTATGCAAAAAGTAAAGGAATTAAGAACAGCGGGAAAGAAAATAAATTAGTCATGTTTGCTGACGACACTACATTTTTTTTGCAGGATGTTAACTTTCTTTTAAGTACGTGTTGAAAGTATTGGAACAATTTTATATGTATTCATCCTTAAAACTTAACTTGAAGAAATCGGAGGCTGGGTGGCTAGGAAGGGAAAATATTGATCCACCAAGACAATCTTACGATATTAAATGGATTGATTTTCATCAGAAAGGCATAAGAATTCTCGGTATTTATTTATCTTACAATGATAAGTTTTTTTATGATAACAATTTCAAACGTATCCTTACAAATTTTCAAACAACTTTGTCAATATGGAGGTCAAGAACTCTAACTCTTTATGGAAAAATTCAGGTGCTCCCTCCGTTCACTTGCATTATCTAAACTCTTATATGTTTGTTCAGTAATCTATGCTTCAGAAGACCTTATCAAAATAGTAGAAAGCACAATAACAGATTTTATATGGAATGGAAAAAAACCTAAAATCAAGCATTCTACTTTAATTGGTGATTATTCAAAGGGAGGTTTGAAACTTCCAGATTTTCGATCTTGTCTGAAAGCAAATCAAGTAAAATGGACAATCAGATTGATATTATCGTGCAAAGAAAAAGCACAGTTAAGCATTATACCATCAACATATCTCCAATCCATAGGTGGATTCCAACAAATAAATAACAATTTTTGATCGAAAAAGAATTCCAGAAAACATTCCATCCTTTTACAGAAGTGTTTTAACAACTTGGTCGGAAATTGCGGAGGAAAGTATTAGTGAGGATCCTCTGATTTTAGCGAGGGAACAATATCTCTGGAACAATAAACATATAAAAGTTGGAAATGAATCCATTTTCTATAAAGATTTCTCTGAACTCGATATTAATAAGGTTGCGGATTTGTATGATGAAAATATGGAATTGAAATGGACACATGCCAAAAGTAAAGGACTCAAGGATAAAGATTTTTTGAGATGGGCTGGAATAATTCACGAAGTACAAACTAAAAAATGCCTGCAAATAGAAAACAAAAAAATAGACATAGATAAAATAAAGACAAAGCAAATATATCAGTGGTTTATTAACTTGAAATTCAGACCCCCATCCTCCCAAAACAATATAGGCAAGAGAATCAACCAGGACAGTCATTTGGATTGGAATGAAATTTATAATAGAATTTATAAAACCTCTATCGATACATATTTAAGGTATTTTCAATACAAGATATTAAATAACATATTATATCTAAATTATGACCTTCATCGTTTTAAAATACTTGATCACTCCTCTTGTTCGTTTTGTTCGCTCTATCCTGAAACAATCGACCATCTATTTGTTGAATGCATGGAATCTAAGAATTTATATTTTGAAATAAGAATTTGGCTTATGAATTTTGAACTTCAACTTCCAGAATCTAACATTAAAAATATCATACTGGGTGTTGAAGATGTCATGACAAATTACATAATATTGTTATATAAACTCTTATTATATAAAGCAAGAGAAAAAGGAAAGATACCATCCTTATCACAATTTAAGAATTTTCTAAGGTATCATAAAAACATAGAATATAAAGTGGCCAACAAAAAAAAAACATTTAAAATTTAAAATTAAAAAATATATATATATATTTCAAAAACACAATAGTAAATGGAACAAATTATCTTCTGCAATGATGTAATTCTTTAGACTGGCAAGAGCACAAGACAGTTTTTATTTTATTGTTGTAGTGTAGTGTTGTTGTGTTAGTGTTACTGTAGTATTATTGTAGTTTATTGCAGTATCATTGTAGCATTATTGTAGTAATATTATAGTATTGATTGTAATATTGTAAGAATATTTATCGCAATAAAAATATTATCAAAAACAAATAATATCACCTACTAATAATAAACAACTGATTAAGATAATATTTTTTCAAAAACCAATAACATAGAGAATCCGTTTTGTACAAGGCTAAAACTGCTTTAGCAAAGAGTTCAAGTTATTTGTGATGGTTTTTGGCCGGTAAAAGTGAATTTATAGTGTTAGATCCAAAGTGAACATTTGATTTGAAAACTGTCCACACGGGCTGTCTCTGTATATTTACTATTAAACATTGCATGCCAATGCTTTCCTTGAAATACCTCAAATTTGAAACAAAACAAAAAAACAGGAAAATGGCTTTGTAATAACGCTAAAACAACTTTAGGCAGACATTTTACTTTGTTGTTTTTTAAGACGTCACGGCGGCCATCTTGGTTGAACTTCAACAAAAGATTGCTCATTAGTGTCTATTGTTTGTTCAACCAACATGGCCGCCGTGTCTTTATCTCTTGATTCTCAAGGGATTGATTGCAAACCAAGAATAGTTTGTGCTTAATTAGTTAAAATAAATATACAGTGTTAATCCAAAGCGAAAATCGAAAGTCAAACTCTTCAAAAGGGTTCGTTTTTGGCGCTTTTGGCGGATATTACACGATATGTACTTCTTTGATTATGTTTCACGGTGACTGCGCGCTCCAAGTCTAAAAAAAAAACCGAGTCCTTCTCTCACATTCTTTCTTCCTTTTGTACTGTATTTAATTGATTTTTAGTGATTTTGGTAGCGTTTTAGAAACCCTTTTCGGCAACAATGACGGTATCTAAAATACTTTATTTTAGCTCACATCGACTGATTCAAGTTGTGCATAAACCTTCTCCCTTCGTCTATATTCTTCAGTGTAGTAGTAAGTACGTACTCAACACTGGCTTTTGATTAAACGTGACGAAAAGGAAGATGTGTATCAAGGGAAATAAATTCATGTTTTAACCGTTCGTCAGAAAGCCACATGTGTCGCTAATTTGAAGCACAGGAAGTCCAAACATATCAGTGAACTTAAGATATCTCATGTCAGTTACATTTTAACCTGCAAATAATTCAACTCGCAGCACTTCACTTTCTATTAGAAACGACTAGTTATTATTATTATTATTATTATTATTAACAACATGATTGACAACCTACTGTCCAATGAGCACGAGGTACCAGTAAATGTTGACCAATCACAAATCAAACGATTACCAAGGACCTCCCCCTGAGGTCGTTACAAGTGGACGCACAAAGCAGCGCTGCGCTCACTTGCTGGAAAACCCCAAGAAGTTTTCAATTTCAAAGGTCGAAACTCCAAGTTCAAGGTTTGTGCATTTTTTACGTTAATTAGTTTAGCATTTACGTTAGTTTAATGCGTTCAATAAGAACTTATTATTATTAGTAGTAGTAGTAGTGATCTTGGCATGGGAAAACTGACTTCAAAACTGACTGCAACTTATTCTGTCTCATAAGATAATAACTGATAAGATTTTTGAATAACATTTGTTCATTTGATTTGACAACCTTGATTATATATTTAGTGATTTGTTTGGAGAGTTTCGTTTAGGTTTTGTTTGTTTAGAGAATTTCGTTTAGCAGATTGGATTTGTTTGATATACCGATTGGTTCAGTTGCGGAGCCAGCTGTTGTGTGGGACTGTCGCGTCCTTGAACAGGGACGTTAAGCCGAATCTACACCAGCAAATTTCCTTGACAAATTTTCCTTGACAAGGAAGACTTGCTCGTGTAGACGGCGACAAAAACTTCGCCAATTTTTCCTTGTCAAGGAAAACTTGCTCGTGTACAGATGACAAAAAAAATTCAATTTTTCCTTGTCAAGGAAAACTTGCTCGTGTAGATGTCAAAAAAATGTCAATTTTTCCTTGTCAAGGAAAACTTGTCAAGGAAAACTTGTTCGTGTAGATGCAGCTTTATATGTCTCCTTGGCTTTAGTGTTGCGTTGCGAGACCGAAGGACCGCAGGGAGTGGAGCGAGACTAAAAATAATGGCTGCGAGCGAGACTAGCGATTAACGGACTTAACGGATGATATTAATGTATTAAAGGATCATTTTTGACTGACAAACAAACATACGACTTTCACTCTAGCTCAACCATGGGCTATCCAAAGAGAGCATGTGGTCTTATGGTCTCTTCATCGATGAACTTCGAAGAGCGTCAGGGACGCTTTCGCTGTACCGCTTCAGTTCGCAATAAAAACGGAGACTTTCGAACGTACCGCATTAGTGTAGACGGGGCCATAAAACACGCAATTGAATTGAAAAAAGTTCGACGGACAAAATAATATTCAGATGTGAAGAATGAATAAAAGGCCATGTTCTTAAGCCGCGTCTACACGAGCAAATTTCCCTTGACAAGTTTCCCTTGGCAAAGAAGACTTGCTCGTGTAGACAACAAAAACATCACCAATTTTTCGTTGTCAAGAAAAACTCGTTCGTGCAGATGCGGCTTTACTGTCACTGAGTGTGAGATGCAGTCATAGCTAACTGGTTTTAAACAATGAACCCTCCAAACCTGAGCTTATTTTAACTAATTAACTATTTAACTATTTAACTATTCCTGGTTTGCAATCGATCCCTTGAGAATCAAGAGATAAAGACACGGCGGCCATGTTGGTTGAACAAACAATAGACACTAATGAGCAATCTTTTGTTGAAGTTCAACCAAGATGGCCGCCGTGACGTCTTAAAAAAAGTAAAATGTCTGCCTAAAGTTGTTTTAGCGTTGTTACAAAGCTATTTTCCTGTATTTATTTGTTTCAAATTTGAGGTATTTCAAGGAGACAGCCCGTGTGGACAGTTTTCAAATCAAATGTTCACTTTGGATCTAACACTATAATTTCACTTTTACCGGCCAAAAACCATCACAAATAACTTGAACTCTTTGCTACAGCAGTTTTAGCCTTGTACAAAACGGATTCTCCATGCTATTGGTTTTTGAAAAAATATTATCTTAATCAGTTGTTTATTATTAGTAGGTGATATCATTGAACCATAACATCATTCCTCATGGCATCTTTTATTGTTCTCTGATGGTGAAATTCGTTTATATTTTTGTTTCACGGATATAATGACTGCGCTCTGGCTAATCTGCATTATACGTGCCTAAAAAGTAAATTCTTTCATTCATAATAGATAATTTCCGTAGCTTAGTGGCATAAATATACAGTGTTAATCCAAAGCGAAAATCGAAAGTCAAACTCTTCAAAAGGGCTCGTTTTTGGCGCTTTTGGCGGATATTACACGATATGTTGAAATAAATATCCTCTTAACAATTATATATACTTCTTTGATTTTGTTTCACGGAAATAATAACTGCGATCCAAGGCGATTTCTGTCTAAAAAAAACCCGAGTCCTTCTCTCACATTCTTTCTTCCTTTTGTTCTGTATAAAATAGATTTTTAGTGATTTCGGTAGCGTTTTAGAAACCTTTTCGGCAAAAGATCCGCCATCTTGAACTTTTTGATTTTCTGTGAATTTTCTGTTGCCATGGGAACCAGTGCAATGTGATTGGTTAAAATCATTTTCTATTGCATTTTAGCCAATGAAAATCGAGCATTTGCAATTGTAATTGCACTGAATTACATTTATTTCACTGAATTACAACTTTTTGCACTGAATTTCAGTGCCGAATTGCATTTGAACTGAACTAGCTCCTATCAGCCTATTTGCCAATCATCATCGAGTATTTTTTTCATGTATGTGATTACACAGAAAGCAATTGCTTGATTTCATTAGACCTCACATCCAGTCTCGTGAGGAATTTTCATCAGCTGAACTTGCAACTTTTCAATAGAACACTCTCTGCTTGATAGCACATGGAGGGCAGTGTTTGTCCGTCATTTGAAGCAAATAATGAGATTCAAGGAGTTTAACTTAAGAAATGTTTTCCGTGTTTGAACAGGCTTATGCAAACCGAGGGGAAGTTTGGGAGAACTTGAAAGCAGACAGTGAAAACCCGAGACCGCAGGTCGAGGGTTTAATAATAATAATAATAATAATAATAATAATAATAATAATAATAATAATAATAATAAAGCTATGCTTTTTTCCAATCTGGTCCTCCTAATGATAAATATAAATATATGAACAAACTTCAAATATGATTGATTCTAGCAGGTTTTCACCTGCTCGAGAGTTCTTCCAAACTTTCCCGAGGTGCAAACACGGAAAAACGTTTTTATTTATTTTATAAAATAACTACAAGGTTATTTGGGAATATTATATTTATTTACGCAAGTTTTCAGTGATCAAATGTGCGATTCTCCTGAAAAGCGTCAGAAATCGCGTGATATCCAATGAAAGAAATCAAGTTTAGACAAAGCAGGGAGATGTCGCACCTCCCTGGACAAAGCGATTCATAATTTGATAGAAAACTACAGAAATATGTATTATTTTCTGGACTTCTTATGTGAACTCTGTACACTTAAAAAGGAAGCAAAGTGAGAAAAGCCGATTTACTGACAATGAATCGCCAAAACAATCTGAAATAGTTGTGAATTTGATGAATGGAGAAGTAGCCGAAATGCAGTTTTTGTCGTATTGTCTATGATTTCCTCGCTTTGTTCGACTAGAATAAGTCAAAAGATGGACGTTCCTGAGACACCAGAAGCTATTGTTTTCGCTTAGACACTTTTCTTGCTGGAGAAAGAGGTAAAACTTTGCTGTACAGTTGGACGGCATTTTTCACACACGGCTGTAAGGCCGTACTTATTGCAAGCTTGAATTTGTTGTTTATAGCTACAAGAAACGCTTCGTTTAGTATGGAAATAGTATCGTTTATTAGCTCTACATTTCAACAAACGACTGAGTAGCTATGGAAGGAAACCCTTTAGAAACCTGAGCAGTTAACATATTTATTTTTTCTTCGATATTGTACACAAATTTCAACCATTTGTCGCAGTCGCTTCTTGAAACGTAAGCTTATTGAAATTTTTGTTATTGACAAAACTTGAAGTTTCTCAGTTTGAAAACAGTAAAAACATAACTGGACAACAAGAGATAACAAGAAAGAAATATGATTCGTTGGTCGTTGTTAAAAATGTATTTAGTAATTAAAATGATTTTTGACAACAAACAAATGTCGTTCAAATTCACTGAATCGCTCTTTGACATGTCTTGGCCGAAAACCGTGTTTGCATAGTCTCATGAAACACGGCTAATCAGACCGCGCGTTATATAAAAGTTATTTTATAAAAGCTGGATTGAAACCAAGCAATATGCGTTTTAGAAAACACAGATAATGATTTTGCAAAGAAAACAACTTTTTGGAGCTTTTTACATCGCAAAACGACGAACAATTCATTAAATGCAGCGAGGGAACGTTATCACATACAGTTGAAATTAAAATGGTTCCTTTTGAAGTTAACATCAAGTTCTGATCGTAAGTTTTTTTTTTATTATTGTTATTTTTTTAATAGAAAATGAAGATCATTCTCGCGTGTCTGATCGTAGCAGCATTGGCTGCCATCTCATGGGCTAAACCAAAGCCAGCCGTGTTGAACACCAAAGTGTGCCGCAAGGAGTGTTATGTCAACGATGCAAGCGGTGACTGCGTCTTGGATGTTGTATGCCACAACAAGAAGCTGCATGGCAAGCGATCCCCAGCCGTGTTGAACACCAAAGTGTGCCGCAAGGAGTGTTATGTCAACGATGCAAGCGGTGACTGCGTCTTGGATGTTGTATGCCACAACAAGAAGCTGCATGGCAAGCGATCCCCAGCCGTGTTGAACACCAAAGTGTGCCGCAAGGAGTGTTATGTCAACGATGCAAGCGGTGACTGCGTCTTGGATGTTGTATGCCACAACAAGAAGCTGCATGGCAAGCGATCCCCAGCCGTGTTGAACACCAAAGTGTGCCGCAAGGAGTGTTATGTCAACGATGCAAGCGGTGACTGCGTCTTGGATGTTGTATGCCACAACAAGAAGCTGCATGGCAAGCGATCCCCAGCCGTGTTGAACACCAAAGTGTGCCGCAAGGAGTGTTATGTCAACGATGCAAGCGGTGACTGCGTCTTGGATGTTGTATGCCACAACAAGAAGCTGCATGGCAAGCGATCCCCAGCCGTGTTGAACACCAAAGTGTGCCGTAAGGAGTGTTATGTCAACGATGCAAGCGGTGACTGCGTCTTGGATGTTGTATGCCACAACAAGAAGCTGCATGGCAAGCGATCCCCAGCCGTGTTGAACACCAAAGTGTGCCGCAAGGAGTGTTATGTCAACGATGCAAGCGGTGACTGCGTCTTGGATGTTGTATGCCACAACAAGAAGCTGCATGGCAAGCGATCCCCAGCCGTGTTGAACACCAAAGTGTGCCGCAAGGAGTGTTATGTCAACGATGCAAGCGGTGACTGCGTCTTGGATGTTGTATGCCACAACAAGAAGCTGCATGGCAAGCGATCCCCAGCCGTGTTGAACACCAAAGTGTGCCGCAAGGAGTGTTATGTCAACGATGCAAGCGGTGACTGCGTCTTGGATGTTGTATGCCACAACAAGAAGCTGCATGGCAAGCGATCCCCAGCCGTGTTGAACACCAAAGTGTGCCGCAAGGAGTGTTATGTCAACGATGCAAGCGGTGACTGCGTCTTGGATGTTGTATGCCACAACAAGAAGCTGCATGGCAAGCGATCCCCTGCCGTGTTGAACACCAAAGTGTGCCGCAAGGAGTGTTATGTCAACGATGCAAGCGGTGACTGCGTCTTGGATGTTGTATGCCACAACAAGAAGCTGCATGGCAAGCGATCCCCAGCCGTGTTGAACACCAAAGTGTGCCGCAAGGAGTGTTATGTCAACGATGCAAGCGGTGACTGCGTCTTGGATGTTGTATGCCACAACAAGAAGCTGCATGGCAAGCGATCCCCAGCCGTGTTGAACACCAAAGTGTGCCGCAAGGAGTGTTATGTCAACGATGCAAGCGGTGACTGCGTCTTGGATGTTGTATGCCACAACAAGAAGCTGCATGGCAAGCGATCCCCAGCCGTGTTGAACACCAAAGTGTGCCCGCAAGGAGTGTTATGTCAACGATGCAAGCGGTGACTGCGTCTTGGATGTTGTATGCCACAACAAGAAGCTGCATGGCAAGCGATCCCCTGCCGTGTTGAACACCAAAGTGTGCCGCGAGGAGTGTTATGTCAACGATGCAAGCGGTGACTGCGTCTTGGATGTTGTATGCCACAACAAGAAGCTGCATGGCAAGCGATCCCCAGCCGTGTTGAACACCAAAGTGTGCCGCAAGGAGTGTTATGTCAACGATGCAAGCGGTGACTGCGTCTTGGATGTTGTATGCCACAACAAGAAGCTGCATGGCAAGCGATCCCCAGCCGTGTTGAACACCAAAGTGTGCCGCAAGGAGTGTTATGTCAACGATGCAAGCGGTGACTGCGTCTTGGATGTTGTATGCCACAACAAGAAGCTGCATGGCAAGCGATCCCCAGCCGTGTTGAACACCAAAGTGTGCCGCAAGGAGGAGTTATATGTCAACGATGCAAGCGGTGACAGCGTCTTGGATGTTGTATGCCACAACAAGAAGCTGCATGGCAAGCGATCCCCAGCCGTGTTGAACACCAAAGTGTGCCGCAAGGAGTGTTATGTCAACGATGCAAGCGGTGACTGCGTCTTGGATGTTGTATGCCACAACAAGAAGCTGCATGGCAAGCGATCCCCAGCCGTGTTGAACACCAAAGTGTGCCGCAAGGAGTGTTATGTCAACGATGCAAGCGGTGACTGCGTCTTGGATGTTGTATGCCACAACAAGAAGCTGCATGGCAAGCGATCCCCAGCCGTGTTGAACACCAAAGTGTGCCGCAAGGAGTGTTATGTCAACGATGCAAGCGGTGACTGCGTCTTGGATGTTGTATGCCACAACAAGAAGCTGCATGGCAAGCGATCCCCAGCCGTGTTGAACACCAAAGTGTGCCGCAAGGAGTGTTATGTCATCGATGCAAGCGGTGACTGCGTCTTGGATGTTGTATGCCACAACAAGAAGCTGCATGGCAAGCGATCCCCTGCCGTGTTGAACACCAAAGTGTGCCGCAAGGAGTGTTATGTCAACGATGCAAGCGGTGACTGCGTCTTGGATGTTGTATGCCGCAACAAGAAGCTGCATGGCAAGCGATCCCCAGCCGTGTTCAACACCAAAGTGTGCCGTGAGGAGTGTTATGTCAACGATGCAAGCGGTGACTGCGTCTTGGATGCTGCATGCCACTTCAAGAAGCTGCAAGGCAAGCGATCCCCAGCCGTGTTCAACACCAAAGTGTGCCGCGAGGAGTGTTATGTCAACGATGCAAGCGGTGACTGCGTGTTGGATGTTGCATGCCACAACAAGAAGCTGCAAGGCAAGCGATCCCCAGCCGTGTTCAACACCAAAGTGTGCCACGAGGAATGTTATGTCAACGATGCAAGCGGTGACTGCGTCTTGGATGCTGCATGCCACTTCAAGAAGCTGCAAGGTAAGCGATCCCCAGCCGTGTTCAACACCAAAGTGTGCCGCGAGGAATGTTATGTCAACGATGCAAGCGGTGACTGCGTCTTGGATGCTGCATGCCACTTCAAGAAGCTGCAAGGCAAGCGATCCCCAGCAGTGTTTAACACCAAAGTGTGCCGCGAGGAGTGTTATGTCAACGATGCAAGCGGTGACTGCGTCTTGGATGCTGCATGCCACTTCAAGAAGCTGCAAGGCAAGCGATCCCCAGCCGTGTTTAACACCAAAGTGTGCCGCGAGGAGTGTTATGTCAACGATGCAAGCGGTGACTGCGTCTTGGATGCTGCATGCCACTTCAAGAAGCTGCAAGGCAAGCGATCCCCAGCCGTGTTTAACACCAAAGTGTGCCGCGAGGAGTGTTATGTCAACGATGCAAGCGGTGACTGCGTCTTGGATGCTGCATGCCACTTCAAGAAGCTGCAAGGCAAGCGATCCCCAGCCGTGTTTAACACCAAAGTGTGCCGCGAGGAGTGTTATGTCAACGATGCAAGCGGTGACTGCGTCTTGGATGCAGCATGCCACTTCAAGAATCTGCAAGGCAAGCGTTAAGAAAACGGCGTATCATTTCCATCAGGCATTTCCAATGTGCCATTGGTATCTCCAACTGCAACTTAATTATTGAAGATAACCTAATACTAATATAATATTTAATTCCCTACTGGGAATTAAAACTCATAGTTTAGTCGCGTGATACAAATGAAATACGTTCTGTCGAGTCATTCATTACTGTGTTGAAGAGACAGTTATATTTCATTTTACTTGCCACTTCAAATAAAGTTTGAGAATCTGATGCGAGTTTGACATGACATAAAAATAAAAACACTTTAAAAAGTGCTACTTGGACGAAAATCAGTCAAAATTTAAAATGAGCTGCCATCCTTAAATCGTAAGAAAAAACAGTACTTCTCATTGGAATATGAAAGCAACATTTTAACTTAATGCCAAACAGTTATTAATATGTCGTTCAAAATTACTTCAGCAAAATTACAGCTCATTTTAAATTTTGACTGATATTCGTCCAAGTAGCAAGCACTTTCATTTGTCTTTTTCCCCAAGCCCCAAGGCAGGTCGTACGTCAAACCATGAAACTGTTTTGCGTGATTCGCTGGTGGAAAGAGAAAAGCCTTTGGCTTCCCAGAATGCTTAGCGAGCTCGAAAAGGTGAGGGTCGAAAGGGCTTTAAAAAGGAGAGCTCCAGCGAAACGAGCCAGTCGACCGTCTGCCTAGCCTGCGCTCACATCCAAACTAAACCACGGTATAGTCCGTCTGCGAATCAGTGCAGGATTCCTTGTTCTGGACCCCCAGCATAGTAGCACGATTATATATGATAGCTTCTGATTGGCTATCGCAAATTCTCATTCTTACGCGTGTCCTGATATATTGGGTTATGGTACTCGCGCTATGTTTATTTTCAAAATGGTATCCACCTACAAATGTATACTTCTAGCGAGGATATATGGACACAGCATTTACAGCCGTACATGACCAGTTGGATTGTAAAGTCTTTATCCAGACCAACGAAAGATTATAAAAGTATTCATTGAGAAAAAACATGGTGTTGAAGTCGATAACAAACATTCAGGTGAACCCGGCAAACACATCAGCATAGTTCCCGTTTAAGACTTGTTGTATCGTTTCTTCGTCTCCCCTCCCATGGATATAGCTAGAATGGCTAGACTACAATCTGAAGACAGATTGCTAGCCACTGGCTCGCCGGCTCGGTAGTCAAACTCACCGAGTTAACGAGCCGACGAGCGGCACTGCCAAATATTCCAAGACACTTCTATTACATTATTGTTTTCAAATACTCCGCTTGAATTCCATTTTGCTAATAATAATAATTTCCTTTATATTTATAACGTAATAATAATAATAATAATAATAATAATAATAATAATAATAATAATAATATAATAATAATAATAATAATAATAATAATAATAATAATAATAATAATAATAATAATAATAATAATAATAATAATAATAATAATAATAATAATAATAATAATAAAAATAATAAAAATAAAAAGAGCCTGGTCGTCCGTTAAGGATCTCAAATGGGGAATTAGCAGTACTGCTAAATCGATTGACACGTTACAAAAGTAATAAAGTAATTCCGGATTCCCCTTATGACGTAGCGATACCACTACTACCAGAATCCTTTTCCAATTCTTATTACTTGGGCTACCTGTGGTAGCACAAGTCTTAAATTAGGCTTTTTCTTTCGGTCAGAGTTCCAGTCCATCCCGGCCACAGGAAGCCCGATCTAGAGAGCAGGAGGTTCTTTGCTTCGGTTTGATTCGGTTGTTCTTTTGGTGCTGAGCTCTGAAATGATGTGCTTTGAAGTTCTTCATCGCCTTCTACTCCAAACGCTCACTATGCTTACGGTAGGCCTACTCTAAAAGATGTCAGTGAGCGAAAATTTGGACCGGGCTGAACATCCGCGAACTCATCACGGCAGTCAAACAGAAATCAAAGCAAACTATGAAATCAAATGAAATGTCAAAATATGAGCAAATGATGGCTAGAAATGGCAAAACAAAGGACTACAAATGACGAAACTATGACTCAAGCACTTGACTATAAACTCTTGTTAGTGCTTGGAATTCTTGAATTCGATAGTAGTTCTTTTGATTTCCATGTTTTGATAATAGCTTTTGCACAATGTGTGAGCTTGAATTTGTGTCCCCGCAGGATATTGATTTTATAAACCTTTCAAGAGCTTTTTAGTATAGGACTTCGAATAAATTATTTGGTGGCTTGTAATTCTTGCTGTCCCGAAAGTATATAAGGCCAAGACTCGTAAGTTTATATTGTTGATTTTATCGCAGTTGAGTTTGTGAAATCGAGGACGGCGAGTTACGTTGCCCAACTTAGCGTGCTAAGAAAACACGAAATTCTGTTCTTTGGAACGTTCTTTGTAAAATATAAATGCATCACAAATGTTCATTAACAATTGAACTTTAGTTCTTGGCTATATTTACGCTTTCCTGCTCGAGTGTCGTCAATATAGAAGAGAAATCTACTTGATATGAATATCAAAGTCAATCTAATTACGCATGCATGTTCAGTACTGAGTCACGCAAGGCCGGAGTGACGAAAAAGTCACGCTGCGATGTCTGCTAAAACTTGCCATTTATACAATTCAAAGCATCTAAAAAAGGCAAACACTGTTTTTGACTGTTTTAGAGATAGCACTAGTCATTGCAGTTCTGAAAATAGTTACCGATTAATGGCCTTTTTGACAAGTACTCTATATACCCATTCTGAGCTTGGTGTTGCCCGACCACAGAAATCAGTACTGTTTTTATACAGTCCGGTATCGTATCAAGAGAATATGACTGTATTTAAACTACCTTTTAATGTTCACCATTTTCAGAGGAACCTTGCAATTTTACAGATTACCAATTCTCGGCTTCATCATCTCATTATCAGTAGCCCAAGTGAACGCTATTAGAAGCGTCTAGTTCTTATTGAAATGTTCGAAATCCTCTGAGAGTACCAAGGTGTGGGTTGAATTAGAATAACAAAAGAATGCTACGAAAGGATTTCTGATAGTAGTGGTATCAATACGTCATAAGGGGAAAGGTGAATTGCATCAACAAGAAACAACAACACTTGAACACGAGGTTACGGTGGATTACATCCGCTACTATGAAAAGACCGGCTGGAAATATCATAGATACTTGCCGTATGCCTGTGGGAGATTTTACAGGGATTTACAGACACGTTGTTTTTCTCAAAGAATGTTCTTATAGCCTGTCGTCGCTGTAAATGCTGTGTCCATATATCTCGCTAGAAGTAACAGGTGGAAGCCATTTGAAAATAAACGAGTACCACAAACCAACCAGGACATGCGTAAGAATGAGTAATTGGCGCATAGCCAATCACGCGAAGCTATATATAATGTAATCTATTGTAAAAGCCGCGTCTACACGAGCAAGTAAATTCCTGGACAAGTTTTCCTTGACAAGGAAAACTTGCTCGTGTAGACGACAAAAACATCACAACTTGAAAGGCTGTCCAAGGAAAGCTTGCTCGTTTAGCCGACAAAAACATCACCAATGTGTCTCTTGTCACTGCAGGAAAACTTGGTCGTGTAGACGACAAAAACATCACGGCAATTTGTCCTTGTCAAGGAAACTTGCTCGGGTAGATGACAAAAAAAATTCGCCAAGGAAAACTCATGTCAAGGAAAACCACTTGTCAGTTCAAGGAAAACTTTTTCGTGGTTGATGCGGCTTAACCATCATGGCGCGCCGCCATGAATGGTTTAAGCCGCATCTATACGAGCAAGTTTTCTCTATTCCACTGAACAAGTTTTCCTTGACAAGTTTTCCTTTGCAATTTTTTGTCACATCTACACGAGCCAAGTTTTCCAGTTGGACAAGGCCAAATCGGTAGATGTTTTTGTCGTCTACAAGAGCATGTTTCTTCCTTGACAGAGGACACATTGGTGATGTTTTCTGTCGTCTAACACGAGCACAGTTTGAGATCCTTGTGACAAGGACGCATTGGTGATGTTTATTCGTCGTCTACACGAGCCAGGTTTTGTCCTTGTCAAGGAAACTTGTCAAGAAATTTACTTGCTCGTGTAGACGCGGCTTTTACAATAGTGTTATATATAATAGCTATCTGATTGGCCTATGCGCCCAATTTCTCATTCTTACGCATAGTCCTGGTTGGTTGGTGGTACTCGTTATATTTTCAAAATGGCTTCCACCTTTACTTCTAGCGAGGATATATTGGACACAGCATTTACAGCCGACGACAGGCTATAAGAACATTCTTTGAGAAAAACAAAAGGTCTGTAAATCCCTGTAAATTTCCCCACAGGCTACGGCAAGTATCTATGATATTCCAGTGCTCTTCTCATAGTAGTGGATGTACTCCACCGTAAACCTCGTGTTTAAAACTGCTTGTTGTTACAGCGTGGATAGCAATTCACCTTTCCCATTATGACGTATTGATACCACTACTATCAGAATCCTTTTCGTAGCCTTCCTTTTGTTTTCCGAATTCACCCAGCACCCTTGGTACTCTCAGAGGATTTAAAAACATTTTCAATAAGAAACTAGACTCTCAAATAGCGTTTCAGGTGGGCTACTGATAATGAGGCTGATGAAAAGCCGAGACCTGGTTCTTTTAAAATTGGCAAGGTTTCTGAAAATGGTGAACATTAAAAGGTAGTTTAACAACACAGTCATATTCCTCTTGATACGATACGGACTGTGTAGAAAAACAGTACTGATTTTCTGTGGTCGGGGCAACACAGCTCAGGAATGGGTATATAAGAGTACTTGTCAAAAGGCATTAATAGGGGCAACTATTTCAGAACTGCATGACTAGTGGGCTATCTCCTAAACACATAGCCAAAGCAGTGTTTGCCTTTTTTAGATGTAACTTTATTGGTATAATGGCAAGTGTTAGCACTACATCGCAGCGTGACTTTTCGGTCACTCCGGCCTTGCGTGACTCAGTATCTGAACATGCATGCGTAATTAAGATTGGACTTGGATATCATATCAAGTTAGATTTTCTCTTCTTATATTTTACGACGACACTCGAGCAGGAAAGCGCTAAATATAGCCAAGAACTAAAGTTCAATTGTTAATGAACAGTGTGTGATGCATTTATATTTTTTACAAAGAACGTTCCAAAGAACAGAATTTCGTGTTTTCTCTTAGTCACGCTAAGTTGGGCAACGTAACTCGCCGTCTCGATTTCACAAACTCATCTGCGATAAAATCACACAATATAAACTTACGAGTGCTTTGGCCTTATTCTACTTTCGGACAGAAGACTTACAAGCCACCAAATAATTCTATTCGAAGTCTATACTAAAAAATGCTCTTTGACAAGGTTTATAAAATCAATATCCTTGCGGGGTACACAAATCAAGATCACATTGTGGCAAAAGCTATTATCAAAACATGAAATCAAAACGAACTATCGAATTCAAGATTCCAAGCACTAACAAGAGTTTATAGTCAAGTGGCTTAGTCATAGTTTCGTCATTTGTAGTCCTTTGTTTTGCCATTTTCTAGCCATCATTTCTTGCTCATATTTTGACATTTCATTTGATTTCATAGTTTGCTTTGAATTTCTGTATGTTTGACTGGCCGTGATGAGTTCGCGGATGTCCAGCAATCGGTCCAAATTCGCTCACTGACATCTTTTAGAGTAGGCCTACCGTAAGACATAGTGAGCGTTTGGAGTAGAAGGCGATGAAGAACTTCAAAGTCAGCATCATTTCAGAGCTCAGCACCCAAAAGAACAACCGATCAAACCGAGCAAAAGAACCTCCTGCTCTCTTAGCTCGGGCTTCCTGGTGGCCGGGATGGACTGGAAACTTCTGACCGAAAGAAAAAGCCTAATTTAGACTTGTGCTACCCACAGGTAGCCTCAAGTAATAGAATTGGAAACAGGATTCTGGTAGTAGTGGTATCGCTACGTCAAAGGGGAATCCGGAAATTACTTTATTAACTTTGTGTAATCGGGTGTATCTATCGTGGATTTTAGCAGTTACTGCTAATTTGGCCCCATTGAGAATCCCTTAACGGACGACCAGGCTCTTTTTTTTTCTATTATTTTTATTATTATTATTATTATTCTTATTATTACTTATTATTATTATTATTATACATTATTATTATTATTATTAGTTATTTCTTATTTATTATTATTTATATATCTAATTATTATTAATTATTCCTATTATTAGTTATTATTATTATTATTATTGCATATTATTACGTTTACGTTATAAATATTAAAGGGAAATTATTTATTATTAGCAAAATGGGAAGTAGGCAAGCGGTGAGTATTGAAAACAATAATGTAATAGAAGTGGGTCTTGGAATCATTTGGCCAGTGCCGCTCGTCGGCTCGTTAAAAATCACGTTCGGTGAGTTTTGACTACGAGCCGGCGAGCCCAGTGGCATAGCAATCTGGTCTTCAGATTGTAGTCTAGCCTTCTAGCTATATCCCCCATGGGAGGGGGAGGACGAAGAAACGATACAACAAGTCTTTAAACGGGACATGCTGATGTGTTTGCCGGGTTCAACGCTGAATGTTTGTTTATCGACTTTTGCAACACCATTGTTTTTTTTATCAATGAATTACTTTTATAATCTTTTCGTTGGTCTGGATAAAGACTTTACAATCCATAACTGGTCATGGTACGCCTGTAAATGCTGTGTCCATAGGTTATCCTCGCTAGAAGTATACATTTGTAGGTGATACCATTTTGAAAATAAACATAGCGCGAGTACCATAACCAATATATCAGGACACGCGTTAAGAATGAGAATTGCGATAGCCAATCAGAAGCGCTATCATATATAATCGTGCTACTATGTGGGGGTCCAGAAACAAGGAATCCCTGGTCACTGATTCGCAGACGGACTATACCGTGGTTTTAGTTTGGATGTGAGCGCAGGCTAGGCAGACGGTCGACTGGCTCGTTTCGCTGGAGCTCTCCTTTTTGAAAGCCCTTCCTCGACCCTCACCCTTTTCGAGCTCGCTAAGCATTCTGGGAAGCCAAAGGCTTTTCTCTTTCCACCAGCGAATCACAAACAGTTTCATGGTTTGACGTACGACCTGCCTTCGGGGCTTGGGAAAAAGACAAATGAAAAGTGCTTGCTACTTGGACGAATATCAGTCAAAATTTAAAATGAGCTGCTAAATTTGCTGAAGTAATTTTGAACGACATATTAATAACTGTTTTGGCATTAAGTTAAAATGTTGCTTTCATATTCCAATGAGAAGTACTGTTTTTTCTTACGATTTTAAGGATGGCAGCTCATTTTAAATTTTGACTGATTTTCGTCCAAGTAGCACTTTTTAAAGTGTGTTTTATTTTTTTATGTCATGTCAAAACTCGCATCAGATTTTTCAAACTTTATTTAGAAGTGGCAAGTAAAATGAAATATAACTTGTCTCTTCAACACAGTAATGAATGACTCGACAGAAACGTTATTTCATTTGTATCACGCGACTAAACTATGAGTTTTAATTCCCAGTAGGGAATTAAATATTATATTAGTATTAGGTATCTTCAATAATTAAGTTGCAGTTGGAGATACCATTGGCACATTGAAATGCCTGATGGAAATGCATACGCCGTTTTTCTTATACGCTTGCCTTGCAGATTCTTGAAGTGGCATGATGCATCCAAGACGCATCACCGCTTGCATCGTTGACATAACACACCCTCGCGGCACACTTTGGTGTTTAAACACGGCTGGGGATCGCTTGCCTTGCAGCTTCTTGAAGTGGCATGCAGCATCCAAGACGCAGTCACCGCTTGCATCGTTGATATAACACTCCTCGCGGCACACTTTGGTGTTAAACACGGCTGGTGATCGATTGCCTTCGCAGCTTCTTGAAGTGGCATGCAGCATCCCAAGACGCAGTCACCGCTTGCAATCGTTGACATAACCACTCCTCGCGGCACACTTTGGTGTTAAACACGGCTGGGGATCGCTTTGCCTTGCAGCTTCTTGAAGTGGCATGCAGCATCCAAGACGCAGTCACCGCTTGCTGCATCGTTGACATAACACTCCTCGCGGCACACTTTGTGTTAAACACTGCTGGGGATCGCTTGCCTTGCAGCTTCTTGAAGTGGCATGCAGCATCCAAGGGACGCAGTCAACGCTTGCATCGTTGACATAACATTCCTCGCGGCACACTTGGTGTTGAACACGGCTGGGGATCGCTTACCTTGCAGCTTCTTGAAGTGGCATGCAGCATCCAAGACGCAGTCACCGCTTGCATCGTTGACATAACATCCTCGTGGCACACTTTGGTGTTGAACACGGCTGGGGATCGCTTGCCTTGCAGCTTCTTGTTGTGGCATGCAACATCCAACACGCAGTCACCGCTTGCATCGTTGACATAACACACTCCTCGCGGCACACTTTGGTGTTGAACACGGCTGGGGATCGCTTGCCTTGCAGCTTCTTGAAGTGGCATGCAGCATCCAAGACGCAGTCACCGCTTGCATCGTTGACATAAACACTCACCTCACGCGCACACTTTGGTGTTGAACACGGCTGGGGATCGCTTGCCATGCAGCTTCTTGTTGCGGCATACAACATCCAAGACGCAGTCACCGCTTGCATCGTTGACATAACACTCCTTGCGGCACACTTTGGTGTTCAACACGGCAGGGGATCGCTTGCCATGCAGCTTCTTGTTGTGGCATACAACATCCAAGACGCAGTCACCGCTTGCATCGATGACATAACACACTCCTTGCGGCCACACTTTGGTGTTCAACACGGCTGGGGATCGCTTGCCATGCAGCTTCTTGTTGTGGCATACAAACATCCAAGACGCAGTCACCGCTTGCATCGTTGACATAACACTCCTTGCGGCACACTTTGGTGTTCAACACGGCTGGGGATCGCTTGCCATGCAGCTTCTTGTTGTGGCATACAACATCCAAGACGCAGTCACCGCTGCATCGTTGACATAACACTCCTTGCGGCACACTTTGGTGTTCAACACGGCTGGGGATCGCTTGCCATGCAGCTTCTTGTTGTGGCATAACAACATCCAAGACGCAGTCACCGCTTGCATCGTTGACATAACACTCCTTGCGGCACACTTTGGTGTTCAACACGGCTGGGGATCGCTTGCCATGCAGCTTCTTGTTGTGGCATACAAACATCCAAGACGCTGTCACCGCTTGCATCGTTGACATAACACTCCTTGCGGCACACTTTGGTGTTCAAACACGGCTGGGGATCGCTTGCCATGCAGCTTCTTGTTGTGGCATACAACATCCAAGACGCAGTCACCGCTTGCATCGTTGACATAACACTCCTTGCGGCACACTTTGGTGTTCAACACGGCTGGGGATCGCTTGCCATGCAGCTTCTTGTTGTGGCATACAACTCCAAGACGGCAGTCACCGCTTGCATCGTTGACATAACACTCCTTGCGGCACACTTTGGTGTTCAACACGGCTGGGGATCGCTTGCCATGCAGCTTCTTGTTGTGCATACAACATCCAAGACGCAGTCACCGCTTGCATCGTTGACATAACACTCCTCGCGGCACACTTTGGTGTTCAACACGGCAGGGGATCGCTTGCCATGCAGGCTTCTTGTTGTGGCATACAACATCCAAGACGCAGTCACCGCTTGCATCGTTGACATAACACTCCTTGCGGCACACTTTGGTGTTCAACACGGCTGGGGATCGCTTGCCATGCAGCTTTCTTGTTGTGGCATACAACATCCAAGAACGCAGTCACCGCTGCATCGTTGACATAACACTCCTTGCGGCACACTTTGGTGTTCAACACGGCTGGGGATCGCTTTGCCATGCAGCTTCTTGTTGTGGCATACAAATCCAAGACGCAGTCACCGCTTGCATCGTTGACATAACACTCCTTGCGGCACACTTTGGTGTTCAACACGGCTGGGGATCGCTTGCCATGCAGCTTCTTGTTGTGGCATACAACATCCAAGACGCAGTCACCGCTTGCATCGTTGACATAACACTCCTTGCGGCACACTTGGTGTTCAACACGGCAGGGGATCGCTTGCCATGCAGCTTCTTGTTGTGGCATACAACATCCAAGACGCAGTCACCGCTTGCATCGTTGACATAACAACTCCTTGCGGCACACTTTGGTGTTCAACACGGCTGGGGATCGCTTGCCATGCAGCTTCTTGTTGTGGCATACAACATCCAAGACGCAGTCACCGCTTGCATCGTTGACATAACACTCCTTGCGGCACACTTTGGTGTTTCAACACGGCTGGGGATCGCTTGCCATGCAGCTTCTGTTGTGGCATACAACATCCAAGACGCAGTCACCGCTTGCATCGTTGACATAACACTCCTGCGGCACACTTTGGTGTTCAACACGGCTGGGGATCGCTTGCCATGCAGCTTCTTGTTGTGGCATACAACATCCAAGACGCAGTCACGCTTGCATCGTTGACATAACACTCCTTGCGGCACACTTTGGTGTTCAACACGGCTGGGGGATCGCTTGCCATGCAGCTTCTTGTTGTGGCATACAACAATCCAAGACGCAGTCACCGCTTGCATCGTTGACATAACACTCCTTACGGCACACTTTGGTGTTCAACACGGCTGGGGATCGCTTGCCATGCAGCTTCTTGTTGTGGCATACAACATCCAAGACGCAGTCACCGCTTGCATCGTTGACATAACACTCCTTGCGGCACACTTTGGTGTTCAAAACACGGCTGGGGATCGCTTGCCATGCAGCTTCTTGTTGTGGCATACAACATCCAAGACGCAGTCACCGCTTGCATCGTTGACATAACACTCCTTGCGGCACACTTTGGTGTTCAACACGGTGGGGATCGCTTGCCATGCAGCTTCTTGTTGTGGCATACAACATCCAAGACGCAGTCACCGCTTAGGCATCGTTGACATAAACACTCCTTGCGGCACACTTTGGTGTTCAACACGGCTGGGGATCGCTTGCCATGCAGCTTCTTGTTGTGGCATACAACATCCAAGACGCAGTCACCGCTTGGCATCGTTGACATAACACTCCTTGCGGCACACTTGGTGTTCAAAACACGGCTGGGGATCGCTTGCCATGCAGCTTCTTGTTGTGGCATACAACATCCAAGACGCAGTCACCGCTTGCATCGTTGACATAACACTCCTTGCGGCACACTTTGGTGTTCAAACACGGCTGGCTTTGGTTTAGCCCATGAGATGGCAGCCAATGCTGCTACGATCAGACACGCGAGAATGATCTTCATTTCTATTAAAAATAACAATAATAAAAAAAAAACTTACGATCAGAACTTGATGTTAACTTCAAAAGGAACCATTTTAATTTCAACTGTATGTGATAACGTTCCCTCGCTGCATTTAATGAATTGTTCGTCGTTTTGCGATGTAAAAAGCTCCAAAAAGTTGTTTTCTTTGCAAAAATCATTATCTGTGTTTTCTAAAACGCATATTGCTTGGTTTCAATCCAGCTTTATAAAATAACTTTTATATAACGCGCGGTTGATTAGCCGTGTTTCATGAGACTATGCAAACACGGTTTTCGGCCAAGACATGTCAAAGAGCGATTCAGTGAATTTTGAACGACATTTGTTTGTTGTCAAAAAATCATTTTAATTACTAAATACATTTTTAACAACGACCAACGAATCATATTTCTTTCTTGTTATCTCTTGTTGTCCAGTTATGTTTTTACTGTTTTCAAAAACTGAGAAACTTCAAGTTTTGTCAATAACAAAAAATTTCAATAAGCTTACGTTTCAAGAAGCGACTGCGACAAATGGTTGAAATTTGTGTCACAATATCGAAGAAAAAATAAATATGTTAACTGCTCAGGTTTCTAAAGGGTTTCACTTCCATAGGCTACTCAGTCGTTTGTTGAAATGTAGAGCTAATAAACGATACTATTTCCATACTAAACGAAGCGTTTCTTGTAGCTATAAACAACAAATTCAAGCTTGCAATAAGTACGGCCTTACAGCCGTGTGTGTGAAAAATGCCGTCCAACTGTACAGCAAAGTTTTACCTCTTTCTCCAGCAAGAAAAGTGTCTAAGCGAAAACAATAGCTTCTGGTGTATCAGGAACGTCCATCTTTTTGACTTATTCTAGTCGAACAAAGCGAGGAAATCATAGACAATACGACAAAAACGCATTTCGGCTACTTCTCCATTCATCAAATTCACAACTATTTCAGATTGTTTTGGCGATTCATTGTCAGTAAATCGGCTTTTCTCACTTTTGCTTCCTTTTAAGTGTACAGAGTTCACATAAGAAGTCCAGAAAATACATATTTTCTGTAGTTTTCTATCAAATTATGAATCGCTTTGTCCAGGGAGGTGACATCTCCCTGCTTTGTCTAAACTTGATTTCTTTCATTGGATATCACGCGATTTCGGACGCTTTTTCAGGAGAATCGCACATTTGATCACTGAAAACTTGCGTAAATAAATATAATATTCCCAAATAACCTTGTAGTTATTTTATAAAATTAAATAAAAACGTTTTTCCGTGTTTGCACCTCGGGAAAGTTTGGAAGAACTCTCGAGCAGGTGAAAACCTGCTAGAATCAATCATATTTGAAGTTTGTCATATATTTATATTTATCATTAGGAGGACCAGATTGGAAAAAAGCATAGCTTTATTATTATTATTATAGTATTATTATTATTATTATTATTATTATTATTATTATTAAACCCTCGACCTGCGGTCTCGGGTTTTTCACTGTCTGCTTTCAAGTTCTCCAAAACTTCCCCTCGGTTTGCATAAGCCTGTTCAAAACACGGAAAACATTTCTTAAGTTAAACTCCTGAATCTCATTATTTGCTTCAAATGACGGACAAACACTGCCCTCATGTGCTATCAAGCAGAGAGTGTTCTATTGAAAAGTGCAAGTTCAGCTGATGAAAATTCCTCACGAGACTGGATGTGAGGTCTAATGAAATCAAGCAATTGCTTTCTGTGTAATCACATACATGAAAAAAATACTCGATGATGATTGGCAAATAGGTGTGATAGGAGCTAGTTTTCAGTTTCAAATGCAATTCGGCACTGAAATCAGTGCAAAAAGTTGTAATTCAGTGAAATAAAATGTAATTCAGTTGCAATTACAATTGCAAATGCTCGATTTTCATTGGCTAAAATGCAATAGAAAATGATTTTAACCAATCACATTGCACTGGTTCCCATGGCAACAGAAAATTCACAGAAAAACTCAAAAAGTTCAAGATGGCGGATCTTTTGCCGAAAAAGGTTTCTAAAACGCTACCGAAATCACTAAAAATCTATTTTATACAGAACAAAAGGAAGAAAGAATGTGAGAGAAGGACTCGGGTTTTTTTTAGGACAGAAATCGCCTTGGATCGCAGTTATTATTTCCGTGAAACAAAATCAAAGAAGTATATATAATTGTTAAGAGGATATTTATTTCAACATATCGTGTAATATCCGCCAAAAGCGCCAAAAACGAGCCCTTTTGAAGAGTTTGACTTTCGATTTTCGCTTTGGATTAACACTGTAATTTATGCAACTAAGCTACGGAAATTATCTATTATGAATGAAAGAAATTTACTTTTTAGGCACGTATAATGCAGATTAGCCAGAGCGCCAGTCATATATCCGTGAAACAAAAAATATAACGAATTTCACCATCAGAGAACAATAAAAGATGCCATGAGGAATGATGTTATGGTTCAATGATATCACCCTACTAATAATAAACAACTGATAATGATAATATTTTTTCAAAAAACCAATAGCATGGAGAATCCGTTTGGTACAAGGCTAAAACTGCTGTAGTAAGCAAAAGAGTTCAAGTTTATTTGTGATGGTTTTTGGCCGGTAAAAGTGAAATTATAGTGTTAGATCCAAGTGAACATTTGATTTGAAAACTGTCCACACGGGCTGTCTCCTTGAAATACCTCAAATTTGAAACAAATAAATACAGGAAAATAGCTTGTAACAAACGCTAAAACAACTTTAGGCAGACATTTTACTTTTTTTTTAAAGACGTCCACGGCGGCCAATTCTTGGTTGAACTTTCAACAAAAAGATTGCCTCATTAGGTCTATGTTTGTTCAACCCACATGGCCGCCGTGTCTTTATCTCTTGATTCTCAAGGGATCGATTGCAAACCAGGAATAGTTAAATAGTTAAATAGTTAATTTAGTTAAAATAAGCTCAGGTTTGGAGGGTTCATGTTAAAACCAGTTAGCTATGACTGCATCTCACACTCAGTGACAGTAAGCCGCATCTGCACGAACAGTTTTTTCTTGACAACGAAAATTGGTGATGTTTTTGTTGTCTACACGAGAGTCTTCTTTGCCAAGGGAAACTTGTCAAGGGATAATTTGCTCGTGGTAGACGCGGCTTAAGACTCGGCCTTTTATCTTCTTCACATCTGAATATTATTTTGTCCGTCGAACTTTTTTTCAAATTTCAATTGCGTGTTTTTATGGCCCCGTCCTACACTAATGCAGTACGTTTCGAAAGTCCTCCGTTTTTAATTTGCGAACTGAAGCGTACAGCTAATAGCTGTCCCTGACGCTCTCTCGAAGTTCATCGAGGAAGAGCCATTATATCCACATAAGACCCACATGCTCTCTTGGGGAAAGCCATGGTTGAGCTAGAGTGAAAGTCCGTATTGTTTTGTTTGTCAGGCAAAAATGATACTTTAATAATTAATATCATCCGTTAAGTCCGTTGAATCGCTAAGTCCCCCCCCCCGCTCGCAGCCATTATTTAGTCTCGCTCCACTGCCCTGGCGTCCTTCGGTCTCGCCAACGCAACACTAAAGCCAAGGAGACATATAAAAGCTGCATACTACACGAACAAGTTTTCTTGACAAGTTTTTCCTTGACAAGGAAAAATTGACATTTTTTTGGACATCTACACGAAGCAAGTTTTTCCTTGACCAAGGAAAATGAATTTCTTTTTTGGTCATCTGTACACGAGCAAGTTTTCCTTGACAAGGAAAATTGGCCGAAAGTTTTGTCGCCGTCCTACACGAGCAAAGTGCTTCCTTTGTCAAGGAAAATTTGTCACTGATAATGGCTGGTGTAGAATCGGCTTAAACGTCCCTGTTCAAGGACGCGACAGTCCCACACAACAGCTGGGCTCCGCAACTGAACCAATCGGTATATCAAACAATCCAATCTGCTATAACGAAATTCTCTAAACAAACAAAAACCTAAACGAAACTCTCATCAAAACAAAATCACTTAAATATATTAATCAAGGTGTCCAAATCAAATGAAACAATTGTTTATTCAAAAATCTTATCAGTTTATTATCCTTTAGGAGACAGAATAAGTTGCAGTCAGTTTGTGAAGTCAGTTTGTCCCATGCCAAGATCACTACTAACTAGCTACTAATAATGAATAGTCTCTGATTGAACGCATAAAACTAACGTAAATGCTAAACTAATTGAACGTAAAAAATGCACAAACCTTGAACTGGAGTTTCGACCTTGAAAATTGAAAACCTTCTTGGGGTTTTTTCAGAAAGTGAAGCGCAAGCGCTTGCTTTTGGTGCGTCCACTTGTAACGACCTCAGGGGGAGGTGCCTTGGTAATCGTTTGAATTTGTGATTCGGTCAAACATTTACTGGTCCTGTTCGTGCTCATGGACGTAGGTTGTCAATCATGTTGTTACTAATAAAATAATAATAATAAATAATACTAGTCGTTTCTAATAGAAAGTGAAGTGCTGCGAGTTGAATTATTTGCAGAGTTAAACGGTAACTGACATGAGATATCTTACGTTCACTGATATGTTTTGGACTTCCTGTGCTTCAAAATTAGCGACACATGTGGCTTTCTGACGAACGGTTTAAAACATGAATTTATTTCCTTGATACACATCTCCTTTTCGTCACGTTTTAATCAAAAGCAGTGTTGCAGTAACGTACGTTACTACTACAACTGGAAGAAGATAGACGAAGGGAGAAGGTTATGCACACTTGAATCAGTCTGAGTGAGCTCAAAATAAAAGTATTTATGATACCGTCATGTGTGCCGAAAGGGGTTCTAAAACGCTACAAAGCATCACTTAAAAATCAGTTAAATACAGTACAAAAGGAAGAAGAATGTGAGAGAAGGACTCGGTTTTTTTTAGACTTGGAGCGCGCCAGTCCAAACGGTGGAAAATAATCAAAGAAGTACATATCGTGTAATATCCGCAAAAAGCGCCAAAAAACGAACCCTTTTGAATGAGTTTGACTTTCGGATTTCCGCTTTGCATTAACACTGTATATTTATTTTAACTAATTATAGCACAAACTATTCTTGGGTTTTTTTTGCAATCAATCCCTTGAGAATCAAGAGAAAAGACACGGCGGCCATGTTGTGAAACAAACATAGACACTAATGAGCAATATTTGTTGAAGTCAACCAAGATGGCCGCCGTGACGTCTTAAAAAACAACAAATGTAAAAGTTGCCCTAAAGTTGTTTTAGAGTTATTACAAAGCCATTTCCTGTATTTTTTGTTTGTTTCAATTGAGGTATTTCAAGGAAGCATTGGCATGCAATGTTTAATAGTAAAATAGACAGAGACAGCCGTTTGGACAGTTTTCAAATCAAATGTTCACTTGGATCTAACACTATAAATTCACTTTTACCGCCAAAAACATCACACAAATAACTCTGAACTCTTTGCTACAAAGCAGTTTTGCCTTGTACAAAAACGGATTCTCTATGTATTGGTTTGGAAAAAAATACTATCGTAATCAGTTGTTTATTATTAGTAGGGATATATTTGTTTTTGATAATATTTTATTGCGATAAAATATTCTTACAATTACAACAAACATAATATACTACAATAATTGCTACAATGATACGGCAATAAACTACAATTAATATACAGTAAACACTTAAACACAACAAACACCTACACTACAACAATAAAATAAAAAAACTGGCTTGTGCTCTTGCAGTCTAAAGAATTACATCATGGGCAGAAGATAATTTTTTCTTTACTATTGCGTTTTTGAATAATAATATATATTTCTAATTTTAAAATTTTAATGTTTTTTTGTTGGCCACTTTATATTCTATGTTATATGATACCTTAGAAATTTAAATTGTGAATAAGGATGGTATCTTTCCCTTTTTCTCTTGTTTATATAATAAGAGTTTATATAACAAATTATGTAATTTGTCATGACCTCCTTCAACACCAGTATGATATTTTAATGTTAGATTCTGGAAGTTGAAGTTCAAAATTCATAAAGCCAAATTCTTATTTCAAAAATATAAATTCTTAGATTCATGCATTCAAAAAATAGATGGGTCGATTGTTATCAGGATAGAGCGAACAAAACGAACAAAGAGGAGTGATCAAGTATTTTAAAAACGATGAAGGTCAAATTTAGATATAAATATGTTATTTATATATCTGTATTGAAAATACCTTAAAATATGTATCGATAGAGGTCTTATAAATTTTATTATAAATTTCATTCCAATCCAAATGATGTCCTGGTGAATTCCTTGCCTATATGTTTTGGGAGGATGGGGGTCTGAATTTCAGTTGAATAAACCACTGATAATTGCTTTGTCCTTTAACTTTACTATGTCTATTTTTTTGTTTGCTATTTGCAGGCATTTTTAGTCTGTACTTCGTGAAATTATTCCAGCCCATCTAAAAAAATCTTTATCATTGAGGTCCTTACTTTTGGGCATGTGTCATTCAATTCCATATTTTCATCATACAAATCCGCAACCTTATTAATATCGAGTTCAGAGAAATCTTTATAGAAAATGGATTCATTTCCAACTTATATGTTTATTGTTCCGAAGATATTGTTCCTCGCTAATAATCAGAGGATCCTCACTAATACTTTCCTCCGCAATTTCCGACCAAGTTGTTAAAACACTTCTGTAAAAGGATGGAATGTTTTCTGGAATTCTTTTTCGAGCAAAATTGTTTATTTATTTGTTGCAGAATCCACCTATGGATTGGAGATATGTGATGGTATAATGCTTAAACTGTGCTTTTTCTTTGC